>JARHVA010000601.1:3720000-4320000 GCA_037957365.1 Torreya grandis | reverse complement strand
GAGAGAGGAACCTTGGTGGGTTGGAATATGCTAAGGATTGTAAATTTTCTATTGAAGTTCCTTGAATGTTGCTTGTAAGTTTTGCAAACTAAGTCGACTAGTATAACCTAGTTCTATAAAACCTTGTTTGTTGAAGCCTATTAAGATGACTGAGTAAACCTAGTAGACTTAGTTCATTATTTGTATACTGATTGTAAGACTAAGTTGACCTGCATGACTTAGTTTTTTATTCTATATGCTGAGTGGGAGACTAAGTTGACATGTTCGACATAATTTGTTATCTAGGATTAAATGAGAGTACTATGTTGACTTGATTGATCTAGTAACCTATATTTGATGAAGACTTGCAAAAAAATAATAGAGTCATTTTGATGTGAATGTGTGTTAAACTTGCATAGATAAGTTAAAACTATACCATCTTGGTCGACCTAATATTTCAAATATAGAAAAATAATAAAATGTTAGGAATGAAAAGCATGAAATAAAACCTTCAAGGGTTAGATTCCCTTTGTGTTTACCAGAATGTATGCAATGGAAAATTTATCATATCTAAAAATCAATCCTATTTTGGAGAATATAGATCCTACTTACACTTTTGATTGGAGATACATTAGATAATTGGGGTCATGACCAATATGGATCTACTAGACCTAGCCAAGAGATCTCTTACCACAATAATATCACTAGGGAGGGTTCCAAAGCCTCTAATGAAGAAAACTTGTGTAATAACCCTAACTAGGTCCTATGTTTTCATATTCACTAAACTAATAACAAGTATAGCTAAATCTAATCTATTTCTCACCAAATCTTGTGGCACAAAGTGGGGGTTAGTAAACATAAAATAAAGCATGCATAAGATAATCCTTATTAATCTATGTATAGGTAAGACCCTAATGCATGGAGAGAGATAATATTATTTAAAATCCATTAATTATGATACTTATATATACTAAAGAGAGGAGTAAAGTTAGAGATACTTACTTGAAATATGAACCCATCAAGACTCAATCTCTCCCTTGTCCAAAGGTGATTCACAAGAAGTTGTTTTGGTTTTTAAGGATCACTAAGAAAGGCCTAAGCATATATGACTTCTCCACAAGACTAGATTATTCTCCAAGTAAAAACCCTAAGCTTTAATTAATTATAGAGAGAGATAATATTATTTAAAATCCATTAATTATGCTACTTCTATATACTAAAGAGAGGAGTAAAGTTAGAGATACTTACTTGGAATATGAACCCATCAAGACTCAATCTCTCCCTTGGCCAAAGGTGATTCACAAGAAGTTGTTTTGGTTTTTAAGGATCACTAAGAAAGGTCTAAGCATATATGACTTCTCCACAAGACTAGATTATTCTCCAAGTAAAAACCCTAAGCTAAAATTAATTATGGAGAGAGATAATATTATTTAAAATCCATTAATTATGCTACTTCTATATACTAAAGAGAGGAGTAAAGTTAGAGATACTTACTTGGAATATGAACCCATCAAGACTCAATGTCTCCCTTGGCCAAAGGTGATTCACAAGAAGTTGTTTTGGTTTTTAAGGATCACTAAGAAATGCCTAAGCATATATGACTTCTCCACAAGACTAGATTATTCTCCAAGTAAAAACCCTAAGCTAAAATTTCTCAAGTAGAATAGTGGAAGAGAAAATTGTAAAGAAGTGAAAATGAATAATAACTCCTACCTAATATTTAAGAATGGAAAAATGGATGCATTTATATAGGTGGATCTAGCCCTAAACCCTTCTAATTTTTTTAGCCGACAAGGTCAACCAGATTGACCTAGTATTGTAATTGACAAAAACTAACTAGGTCACAAACTAGGTTGGCTATGGGTAGTCCTTAATAAGTTTTGTTAAAAATAATATAAGGTCGATATGACCAACATATTAATGAAAAGTATTAAAAAGGAGTATAGTTTATGGAAAATGCTAATGAAGGTGGTAAATGACTAGAGGAATGTGTAAAGTAGAAGGCAAAGCTTGGGGTAATGGTTTTAAGAGATGGTTGGATTGATAATAAGTGTCAATAAGGGAAAATAATCCTATGAAGCACCAATGGTATACCCACTCCTTTCTCTGTTCACCCCTTAAGGCATGCACTCAGAGTGATTGAGACTCAATGCATTTCTAAAAGATAGAAAGAATTAGAAATTCATAAAGTGTGAAAATATTATGTGTATATAGATTTCATGTATAATAAGTAGAAGAATAAAATGATGAAACAATCAAGAAGTGATGTAGAATTAATTTTATGATTATTTTATTACATTAAATATAGTATTGGTGTAAGTACATGATGTTCATAGGGTTTTTTCACTAATATTCCTTCTTATGTAGCATACCGATAATCCCCTATACCTACTTATTCTATAATCACAAATGAACCCAACTAATTGGGTTTAAATTCACATTTACTTTCTTTATTTGAATTTTTATTCTTCTAAATTTATTTTAGTACTAGATTTCCTACTTGAAATTATCACTTGTGAAACTTTATTTTATATGCATGCTTGATATGATCCTGATAGAATTTGAGATATTCAATAGCTATAATACACTTATCATCAAACATTTATAATTCATTTAAATAATTTCCTAGATATTAATTATGTTTTATTGTGTCTTCAAGGGAGACTTGTAAGGAAGGAATTTCTAGTTCAAGTGGTAATATTAATCTTGTGCCATAAATAAGAGAATGTGGTGTAGCCTTTATCAATGCATGCACACCTATATGATATGCCGAAGTGCATAAATAATCTTATTGTGCCAATATTTTCCATGATTTGTAACAAGAGTTTTATGTTTATCTTCTACTTGACCATTGTCTTGTGGATAATATGGTATAAAAAATATGTGATGGATTTTTTGTTTTGCATAAAATCAATTAATTATTTTGTTTTTGAAATATTTTCCATTATCCATAGTAATAGTTGATGGGATTCCAAACCTTGAAATAATATGTATCATTTAAGATTCATAAATTTTTTCACCTATAGTGGATTGTAAAAGTATGGCTTCAACCTAATTTGTGAAGTATTTTATAGCAATAATGATGAATCTATGACCATCTAGTTATTTTTTATTTATTTTTCTAATTAAATCAAAACACCAAATGGAAAATTTCCAATGTGAAATGATGGTTTATAATTCATATGATGTAACATGATTAATATTTCTATAATTTTGACATTATGGATAAATTTTTGCATATTCATGACCTTAATTTACATTTTAGGCCAATAGTAATCTTGTCATAATAATTTATGGGGCATATATTTACCATTAAATGATTTCCATGTCCACTATCATGTACTTCAAGTATTTTTAACTTAGCTTATTCATAATTTAAGCATTGAATTTATTGGACATCAAGTGATATTTTGAATAATGACCCACTAATAATACCATAGTGGGTAGCTTAAATTTTCATCTTCTATTTTTCATTTTGCGTAGCACTCTATAGTATTTCCATGTCACTGTAACACTCTTTCATATTGCTTCAATTTATATGTGTCATTTTACCATTCTAAATTAACTACCCTACAATTAACTACTATTACTTATAAAGCTTCTACTTGTGTTGTAGATATATATGAGTTTTTAATTGTTGTATAGTAAAAATGACATGATAATCATTAATATCAATAGGAATTGATGAAGCCACACTAGCCATGGCATCTGTGTGTCTATTACATTTTCAAGGAATTTTTCTATGAGAAAATATTCAAAATATGTCATTAACCATTATACCAATTAAAATTATGGGATTATCTTCTCTTAATTTGTTTAGTGTATGTATAATTCTTGATTAATCGCTAATTAAGAATCTCCATATACCCTTATGGATTTTATCTATGTAATTTGTGTATAAATATAATATTAATTCTTGATACTCTATTATATTAACTATGTAAGAGATTTTGAAAAGATATGCAAATGGCATAAGATTGCCTTGAGGTATAATAAAAATAATACTAGCACCAGCACCTGTGGCACATTTAGGTCCATCAAAAGATATTTTCAAAATGTCATCATGAACATGATAAGAATTTAAATAATATCTAAAATCATCATTAATTATATATGTATATGTTAATGAAGTTGAAGTTAGCTAGTCTATAATAACCTTTACTTTTAATGATTTATGTGAAATAAATTATAAATCAATTTCTATGAGGTCCAAATAAATTTGGTTTAGAAATTATAAATCTAAGAGGATCCAATATTTTCATAACTTGTGTTCCATTGTTTAGAATGTAAATTTGTAACTTTTGTGTTGCAAAAATTAATGCAAGACATAGTTTTCCCATAGTACTAAAATTATTTTCATAGTCTACCAAAGTATTAGTAACACAATATAATGCAATTCTATATGATCATCATAATTATATGTCAATAAATCCACTAATACATTATATGAAATAAATATGCGTAAGTTGGTTTCAATAAATATTCTTTGAAAGCATCAAAATGTTTTTGACAATTTTCATCTCATTTAAATTTTATGCCCCTTTTTAATAATAATGTAAAAGGTTTTGTTTTATATACATGTTGAGTTATGAAAAATCTAATTGAATAAATTTTTCCTTGTAAAGATCATAATTTATTTAACCCCTTTGGTGGAGGCATATCTAAAATAGATTTTGCCTATTTAGGATCCACTTCAATGCCTCATTGAGATATGATGTATCATAATAGCTTTCCAAAAGTGACCCAAAAGAGACATTTGTATGGATTTAATAATACATTGTATTTTCATAAACAATCAAATTTTTTTTGTAAATTGATGGAATTTTTTTCATTATTTATATTTAGCCAATAAATCATCTACATAGTCTTCCACTATCTTATGCATGTAATCATGAAAAACATGAGTAATAACATAATGATAAGTAATTATAGAATTATTTAATAAAAAATTCATGCCCATATGTTAATAAAATTCCCAAGGTGTAATAGATGATGTTTTTTTAATCCTCTAAATTAATTTTGATTTGATTATATCCTGAAAATCAATCCATGAATGATAACATCTCATATCTAGTTGTATAATCTCTGATCATGTCAATATTGAGAAAAGGGAAGTCATTCTTTGGAAAATATTTATTTAAATCCTTATAATATATATAAAATCCTATGTCTCATTTAGGTTTTCCAATAGACATTATGTTGGATACCCATGAAGGATAGTTAACAGGTTGAATAAATCCTACCTCAAGTAATTGTTTAATTTCTTTCTTTACCAATAATGACATTTGGGAGGCATCTTTCATATTTTTTGTTTGATATGTTTTTCATAAATAAATAATATTATATTATTCATTGATACTATAGGATTTATGCCTATCATATTTAATTAATTCCAAGTGAATAATTATGGATATTATTTTAAAACCTGGTGCAAATCTAGATATTCTTTATTTTGTAATAGAGATACTAATAGTAATGGCCATATATCTAAAATTGTTCTAATATTAAATTTAATTATTTATTCATTAATTAAATTTGATCTATCTTCAGCATAAAGTGTTTAGTAATATTATATAGAACATTTGGTTGGACATGTGTATCAGATTCATCAGAATCTCTAAAATATTTATGAGCATTAGTAGTATGAATAAACCTATTCTTATGGTAGAAGGGATGGAAATCCTCATATATACCCAAATATTATATAAGATATTCATCACTAAAAAATTCATCCAATATCATAATTTATAGTGAATTTTTATCATTTATCATGTCCATGTATACCAATTTTAATGTAGAGATGTGATGAGCCTCTTATGTTGGATCAAATTGTGCTTTGATGAAATGTGTACAAAAAGTAAATGGTGTGGATTATGCCCTTTTTTATTGGCCTAAATATTTATAATAAAATAATACTTGTCATATTTTTAGTTAAACTACTTGAATAGGGTCCATAATACCTTGTGCATGTGTTCCCAACCCTTGTCCTATATATCCCATTTTTTATAGGTATGTAAACCCAAATACATATTGATTATAGTTGGTTTATGATGTTATTTGAGTTGTAGGTAAAATTGGTTATTCATTTTATTTTAATTATTTCACATGTATTTGAATATGAAGAATATAGTGATCCTCAAGGTTCATCATCACACAATACTTGAAAGGTTCTTTTTCTATTGGGAATGTATAAATGTATCCTTATTAAATGAAATTTAGAAATGAATGAAGAGTAGATGGCATGATATTTATTTCATTAATACATGGTCTTCCAATTATTATATTATAATTTAAATCATTTTCCATAACTTGGAAAATTGTATTTATTTTTCAAGGACCCACTATGATGGGCAATGTAATTTATCCTAATACTTTCCTCTAGTTATTATCAAATCCTCAAATGTTGAATCATATTAGAATTAATGAAATAATTATCATAGATACGTAATAATTTAAGGAAAGATATATTGAAAATATTTAATCTTGATCCATTATCAATCAAAACTCTTTTGACTACCTTATTGTGAATTCATATTGAAATATATAATGAAAGGTGCACATATATTATATGTTTAGGAGGTAGATATATATTTTTTAAATGAAATATTTTAATCGATATATATTAATGTATCAACAATGAAATAAATATAATAATTCTATGCATCACTTGGTACCATGGTTTCTTTCAATACCTCATAAAGGAGATCTTTACATATAGGCATTTTCTGAAGTAAATCTAATAATAAAATATTAGCATGGGTATGTTGTAACTAATCCATAATATCATACCCTTTGGTTGTTTTTGTGGGATGTGGATATTTTTGAGGAAGGTTTGGTATAATGGAAGGGATTAACTATCCCCTTTGTATAGTGATAACCATACACATGTTTTGTATATTATAACAAGGCCTTAAAAGATTTGAATGTTCATTAAGTATTTTATCCTTATTATATTAATTCACTCTATTACATGATTTTTAATAATTTTATTTATTAAGGAAATACAAATTGTAATGAAAACTAATAAAATTTGAAACATTAAATTCCCATCTAATAGATACATAATTTTTATTCTAAACTAAAAAGTGAATAACAAAAAACTTAAATTTATATCCTAAAAAAAGGAAAACTTTTGTGTATGGAGATTAGTAAAGTCTTATGAAATCCAACATCAAAATAAAGTTATTTTAGTGTCATATATCAGATCTAAGGTCACAATAAAATGATTTTAGTGTTATATATCAAATTCGAGGTTAAAATAAATTTATTTTTCTATCACCTATTAAATCTAAGGTCAGAATCAAGTAATTTTAAAGTCATATATTAGATCCAATGTCTAAATCAAGTTATTTTAATGTCATATATTATATTCAAGATCTAAATAAATCTATTTTAGTGTCAAATATTAATAATTTATTGAAACCCTATGTAGACACTAGAAAACCATACACTATGGTTATAGGTGATGTGCTAACCCTTGAATCACCCCTTAACCCCCTAGGACCATTTATTTACTTCTCAACCACCAAACATAAGTGAAAATGACTAATCCTAGATATTTTTACTATGTTTCCCAAGCCACTAACTATCGACCCTCAATCACCAATGGTTGACTAATCAATGATGGTTACTTGAGCTCTTGCATGATCAAAGGAGTCAAATATAGTTTGAATATAACTCACTCATTGATTACTAGCTATCTAAATTTATATAGCTATTCACATGAGCAATGCATAGTTAGACTGTGTGATGAACCATTTGTTAAACCCTTTTATTGGAACCTTCTTTTCCTCTATATTAAGAGAGGTAGAGAAGGTTGAATGAATCAATAATCACCATGATCAATCAATCAAGTTACAAGAGATATTCTTACTCCTAATAAAATCAAAGCACTTCCCAATAAACCAGGAACTAGATAGATATTTAGGTCACTTCCATAACTCATCAATCAAGAGCCAAGATACCATTACTCTACTAACATAACTCTAGGATCTAAAATAATTTTTAACTAACTTATGCATTCCTTAGACTAGTAACATCTAAATTTAAGTATATGTATTCTTTTATCAAAAGTTTATTAATTAGCTCTATTTTTTTCATTTCTCTTTATCTACCTTCCATCTCACTTCTCTATGTTGGAGTTTTCCCTATAACTCTAGACACTTACTCACCATACCCTTCTTCCACCTATAGCCTATTACAATCACCCAAACACCCAATCCTTAGACCAAATACTTCTGAGTATTACCCTTTCTCTCGTAACTATCCTACAACCCACAAATTACCCTTCCAAAACCTCTCTAAAATATCCTTTAATAGACTTATTTTCCTAAGCTAAGTCCAATAGTAACCATCAAGGGTCACCTAACCATTAATGGTTGATCCCTAACCACTGATAGTCAATAACTGCTAACGGTCACCTAATCATTAATGATCCTACCCTAACCACTGATGATCTCTATTTATCATCTATAATAATACACTAATTTGACCCATCTACTTGTACCCAAATCTTATTTTATGAGGTTATATATCATCATATAACTTTAACCTATTTTCTAAATCAAGTTTGATTTATTTGTCATGATTATTTGATTATTTATTACTATTACTAGTCAAAATCAATTATCTCTTTTTCAGCATTTCTTGTATTTGATTTTAGTACCCTTTATTATTTCATGTAAGCATCTACTTTCAGCATATCAGAACTTAATTATTTAAAAGTGTGGATTCTTAGCCTCTAAAAAAGCTTATGCTTCTTGGATCTAGCTTACACTAGGAAATCCACCCTACTATCCAACTAATCAACTATTTTCTTAGTGATTTCTTATTTTTAGGTCATCTTCCCAATCCAAAGAGGAACATCTATAACCATCTAGATCACAGAGCACAAAAAAATCTAGGTTCTACTAATCTCACCCTTCCTTTCAATTTTACATTCTTCTTCTTAGAAATAAAGAAATTTTTTAGTGAACATTCTGATATGCCCAGTGGGACCCTTGACCTTTTTCTTGGGTTCATAGCTATAGGAAATTTAGTTGCATTAGAAAAGAGTCATCCATTGCATTATTTTATAAAATTTAAATGTTCCTTATTTCCTTTCTTCCCTTCCAAAACACAAGTTCTAGTTTCTTTTGCTTTATTAGAAAAAAGTTAAAAAAATTATCTTATTTTGCTTTCACTTCTATAAATCAAAAATATTCATCCTAGGTATAGGATTTGCATCATATTCTCTCATCTAGGTACATCTTATTTATTTTGTATTCATTTGAAAAGACACCAAAACTTTATTTTGTATTAAAATTAACATTGCATCCATTGTTTGCTTGTATTGATTAGCTCACATGGCTTAATTTAATCAAGTAATTTAATCACAGTCTTACTACTCTTCACACACATAAGACCAAACCACATACTCAATTAAACATCAAAACATTGACTTAAGGCCTGAATAGTATTTCATCACCTAACAATCACTTTTCCTTGGCTATCCTACTTAGATTTCACCACCAAGGGGAGAACCAACTTAGTATGTTGGATAAGTATAATCTCTAGTAACTTGGTATATTCTGGCTAAGCACCCAACACCCTTATCAATGTAGTGTGTGAAGTGATGGGGTAGGACATAATATTGAGCCACATGCCAAGTTATAGTATAGATCTTGAGAGCCTTTAACTACCTAAAACCATCCTTAGACATCTTCTTCTAGTACCTATTCTACAAACCCAAGTTGGTCCTTCATAACTTCTTTAAAAATTGAGGCATAAGCTTAAAGAGAGATAATAAATTATCTTAAGATTTTAATTCACTTTAGTGTGTGTATTTTTTTCCTTGAGATATTTTTATTTTGATTGCTTCTCTTTTAATTTGTGAGATTGTTTGTATCTTCCTTTTTCCCTTCCTTATATGGTTCTCACTAGACAACAACTAAGAAACCAAGAAAATTAATATCCACCTCCCAAAAACATGTCTTCCTCTTTTTATTCATCCATGGAGTACATCTCAGATATAGAGAGCTCTCCCCATCCTTAGGGAAGTCCCATTATCCCTTAGGCATTTGCCCAAGGTGATATAGATGTCACCATCTTTCTGGATAATAACCCCATATCCCTCCAACATTACCTAAACACCATATCTCAATATACCCATGCTTCAGTTCCACCTATTAATCCACCCTATGGTATGACATTCCATCTTATGGGTATCATCTTTATTGCCACCATTTCCACCCAACCCTTAGTCACCCAAACATCTTCTTCTACTAATAATACCACTAATACCACCATCCAAAACCAACCCACCCAACTAGCCAACACCCAAACACCTTATACCCCCACCAATAACTCTGCTAGTTTAGGATCAACCCAACCCTTAGGCACCTATGTTCCACTTACCATGGGAGTATCCTTTACTAGTGATACCACCCTTCCTCTTATCTCTAACTCAGCAACCTCAACTTCATTCCAGATCTTGGTGGTTCCCATACCTTCTACCCTTCCACCCATTAGTACCAATATTACTACCCATCCTCAACCTATCAAATGAACCATACCTCCAACCCAACCCATGTCAATTACTCAACAAGTGCCTATTTCACCCAACCTAGGATATATTCTAAACCCACAAGGGTATATGGCTCCATCCTCTATCCAACCTCCTATATCCACTTAATCATATATGACATCATCTCAACCACCCATGTCCACATGCCAATATGTGGCAACCACCCAACCTTCCACTAGCTATCTTTATGTTTCACCTACCCAAACCCAATAGAATCTACCCTACAATTATGGGGGTACATAACCATAAACCAGTCTGGTTAAGATGTTAATGGACAAGATGAACAATTTGGAGTCTTCTATCTCTAGTGCCCATAACTTATTATCATATGATCAAATTTGTAATGAAATAACTCATCCATATATCCCAATCCTACCTTATCCTCTTCAATGGGAGCTTCTAAAATTTTCAAAATTTTAGAGCAAGGAAGATCCTCAACAACATCTTGGAGTTTTTTGACACTCTTGTTATTTTATTGCTTATGATGATGCTTTCCTTCTCCATACCTTTCCCATGTCCCTATCCATTCCAAATTTATATTGGTATAGTGCTATTACCAGACACTCCCTTTTTACTTTTCCCAATCAGCTCAAACCTTCTTAGATCATTTGTCTATAAATATATCTAAGAAATTTTCCATTACCAACCTCTACTCCATTCAAAAATTTGAGGATGAGTTGATTATTGATTTTGTGGCCTATTGGAGAGGTTTGATAAACCAACTCTCTTTCTCTTTAAACAACTTGAGTTGATTGAGATCTTCTCTTGGGCTTGTGCTAAACATAATTCCTCCACTTTGTAGGTTTAGATTTTTAAGACCTTTGATGAAGCTTTTACCATGGCATGAAAATTAGAGATTAGATCAATTGATGAGGGAAGCTAAAATTGATAAACAAGAACTCTAGTTTCAAATCAAATGAAACTTCCTCCTTCAAAACCACCATCCACTCCAATACTAAAACCAAAACCAAGGGAACCATGAAAGCAGTTGTCCTTAAACCAGCCCTCCTTTGATTGTTAACCAACCCAACTCTTCTAATTCTTCCAACCATAATACCCAAAAACAAAACCGTAATAGCCAAAAGAAATATACTCCACTAGGGGATTCATATGCTTAATTATTGGAAAAGTTGCTGAAATAAAACATTATAAAACTTCCTCTAATTAAACCCTCACAACAATTTGATTCCTCTCATCTTACACCTAGTTGGTATAAAGAAAACGAATTGTGTGCCTTCTACTATGTCATTGGACATGATGTTAGTAGATGTAATACCTTCAAAATCATTACCCAAGGGTTTATTGACAATGGATAAATTGTGTTGGATAACCCTAATGTACCCCTAAATTAGTCACTTGACATATTTAGATAACCTTTTCTCAACCATTCTCATTATGTGAATAATGAAAATAATAGAGCAAAATCCTCTCACAACCATGAGGTTCATACTGTTAATATGGTTCTTAGAGAACTAATTGTTGAGTAAAGCATTTACCAAACCACTTATTCCTCCCCTCCACTTATTGAGGTGGTGGAGTCACCTTCTATTCCTTTAGAAACCAAAACAAAGGAAGTAACCACTTCTTCTTACCCTTCACTTATTGAGGTGTTAGAGTCATCTTCTATTCCTTTAAAAACCAAAACAAAGAAAGTAACTATTCCCCTCTCTCCACTTATTAAGGTATTATAACTACCAACCTCTCTTTTTGAAGACATAACAAAAGAGGTAGCCATTACCACCATATCCTTCTCTTCCATCATAAAGCAATCCACTCTTCCTTTGGAAAACATTCCTAAGGAAGAGGTCACTTTATCTACCTCTCCCATAGAAGACTCACATTCCCAAACACTAGAGTCTTTGATTAAGTAAAAAGGATAAGGTGACATCTCCCCTCTCTTAACCCATGGGTTTTTCCTTTGAGACCGACACTAGATGGATCAAACCCATCTATAAGCCTTTCTCTAGACTAGTTTAAAACTTAGAGTACCTCTCCCAACCTAACATGGATCATGCCACATTTTGGCACCATCTTGGGCTCCCTTATCCAACCAAGCAAGAACCCTCAATCATACCATTATCAACCCAACCTTCCACCTCCATTGGTTAACCCACCATCACCCCAACCAAACCATTAGAAACCTCTACCTCTCAAACCATAGTTGAACCAACCAAACCAACTTCAATCAAAGTAACCCAAGCACCTTCTACCATCCCATCCAATCTTGTCAAAACCTAGGCATGATCCCTACTTAGAGCCTTACTCACCCTCCATTAAATTTGGATTTAGCACCACCTAGCCCACCAAAAAAACCCCAAGTCAATCCGACCAAGAAATTAGAGCCACCTAGGATCCTAAAAGCCAAAAACTTTCCAATTATTTATACCTTACCTTCCATTTAGGATCACATCCTTCTTCCATCATAGGACCTCATCCTTTTATTAAGAAGACACGTCTCACAAAGATAACCCAAACTTAGCATCATCTTCTAGCCACACCCCTACCTATTTTGTATATGCCTTCTACCTCTAAACCCTCCACTACCAAATATTCTACTTCTAACCCTTCTATTTCTAAACCAACCATTACCAAGCTTATTATTTCTAAAAATTCTACCTCCAAACCACTGACCACCAAGAATACTCCACCACCCAAAACTCCTGCTATAAAACCTACTCCCTAGAAAGACTCCACCATGAAAGCCAAAGCCAAAACCCCAATATCTTTATCACCTCTACTTGAGTCTTACTCAACCATCCAACAATTATTGTTGCAAGATTCTTGTTTGACTTTGCCTCCTATAAAACTATTTGACCCCCATAGTCCTAAGCCATCCTAGTTTAATGACAATTTGATTTACTCATACCATAGAATGACAAGACATGATACAAAGAAATTTAAATCTCTCCAAGTCCTAGTCCATCAACTATGTGTTGATAATGACCTATTGTTAGAAGATCCACCCATAAGCCCATAGCCACTCCAAGAATCGTAATCCACCACCCCATGCGTACATACACCCACACTCTCATCTAAGAGTGAGGAGGAATCAAAGTAGCCCTCTAAGTAATCTCTTCCCTAGATCCATACCTTCTATGTGGTCACATGATCACAATCCTAATAAAATGATAAGGGAAGGAAAAGGTGTCCATTCCATACACATACCCTTCTTCCACCACCTAATCACCCAACCAAACCTAAACACTCTCACCTTCACCCAAACATAAGGTATCTATCTTGGGTAGTTCTTAATCTAACCCTTTTGAGTCAATCTAAAGAGTAGTTCTAAATTAACTTCACAAAACACTAGTGAAGATGAGTTTATATGAATTAATCAATACCTCACCTTATCACTACTAGGCAATGATAGAGGATTTATAGTCCATAGAAATCTAACCAAAATATCTATAACCTCTAGAAACCTTTATCAGAGCCCTCCAACTTTCCTCCCTTATTACCTTTAAGGATTAAAAAATACCCTCCATTCATCCCCAAGATCTATATCCTCCTCTCTTCATTACCACATACATCAACCAAACCCACATCAATAGGTTTATGATTAATGGAGGGGCTAGCATCAACATTATCTCCTCCCATATATATGACCAGCTAAAATTGTTGGAGAACATTATGTCAAAAACCACAATGGTCCTCTGTTCCTTTAATGATACTATGGCAATAACTTTAGGAACCATCATCCTTCACATTCATTTAGGACCTCATATACTTCCTGATCTCTTATACATAGTAGAAGGTGAGTTCTAATATAATGTTATGCTTGGACACCCTTAGATCCATTTCATGAATTGTGTGTCATCCACCATACATTGATACATCAATTTTGAGAATGAGGGTCAAGTAGTTACCATACAAGCTATCCCATGTCCTTTTACATCATGTAACATGATGTATTGGTTGAATTATGTTCTGCTCCTATCCACCAAGTCTTCATCAACCAATGATGAATCCACTTATTTTACCAACCAAGATCGATTAGATCATCCATTCCTTATACCCAAATCCCCATGAGGGCCCCTTGGAATCAACATTCCAACATCTCTCACTTGGGGAGTATCACCTCTTGGCCTTGGATGCCCTCCCTACTCTCTAAGAGTATAGGAACCTTGACCAGAACCTTGATTATGACCCTAATACTAGAAACCCTATTCCTTTTAGACCTCAAAATATCCAAATGAATCTCATATATGGGGGACTTGATCAACCACTTGTTGCCTCCTTGACCTCATCTTCTCCTCAACTATTCACCTCTGATTTCTCCTATTTGGATAAACAGGAGTTCACCAAGACATACATCCATAGATGTGATTATAAGGGATTCGATCTAGGATGTTACAAGCATAGACCACATGAATTTACTCCATGTAAAACCTAAAATCCTAATGAGAGATTTGATATTAGTTTTTCTCTACCTAAAGAGATAATAATTCACCTCCCATTACCATTATTGACAAAGAAGTCTCATCTTCACCATCTATTTCACCATAAAAATTAGAGGATTTTAACATCATCCTCTTGAAAAATTTTTTCATTAACATGATTATCCTTGAACCCATAACTTATCAAAATGATGGGTAAACTATAACCATTCCTCTGACTCATCCTGAGATGGTAGAAGATTACTCTCCTATTTAATACCATTTAGTGTTAGGATGATGATTCCCTTCTTACCTATCTTGGTGTAGAAGATTCATCTATCCACAAATCCCTCCCTCTTGAGACTTTAACCATGTTGAATGAGTCCACCATGGATATCAACTTAGTTACTCAAGATACTTTGTGTATTATCAAAATTAGTCAATCATTAGATTCCTTAGAGATTCAAGATTTTCCCTCCTTCCTATGAGATTGTAGCATAGAATTTACTTGGTCTTATAGTGATATCCTAAGAATTGACCCTTCCATCACTACCCATAATTTAATTACTACATGTGATGCCAAGCCTGTCAAGTAGAAGATTCATTGGATGCACCCTCACATAGCCCTTCTTATCAAAGAAGAGCTTTAACACCTCCTATCTTTGAATTCTATCCAACCCATTGACTACCCCCAATGGGTCTCAAATATTGTCCCTATCACCAAAGCAATATGAGGACTTTGAATTTGTGTAGACTTTCATGACCTTAACCTTGATTTCCCAAATGATGACTTTCCTTTACCAAGCATTGAACAACTTATTGATATTATAATTGGCCATGAGATATTTTCTCTTATAGATGGTTTCTCAAGCTATAATCAAATTTTGATTGCCCTTGAGGATCAACATAAAAATATATTTATCACCCCTTGGGGAACTTTATTTTATAGGGTCATCCTTTTTAGTCTAAAGAACACTGGTGTAACCTATGAGTGTGTTATGACCTACATCTTCCATGACCTTATTCAAAAAATTGTAGAGGATTATGTCAATGACCTTCTTGTAAAATCCAAATATTGTAAAGATCATTTGGCTAATTTTAAGATTATCTTCAAATGCCTCATCCATTATCATGTTTGTCTTAACCCCAAAAAGTATATTTTTGGGGTCTTATCAGGAAATCTCCTTAGATTTATCATCTCTCTTAAATGAATCAAAGTTGATCCCACCAAAATCAAAGTAATCCTTGACATGCCTCCTCCCACCTACCTCAAGAAACTCTGTAGTTTACAAAGGAATATCTAATCCATTCATTATTTTATCTCTCATCTCTTGATCAATGCTAACCTTTCCACCACCTTCTTAAAAAAGATGTATCTTTTAAATGGAACAAATACTATAAAAATGCCTTTGATTCACTTAAAGAGTACCTTATTTATCCACCCATCCTCATTCCTCCCAAAGAATATCAACCTTTTTACCTTTATATTTACACCATTAACCACCCCTTAGGGGCAATGCTGGCACATCGATATTTGAAGAATAAAGAGTAATCCCTCTAATATATATGTCAAAAACTTATATAATATGAGACTTGGTACACCCATACCAAAAAACTTTGCCTCACCTTGATCTTTATGGCCTCCAAACTCTGCCACTACTTTCTCAACCACAAGACCTATGTCATAACCAATACTGACCCACTCAAGTATATGTACTCCAAACTATACCAAAACTAGTGCATGGTTAAGTGGATCATACTCTTAGTTGAGTTTAACCTTGAGTTCCTCTAATAGAAGTCAATAAAATGGTAAGTCATCACCTACCAATTGCCTGAAGTACCCTTGGAAAATAACCTACCATTTCCCCTTGAGTTTCTCAATGAGTCCATCACCACCCTTTCTCAGGAGGACATCACCTATCAAATGAACATGTTATTCAATGGAAAAAAAATTAACATGGTGGGGGAGCTGGTATCATCCTTATTCCCTTTGATATTGAACCTATTTTTTTATCCCTAAAAAATGACTTTGATTATACCAATAACATAGCTGAGTACAAAGCCCTAGTGATAGGTTTCCAAACTACTTTAGTCTTAGGAGTCAACATGATCAATGTTTTTGGTGACTCCTAACTTGTGGTCAACCAAATCAATGCTCTTATCAATGTAAGAATAATTTTTTTAAAGAATACAAGCAACTAGTTGATGTACTCTTGGCATCATTTGAACACTACCATATCCAAACCATTTCATGATCTATGAACAAGTTTGTCAACACAATGGCTTCACTTGTTTCCTAGATCTCATCTTTACCTTTTGAATCTAAGATATTTATCACTATCCATCCTCTTTCCAAACCTTCCTATACCAAATAAAACCTTCCTTCCATCTGAAGTGTGGAGGAGGCCCCATCTAACATTTTGTATAAATAGATCTTTGACTATCTCAACCTTACCATCATCCCTTCCAATCTTTCTAGGAATGGTTAAAGAGAATTCATTCAAAGTACCTCTCATTACACCATATTAGGGTGAATCTTTTACAAGCATGGTTTTGATGGCCTTCTTTTTTGTTGCCTATGTAACCATAATATCTCTCATGTTATCAAGCAAATACATGATGGGGTTTGTAAAGGATGCTTTAGTGGCCTAAATATCGTTAAACGTATCCTTCACCTTGGCTACCATTGACTCACCCTTAACTAAGAATATTGTGTTTACATGAAGAAGTGTGTTAAGTGTCAACAACACACCAATTTACATCATGTACCTAATCATAGTCTCCAAGTATCCAAGGATTTATGGCCTTTCTTGTAGTGGGGATTAGATCTTATTAGTGAAATTAATCCCCATTCTTCACAATGACATCATTCTATCATTACTATGATAGAATATTTCAACAAATGGGTAGAGGCTACTCTTCTTGTTCAACCAAATCTGAAAAGATTGTCAATTTTATCAACCATCATATTATCTATTATTTTAGTGTTCCTCATATGATAATAATTGATAATGGTAAATATTTTAAGAACAACAAAGTCCAAGGTCTTTTTGAAACATTTGGAATTAATTTTATCCTCACGCTATCATCCACAAGATAATGGATAGGTAGAAGATTCTAACAAAAATCTTAACAAAATTCTAACTAAAATGGTTAATGCATCAAGTCAGGATTGGCATTTACATATCCCTTCACCCTATGGGCATATCACACTAGCATTTGAACCCCTACAAGTGCTACCCTTCTATCTCTCATTTTTAGAATAGAGGTTGTCTTGCCTCTCAAATTCTAAATTCCCTCTCTTCACATATCCCTATAGGATATTATTTTTGAGGGCGATAATCATCAAGAACGTTTACCCCAACTTGAGTTACTTAATGAGAGTTATTTGGATACACTTACCCATATTCATGTTTATCAAGAATGAATCAAGCATGATTATAACAAACACCTCAGAGGTCAAATAATTCAACATCAGATACCTCATCTTAAATGAAAATCAACATGTAACTAATATGGAGAAAAGTAAGTGGGGAAAGTTTTATTTGAATTGTCTTAGACCTTATATAATAATGCATAAGTATGGATCAAGAGCTTGTCAGTTATCCTCTCTTGAAGGGAAAACAAAAAATAGTCCTCTCAATGTTTTATATCTGTGTCTTTTCTTTTGTTCAATAATACCAAGCTCACCTTCTATCTAACTTAAGCTCATCCCTTATTTTTATGAGATTATCACTTTCATCCCCTCACTTTGAGGATAATCAATTACAACATAGAATCATGTGATTTTCCATCATAGTTATAGCCTAATCATAAATATGGGTATCACAGCTCTACCCATGGCATGATTCTCATGGATACTTTTCATCCCTAATAGGTTGGAATCTCGCGGTCATCATCCCTCCAAGCATCCTCTCACCCACTTTTTAACCTTCATGTGCTTTAGTTTTTCCTTCATAAAGGTGAGCCTTTAAGCCTATATAAGCAATTTTATGCCAAAAAAATAGCAAAAAAAAAAATAACATATATCTTATGGGTCATTCCTAATTGATCCGAGCAATAATTCAGGTGGCAATTCAGGTGACGGTTCCACCCCAATTGATGACATAATTTTTGGGAGCTATAACTTTTACACCATAGCTCCAATTGACTCACCATTTGAAATGTTGGAAAGATAAGAATGAGGAGAATGTGGTGAGATGGAATTGATCTCCAATTTATGTATTTTGACCCATAAAAACCCAATGGAAGTGAACAAAATTTCAATTTTAGTAGTGTAGTCTAAAAATAGTAATTCCTCAAATTTTGTATTGTTTTAAATCATGGAAGTAGAACCAATTAATATCACTCAAGATTCATGACATTCCACATCCTCCCCCTAATTTTATAATCTATATAAATGAAGATTTAACTTGAAATGGAAATCAGACATCTCTTCCTAGAGATAAGCATATAGTTGTATTGTGATCTTGAGTAACAAAACATCTCTTCTCAGAGAATTCATTGTTACTATGTTATTTTTATGTTCTTCAAATATTTGTCAATAGAAACTTCTAAGTTTTCGATCAGTGGTATCAGATTGGTTTGTCTTGAGAGTATATGATCTCAACGATGAGGTCAGGCTACAAGAAGCTTGGTGGAAAACAATAGAGCTTCCAAACTATCCACCTATTTGCTCCAAATGACTTCAAATGGTAGATGACACTGAGACATCTGATACTTTCAAGGAAATGGTGAATGAATCCTTCCAATGACAATAAACATAGATGCTACAACAGTTTTCCCAAATTATCTAATAACTCTTAATGGGAAATGTTGGCTCCTCATCTACACTTCTTGGCTCCTCATCCATGGAACGTCTTTTTAGTGCCCCAACACCCTTCAAGGTTTAGGTGAATTTTGATATTCCTAAATTTGAAGGCAAAATCAATGTGGATGTGGTAGAAAATTGGTTGGATAAATTATATTCCTACTTATCTGTAAATAAATTCACCGATGGAGAAAAGATCACTTTTGCTATTTTGAAAGCATCATTTCCCATGAAAAATTGGTGGGAAGTGTACAAAAATAGGTTTAGTATAGATGACATTAGCCTTGAGATGGAACCTATATGGGATGATTTCATGGAAGTGGTAAAAGAAGAATACTATCCCATTGGAGCATATGATGATCTATGCATACAGTGGCAACAACTTCACCAAGGTAAGGACCAATCTGTTCAAGATTACATAGAAATTTTTCATTATTTGTTTGCAAGATTGGGCATCCAAGAAAGTGAGAAACATAAGAATCTAAAATATCATGGTGGACTACAATGGTACATATGAGGGGAAATGGAACTCTTCAATTTGGAAACCCTTAGTGAGACATACAAGTTCATAGTGAAGATTGAGCAGAAGCATGGAAAAAAGAATACAAAGAGTCAGCCTTCAAAATGGAAAAGTGACAAGGAAGGTTAAACATGAGGCCAAAATTGGAAGAAAAAGGAGTTTCAAGATAAGAAACCCCAGAAAGGAAGGCTAGAAAATGGTGTGATTACCACAAAACTAGAACTCACTCCAAAGAAGAATGTCGAGCCATCAAGTCACTACTTTCTTAGTAACAATACTCAAGATCTACTAATCTATCTCATACACAATGTACAATCAAAGAGGACAAAAAAGAGATTGTATATGTTAAGCCTGACACCATCGTCACTTCATAATAGACCTATGAGGAAAGGCCAGATGATAAGGAAAGATTATTTCATTCCAAATTATGGGTAAAAGGTAAGCCTCTACATTTCATTCTTGATAGTGGGAGTCAAAAGAATTTAATCTCTGCTAAAGTTGTGAAAAGTATAAATCTATAAATGAAGCCTCACCCAAAGCCATATAGTATTGGATGGTTGAGCCCAGGGAGAGACCTCCATGTCACCCATTAGTGTCTTTTTTCATATGCAATAAAACCTTTCCAAGATGAAGTCTTATGTGATGTGGTCAATCTAGATGTTTGTGATGTACTCCTTGGTTAGCCATTCATGTATGATCAACATGGAATCTATGAATTATGAACCTGAAGAATCACCCTCACTCTTAGAACATAGCACTATAGGGTACCAAAGGTACCACCTCCCACATCTATCTCCCTGATCAGTGCCAAGAATTATAAGAGAGTCATGGAAAAGACAAAGTAATTCATTTGCATGGTGGTCAAACCATAGAAATCCAAGAAGGCCAATGTTACAGTCTTGACTACACAATCAACACAATAATAGAAGTAGATGGGAAAAATCACAGGAGAATATGATGACTTATTCAAGTCACCCACAAGAGTTCTAATGTATTTCTAGGTAAAACATTCTATCAATTTGATCCCAAGATCACCTTTGCCTAATAATCCTATGTATCACAGATTAGTTTTAAGGAAAAATGAGATAAAAATATAGATTCAATAATTTATCCAAAAGGGTCACATCAGGCCAAGATCTTCACCCTATGGTAGCCTAATTGTCTTAGCACAAAAGAAATATAGAACATGGAGGCTTTGCATTGACTATTGAGCCCTAAATAAAATCACTATGAAGAATCACTAACCTCTTCCTAAGATTAATGACCTGTTGGACCAACTCCTTGGTGCAAAGTTCTTCACCAAAATTGATCTCAAATCTAGCTATCACCAAATTCCCATCAATCCCATTGATGTCTGGAAGACTGCATTCAAATCTAATGAGGGGCTCTTTGAATGATTGGTTATTCCTTTTTGGCTTAACTAATGCACCTACAACCTTCATGAGGATGATGGATGACATCCTATGACCCTTCACCAACTCATTCATGGTTGTCTACTTAGATGACATACTAATCTAAAATAGAACATGGGAAGAACATCTGTAACATGTTCATAAGGTGCTTCAAACTCTTTTGGAGCATAATTTATATGCAAATCTTGACAAATGCACATTTGATATGACAATAATTTAGTACCTTGGGTATGTTGTGAATGAGGAAGGGGTCCATGTTGATCTAAAAAATAATCAGGTTATTTGAGAATGGCCTACACCAAGGACCCTCACAGAACTTCATAGCTTCTTAGGTCTTACAAATTTCTATCACAGGTTTGTTCTTGGATTTTCACATGTTACTTGTTCACTAACCCAAGTGACTAAAGGAGGAGCTAAAGCTACATTTTACTAGGGTGAAATATATAAAAGGGCATTTGATAATTGGAAAAAAATACTTTGCTCAACCCCTATTCTCACCTTGTCAGACTTTCATCAACCTTTTGAGTTGATGACAAATGCATCTGAATATGCCATGGGAGTTATCATCATGCAACATGGCCATCCTTTTTCATATCATAGGGAAACTTTCACTGATATAGTCAAGAAATATCTAACATATGATAAGGAGCTCTATGCCATTGTCCAAGCCTACAAATAATGGAAACACTACATCTTGGGGAAAGAGATGATCATCCACATAGACCACAGACCATTGGAATTCATCAAGACATAGAGAAAACTATGAAATGAGAGGCATCAAAAGTGGGCCACATATCTTCAATAATTCTATCAGATAATCAAACACAAAAAGGGGAGCTCAAATATGGTTGTAGATTGTCTAAACCACCCACTAATTACTACACTCACAATAATTCTTGACATATGCGTACATGAGACTACCACTTGGGGTACTCTATATGAAGCAGATCCTACCTTTGCTAATACATATTGGGTGATTCAAAAAGGTAAACATGTTTCTAATTTCTATTTGTAAGATAATGTCCTCTATCATATGGGGCACATCTATTTTCCAGCTATAGACCAACAAAAGATGATATAGGAAGTACATTTCAGTAGGACAACTGGACACTTTGGTGTAAAAAATACATTGTTAGTTCTTCAAAAACACTTCTACTAGACCCATATGTGAAAGGATGTGGAAAGGTATCTCAAATATTACACCCCATGTGTGATAGCCAAGCCAACAAATAAGAAGCAAGGATTGTACATGCCATTGCCAGAACTAACCAGTCCTTAGGAATCTATCTCAATGGATTTTCTCTTAGGTTTGCCCACTTTAAAACATGGCAAGGACTATATTTTGTTGTAGTTGATTATTTTTTAAAAATGGCTATCATGATTATTTGAAAAAAATATATCTATTGAAGAAAGTACTCAACTATATTTTAGTCATGTATGGCTCCATTTTGGTCTCCCCAAGTCCATTTCTCTTAGATCAATATAGTAGGTTCCTAAGCATCTTCTAGTCCACTCTATGGAAGATGATGGATACTAAGCTGATAAAGTCTATAGCCTTCTATCCATAGACTGATGGTCAAATAGAGGTGGTGAGCCACTTGATTATTCACATGATTCAAATGTATCACTCCAAACATCCACACACATGGGATGAGGGGCTTCTTTTCATACAACATGGATACAATCAGGCCCTACACAGCTCGACCAAGCACAGTCCATTCCAAGTATGCTTTAGGTTCCAACCCATGGCACCAATTGATATAGCTATTCCATTCTCCACCATGGAATACACACCTCATGGAAGATCTGAGGTAGCAAAAGCAGCAAAGTTCATTGAACAAATGCAACACATCTAGTATCAAGTTCATGACATCTTGGTGAAGATGAATCAGAAGCATAAGCAACACCATGATAAACATAGGACTGCACACCATTTTGTTGTGGGTGACAAGGTTTGGTTGCAGCTTTAGAAGGAATGACATGCAGGCCCACATAGAAAAATTTGGCCTCTATGATATGGTCCCTAAACCACCAAAAAAGTTGGAGAAAATGCTTTTGAGTTAAACCTACCAGCCTACCTTGGTCTACATCCAATATTCAACATGGATCTCCTTAAACCATATCATCCACCTCTGTTAGTCACTTCATTCATAGAAGAACAACTAAACATTGATGATCTTGATCCACATATTTTTTCTCCATTGGAGGAGGATCAGATTGTGGACACCTGGGTGAAGACAACAAGAGGATTCTCTATTCCACTTTATCATGTGGTCAAAAGGGGCTAGCTTAGCCACCAAGGTGAGTGGCTCATAAAGAATCAAATTAAGACACAACTACCACACTTGATGAGGAACATTGATACAATGGGGACCATTTATTCTCAAGGAGGGAGGAATGATCTGGGCAACAATTCAGGTGGCAATTTAGGTGATGGTTTTACCCTAATTGATGACAGAACTTTTAGGAGCCATAACTTTTGCACCATAGTTCCAATTGACTTGCCATTTGAACTGTTGGAAAGATAATAATGAGGAGAATGTGGTGAGATGGTATTGAGATATTATAAATGTATTTTGAACCCCAAAAACCTGATGGAAGTGCCCAAAATTTCAATTTTAGTAGTGCAGTCTAAAAATAGTAAGTTTCTAAAAATAGTAATTCCTCAAATTCTATATTGTTTTAAATCATGGAAGTCAAACCACTTCATCTCCATCAATATTGGTGACCTTCCACATCCTCACCCTAATTTAAAATTTTTTATAAATGAATATGTAACCCAAAATGGAAATTGGACATCTCTTCCAAGAGATAAACATATAGTTGTATTGCGATCTTGAGTAGAAAAAAAAATCTCTTCTCAGAGAATTCATTATTACTGTGTTATTTTTGTGTTCTTGAAATATTTTTCAACCAAAAATTTTGATTTTTGTATCACTAACATTCATATACTACTCCCTTAAAGTACAAATGCCAAAACCTATAAATATTACTCAATGTAAGGTAGACCACTCCTTTGAAGGATAACTATAAAAAATCCTTATTCAAATATCAAAAACTTAGACCACTCCCTTGAAGGATGGATGAGTAAAGAATTTTCCAAATCAAGAAATTTATTGGAAGCTTCTCACATCGATCAGCTTCCCCAACCTCCAAAAAAATCAATAATGAAATATCAAGAGACCCATCATCAAAATCATAAAAGGTAAAAATAAATTTTAGAAGCCATAATCAGATTTCATATGTAAACTTCTTGCATCAATTAGTCTACACCCTATACAACATAGTATTTTTTATATCAACTCTTTGTCAACCTATATAAGAGGCAATCAAGCTTCAAATGAATGTTCTATTATCATCCATATCTCTTTTTCCCCTCTATGAAATAAAGGATTTTGAGCTTACTTAAAACTATGTGATCAAGGACCTTTTTAACCAACCAATGAATGCTAATGCGAAGCATGTGAAGGGAATATGTTCATAATCTAATCTAACTTCCTTTTTTTTGTCCTTGCCAATGAAATAACATCATGTCTTCTTCTTCTTTCTCTAACTTATTTGTTTAAAAATCCATTTAGACATGTGTTTTTTGGATTATTTTATCTTTTCTCACATCTAGTTTTGTTAGCCAAATTAAATTCATGTGTTTTAAGATTAGTTCACCTTCTCCTAATTATAATTAATTCATTAACTAAAATTACATAAACATTTTGTGTTTTGTTTAATGATTTGGTTTTACCTTATTTGTTAAAAGTGTTTTAGAAATAAAACATTTTTATAAATTACACCATCTTATCAATCAAAAATAATCTCATTTATCTAAGTAACCAATCACATTAACTAATCATCACCATTTAATCATCCATCATAAATCAATGAGTCATCACATATGTTAATCCATCACATATAGATATTACAGAACATAGATTCATTAATTTAAAACATCCACATTTCTAATAAAGCATACATCTACTCAAAAATAGAAATGTTAATCATAAACAACATTATCACATCATGAACATAAATCAAGTCACATCATCAACATCCATAACCATAACAACATCATCATAAACATCAAATAATAAATAATAACCATAAACCATTTCCATAACCATAACAACAACATCATAAATATCAAATAATAAACTAAGACATAAACCATATCCATAACCATAATCACATCATTATCTCATAATTATAAATCATAGTATATATAACATCATATCTCAAAATGGAATGTATATATCACTACATCAACTAATAAACTAGTGTTAAAATCATATACTACATCAAAATGAGAGTCTCATAGGAGCCTAAGGTGGACAAGCATTGTTGCTCCCTAGGTTGTGCATAACTCTAGAACCTATCTATACACCCATAGATGCTACCCACTAACCTGGTGTTGTACTACTAACTCCTTTAGTAATTTATGCCCTATACTCACCATATTGAGGATCATCAAGAAGCTATCTAAAGACAAATTCCTCATAATACCTAAGCTCTTTTACCATTGCCACATACCTCTCCATAGAAATGGTCCTTGATAATACTACAAGTTTTAGTACCCTACCTCCTACCTATCTAATAACATCTCTCTCTTGTGTAGCCAAGGCTAGTTCTTTTGTAGCCTAATCCCTCTCCTACATAAGAGTGGCAACCTGGCCTTGTGTCATATCTCTCTCTAAGGTCACAGTCATTAATGATGCTTATGTTACTGCTAAAGCTACCCTAGTCTAGTCTCTCTCTATCATGAGTGCCTACCTATCAAGGGCATCCACATCTATATGGTCCCCACCCACTCCTACATATCAACATCTACAACATGTTTCCCATCATATCCATCATCTCCTCTAAACACTGTCGCATCATATTGTGCCTAGAACCACATAAGATACTCCTATGTAACCCCTACATCATCAATATTTGGCCTTGTTGGTAGCTCCTCCTACTCAAACTCTATATCCTCTAGCTCTATAGCTGATAGTGGAAACTCTACATCCTCCCTCCTATACATTAATAAAGCACCTAAAATATTGTGCACTAATCCAAACTATCACCTCACCCTATCTGGTAGTGCATAATAGGTCATGGCCATCATCATCATCATCATAACAACTCATCTTGGTCCCCTATCCCTATGATATAGGGGTTTATAATGTATCCATCTTGCATGCCACCTTACATATACCAAGTCCTCTCCATATATCACATCCATGAATTGATCTCACTCCTCACTACTGAATTTTTGTATTAGCTCACCTCATATTAGTAGCCTCATAATTTAGTGTATGTCCTCCTATAGGATAGTAATTTCTTTGATCAATAGTAAGAATGTGTTGGTGGCTGGGTCCCATCTCTTGATGATGGCCACCAACATATCTACATCTCTAGGCATGTACTATTAATATTTGATGCCTCCTAGGCCCACTATTGTCAAGTGTTCCCACTCCTAGTCTATCATCATCCTATAGACCTCATCCAGGAGCTATAAAACATGATCTCACACTTGTAGATACTCCCTCACTTGTAAATTTGACACGTGCTTTAGTTTATTTTCATTTTTACCCATTCACCCTCCCCCTACCTTAACGTATTTTACCTCATTTTTATAACACTTACCCAATCCCACCTAAAACACATATAACCTTAACCCATACCCTTAACCCCAACCCTTAACCTCTTAACCTCTACCCTTAGCCCAAACCCTCACCCCATTCTTTGTACCCCTCTTTTCACCCTCTTCTAACTTTATCCTCAAACCACTAATGGTCTTGTATCGACTGATGATGGTTCCTTATAAAACCATCAATGATTGACCCTTGAATACTAATAGTTAGGTGTTAGACCACTAATGGTCAACACCTTGACCATTTGATAGTCTCTTATTGACCAATGATGGTTGATAGTAATCACCAATGGTTATTGTGTGGTGATTACTGATGACCTAACCCTAGGTCTAACCTACCAAACTCTCATAATCCTCAACAAAAACATTCTAAGTTACCCCTTACACTCCCTCCCTCAACCTTATTCTCTCCCTCTCTAACAAATTTCTATCAAAAAATCAAAATACCTAATTTACATAAACCATACCCAACCAAAAAGAATCAACAACAAAGCAACAAAACCAAAAATAAATTAAATTTAATACATCCCCTACCTCATTTCATGACCACCATCATGGTGGATCCCCCATAACCACTACCACCACTCAGGCCTGCACCCTACCTCTACCTCACTGCATCCTTGCTAGATCTCATCCACTCTGACCTAACTTGATCAAGCCTCCACCTCACACCATCCTTAGTTAACCACACAATCAACCTTAGTTAACACTCACTCGACTTACAAACACAAACCATCACTATTTTCACACAAGAAAAAAATGGAAGCATCGTGGGTCCATAGTTTACAAATGAGAAAATAAAACATCATTTAACATTTAATGGTCACCCTTTTAGGGCTGATGTTTGACCATCGATGGTCACTAGGTAACCACCGATGATCAACCTTGACTATCGATAGTTGACCCCTAGGGTATTTTTCTATCCCCACCACACATTTCCCAACATACACCCATTACCCAACACCTCATCCCTCATTCAACCAACCAACCAAATCACCTAGACTTGGTCATTTTGACCTACATTTTATACTTTTTATGACTTAACTTACCTTGGTCCTTTTGACTACATTGACTACACATCCATATTTGATAGAATTATACTAATTTTGTGCCCAACCATTTAGGTTCCTTAGAAAATGACCCTTTGCAGTCCTGACACCTATGACCCATTTTTTCTTCTTAGAATCACATCTTACCTCACATACCTATGAATACATCGACTTTAACTAGGAGGCTTGATTTTATAGGTGTTAACCCAACACACACACACATTATTGCTATAGTTGGTTACCTTGTCACTTGTCCTTTTAGACCAAACTATTTTACAACCTACCTCAACTATGGTAACCCAGTCTATACATGATCTATGATATCACACTTAGTCACATTCTTTGTGCATGTTCATGCTTAAATTCTTAACCAATCAATTAACTTGTTTTTCCATTTTTATCACCCAATTATCCACTTATCAAACCTAAAAATAACTCTTCTTCACCTCATCAATTCTCAATTTGAGGGGGAACACCTCCTCCCATACTTAGGGCATTTAACCTTCTACCAACCATTCATTTTTTTGTTTGGTAACTTTTCGATATAAATTAGATAACAAAAAGGGGAAAAATGTAGACACTAAAAAATTATACACTACGTTTCTAGATGTCACATCAACCCTTGAATCACTCCTTGACCCCCCTAAGACTATTTATTTACTTCTCAACTGCCAAACATAAGTGAAAATGACTAATCCTAACTATTTTGACTATGTTTCCCCAACCATCGATGGTCAAGCCTTGACCATCAATGGTTGATCTTAATGTTGATGGTTACTTGAGCTCTTGCATGATCAAAAGAGTCAACTATAGTTTGAATGTAATTCACTAATTGATTACTAGCTATTTAAATTTAGCCATATGTCTACATGAGCAATATGTAATTAGACTGTGTAATGAACCATTTTCCAACCCCTTTTATTGGAGCCTCCCTTTCTTCTATTTTAAGAGAAGTAGAGAAGGTTGAAGGAATAAATCATCATCAAGATCAATCAAGCAGGTTGTAAGATATATTCTTACTCTTAGGTAAATCAAAGAGATTTCTAGTGAACCAATAACCAAATAGAGATTTAGGGAACTTCTATAACTCATCAGTCAAGATCTAGGATACCATTACTCTACCAACATCACTTCAAGATCTATAACAACTTTCATCTAACTTATGCATTCCTTAAACTAGAAATATCTAAAGTTAAGTATATGTATTCTTTTATCAAAAGTTTAATAATTATCCCTATTTGTTTCATTTCTCTTTATCTCCCTTCCATCTCACTTTTCTATGTTGGATTTTTCCTTGTAACTCTAGACACTTCCTCATCATACCCTTCTTCCACCCACAACCTATTCCAATCACCCAAACAACCAATCCTTAAACCAAATACCTCTAAGTATTACCCTCTATCTCACAACCAGATTACAACCCACAACTTACCCTTTTAGAACCTCTCAACAATATCTTTCAACAGACTTTTTTTCCCAAGCCAAGTCTAACAGTAACTATTGATGATCACCTAAACACCTATGGTTGACCCCTAACCACTGACAATCAACAACTACAAATAGTCACCTAATCACTAATTCCCTTACCCTAACTATCGATGGTAATTATCTATCATCTATAATAGAAATATTATTTGACCCATCTACATGTACCCAAATCCTATTTTCTAAGGTTTTATCTCATCACATAACTTTAACTTATTTTTTGATATAGGTTTAATTTATGTGGCATGAATATTTAATCATTTATTGCTATTACTAGTCAAAATAAATTATCTCCTTTTCAATATTTATTGTATTTGATTTTAGTACCCTCTATTATTTCATGCAATCATCTATTTTTAGTATATCAAAACGTAATTTTTTAAAAGTGTGGATTGATAGCCTTCAAAGAAGCTTGTGCTTCTTGGATCTAGTTCGTGATAGACAATCCACCCTACTATCTAACTAATCAACTATTTTATTAGTGTTTTCTTATTGTAGGTTATCCTCCCAAGCCAAAGAGGATCATCTACAACCATCTAGATCACAGAGCACAAACCAAATCCAAGTTATACTAATCTCACCCTTCCTTTCAGTTTTACATTATTCTTCTTAGAAATAAATAAAAACTTTAGTGAAACACCCTAGGATAAAAGTTTTGAACCAATGTTTAAATAAGAAGTGGGTTCATGAATATTTTTTTATCACAATTTCAAATTAATTGGTGATTAACCCTAATTCATTTTAAGTGAATAGAATAAAAAATGTTTGAAATCTGCTTGCTCAAAAAGAATGAAAGAAAGGTACTGAAATCAAAAAGTGTAATCAAATTTAAGAAGACTAACTATGAATAAAAAAGACTAGATGTTTATTGTCTATGATATGACTATGTAAAATAGGATAGTGACTATAAATGATAAATAAAGACTAATTTTTCAAGTGGAAAGGGTACTATGATTGAGACTAATGAAGGACAAGATCATCCAAACTAGGATAAGATCAACTATCACTATAATATTGAGTTGGTTGATTTTCTCCTTTTCTAAAAATTAAGGAACTAAAGGTACGATCATTTACAACAACTTAAATCACACTTTTATATATAAATTTGACCTTTAAACACACATGAAATACCTATAAATGACTTCTTTAAATTTGAAACCCTAATAGGGCTTGTGATGGATGAAAGTTTATAAATAGAAAAAGGGGGAGTGTAATGGTTTGAGATGACTCCAATCACCCCCACTATGATTGATCACTACTTATGTATCCAATACTCCAAATAAGTAAATCAATCCCATGTAGTTCTCCATGTAGAGTTTTTTAAGTAATTGTGATTCTTTGACTACATGTATGAATCTAGAGATTGATTGAATTATTGATAATGTTTTACTTTGGCTTCAATAAAATAGTTTATTTTCTTGGATAAGGACTAACTCAAATGATTAGAATGGTCCTACTTGTTGGATTGTGCCCTATATAGAAATATGGGCCCCATTCACCCTATATATTAAATTAAAGAGACCAATGCCATAGATCTTATATATCTATTGGGCATCCGCAATTGACTTATATTTTTTAGTCAATGCCTAGGAAGAATAGTGAGTATTTGCTTAATGTTCAATAGTGTAAGTGTGCATCTATATTAAAATCTATAAGTGATAGAATAGGTGACTTAAGCATGCCTATATATAAATCCAAAGGGGAAAAACCTCATGCTACTTATCCTTAAAAAAAGACCAACCTATAAGTGAGGGTCTAAATTTGAAAACTGATTATTGGAAGGGTCAAGGATAGGATCGAATCATAAGGGAAAAAATCCACTATTTTTTCCTACTAATAAATCTTGTCCTAAAGGGAAGCATGTTAATTTTGAGATATGGAATGCTCATACATATACTTATAGGTGTTTTTAGTAGTTTAGATCATTTATGTATGTGTAAGATAAAAATGTATAAAGGAATAGGTCTATATAGGTACTTAAGATAGAGTGAGGAGATGAAAAAGGTCCAGATTAAGTGTTCAAGACAATTAAAGAGAATTAGAGAAAAATTGACATTATCAAGTATTTATTACCAAAGTTGAGTGACTACACATACACATGTGTTTTAAAATATATTTAAATTTAATTCATGTTATTATGTCATACTCATGAAGGTATAAATTGCACATTTTGAAATTTAACTATAGTTTTTAATGGAAGGGATGTGTGGAATATTCCACTAATGATGGACATATATAGAATGTATAAGACCAAAATAATGTTCACACCATATCTTATTGAATAGGTGGTACATTTAAAAAGAGTAATAAAACCCTATCATTTAAAAGGGTAAAAATGAGATATTTGGTTAGAAAACACACATAAAATTCTAGAGGATATCATAGGATGGCAAGCCTAATGTACCACATGGATCTCTAGACTATATTATGTTCAAGGATTTGAAGCAAATAATAATTCAAAAAAATAGACAAGACAAAGGCCAAGATAAGATTTAATTTATGAATAATGAATATTACTTGAGTGAGAACCAAGAATCACTAGAGAAAGTACTTTAATAATGATCATAGAAATAAATTAAACATCATTACATTAAATCCATCACTTGAAAAAATCATTTCAATTCTATGGGAAACACATTTATAAGGATCCAATTTTTTGTGTACTCTTGAAAAATATTATAAAGATATCCATGATGCTTTAAAATAAGATATGTTTCATATAAGGGAGACTTACATAGGTGATTTTTGGCCAAAAACCAAACAAGATGCTATTGTCACAAGGAATATAAAAACTATTTTCTTGGAATAAGCTATAAATTTTAAAGAGGCACAAAATCATCGTGACATTGAATAGTATATTGGACCCATAGGTAAAAATCCAAAACTATTTGTTCAATCTCAAATTGGATTTAAGGGAAGGGTATATGTGTTTGATATGCCTCAATGACACTTCAGGGATAGATTACATAATATGGATGTAAAATGATGGAATTAGGATTCTTACAAATAATTTGATCATGGTTGAATGGTATGTTCCTAAGCATAGGAGGTAAAAAAGTATCAGAAGTAGATATATATAAATATTGTTTGACAAGGACATGGATACCTAAACCTGCTAAATAGTAAGTTCCATTTTTTAAGTGTGAAAATATAGTGTATTCATGCAATACAATAATAAAATATGACAAGGAAGTGATACTAAAAGCTACTCAAATGGATAAGTTATAGGATATGAGGAAATGTGTGTCATGTCTAATTATAGATTGAATAAAGTATTTGTAATCATTGATATTACTACTTTTGACATTAAATGTGTAACATTTATGTATTTAAAACATTTTCAATAATTATATTTATAAAGTTAAGTTTAAGGCTTGCACAAGAAATTTTAAAAAGATATTTTTTTGTGGGATTTTACTCATATATGTTTTAGTCATTACCCAAATGAACTCCATGAGTATATTTTTGGAAATAAATATTATTTTCAAATTATCATTTCAAATAATAATAATAATTAATATATTTTGAAATAGCAAATGATAATATAAAATATTTTTACTATAATATTAATTAATAAAAAATAAAATAGTATTCAATTAAATAATTAATTTAATTAAAAATATCTAAATGATATTAATAATTAATTAAAATTAGTTAATTAATTTATTAAAATTAGTTAGTTAATTCATTCATTAGTTAGTTAGTTGGTTAACTGATTAATAAATTAATTAGTTAATAAACTAATTAATTAATTACTAAAATTATTAAAATAAGTTTAATTAATTAATTAATTAATTTAAATTAAATTAATTAATTAATTTAAATTAAATTAATTAATTAATTTAAATTAAATTAATTATTTAATTTTTTTAATAGGTAATTAAGGGTTGAGGGGTCCCTTAACCATTCATTATATAGAAAAGTGATACAAGAAAATGATTTTATTATTGGAAAACTCCACATTAATTAATTGAGACAAATGAAATAGCCCAAGGTTATATCAATACAAAGTAGGGTGGGGGACAAGCCCCACAATAAAAAGGACAAAAATTAATAAATACAATTGAAAAGTGAAACAAAACCAAAATAAAAAACTCCATCCTGATAAAAGTTCATTGGATCAACTGCTATGATCAGCTAACCAACCAAAACATCCATCTACTCTATTCTTAGAGTTGTTCCAAAAACTCTCTCTCTCCTTCCAAATTCTTGGAGCCTTTTTTATATGACTCTCATTGGCCCTTTCCCTTTCCATTTTGAACTTATATGACATTATCTAAATTATGTAGCCTCTTAAAATGTCTCTTCATCTTCCCTGGCCTCTTATAAATGCATAAGATTTTATATTTTATAATTATAGGTTATTACTTTATTTTAATTTTGATGTTATTGATAGTAGCATCCAATCTATTCATATCAAAATTTCATGCTTACTTATAAAAACATTATAATTTTTGAAATAATTTGAATATGCATCTTTATAAAAAAAATTCTAAAAAAAGATCTGCAAGCTACTTTAGAGTCCCATTTTACATACCCTAGAGCTACTCATGAATACTCAAGAACTAGAGAACTCTAGTACCACTTTTATATGGGTATTTGAAGTTGTAGGTATTGGGAATTTCTAGTATTCACATGTTTATAATAACATGAGAATTACTCATATAAATAGTAAATGTAAATATTGTTAGAATTGTTGAATAAATAACTCATATAACAATATTAGTTATGTGAGTTACAATAACTCACATAAAATAGTGTTAAGTTATTTTAGGAGTTATTTATGGAGATTCAATATCTTTGACTATAGGATCAAGTTCTCCTATATATATGTAAATTTATCTATTGAATATATGAATTATTATTAGTTTGATATATGTGTTTGGCTCTTTCAATTAATAATAGTGGTATCATAACAATCCTAGAGACATGAAAGATTGTATGGGGAGAGAACCATGATCGGCCTTGTGTTATTTTTCCTAGTCTATCATGATGTCTTATTTGTAAGATCCATCAAACCTATTCCACCTAACGTCAGGTTTCATACCAAGCTAGGAAATTTATGGCTTGTCCTATACTCTATAAAATCACATGCACTTCAATAAATTTGAGCATTAAATTCTGCTCAAATACAAGAATTTGTTTGTGCATACATTATTTTTTTTATAAGAGCAAGGTGAAGAAATCATATGTCCAAAGCTTCAATTGGTAAATATCAACATTTTGTTATAGATTCATGTGGAGTAGCTAGATTTGCATGGTGATAAGTATTTCATTAATTCACTATTATCAATTATGCATGCCATCAATCAACACCTATGTGATTCAATCTATCAATCTTGTTACATTTTGTATGCATCAAACCCTTGTCTCAACTTGCATAGTAATTACTCAGAGCCGCAATAATGCAAGTCTATTAATTTTATGTGAGTCTAAATGCATTTAAGTTTGCATTTTTTTTGTAGGTTTAATATTTGCTTTAGCATTTGAGTCTTGAGAATAGTATTTATGTTTAAAAGTAATAATTAATTACTTTTCTTTTTATCAAAGATTTTTTGTCATTTTTATTATCTGTTCAAAAGTATAGATATAAATTCGATAGATTTTGTCAAAGGTTATGTCAAAATAAAGTATTTTTGTTAACTTAGTTTTATTAATTTAGGTCTATCTAAATATATTTTGTTCAATTTTATAGCTTGTCTATTTGTGTAACCAAAGAGTCATATTTTATAAAGGATGCATTATCGGTGGAAACTAACATACTATGTTGGTCTAGGGTCATTATAAACAATCCATTGGAAAAATTTACTGGGCTCAATTTCCACACATAAAAATTCAAAATTCAAATGGAATTAATGAATAAAAATTTATGGAGGATAGTGAATGAAAATGAATTAGCACCCACATATGCAGCAAAGTTATTATAATGGTAACATAAGGATGATAAAGCCAAAGCCATTATTGGACTGGCTCTTTCTAAATCTGAGTTACATTACATAGATATTGAAAAATCAACAAATGTGATGTGGGAAAATATGAATAAACTATTTGGAGTAAAAGCAGTCAATGCAAAGTTTTACTTAAAACTCTAGTTGTTTAGATTCAAAATAAATGATGGGCTCACCATATCTAGTCACATCAATGATCTAAGATCTCTTCTAAGATCACTAGTATAAGTCCAAGCTCTAGTAGAAGATGAAGATGAGAAAGCCATTTTTTTGAATAACTTGAATTCCAAATATGAAAATGTTATTTTCACTCTTGGACAAATGCTTTCATAGTCACTAGAAGATATTATTTTAGCTCTTATAGCTGAAGAAAAAAAGACTAAAGAAGATTTAGAAGAAGAAAATACATTGTACTTGAAAAAAAGTACAAGAATTATCCAAAAATAAGGAGGAAATTAAATGTTTCTATTGTAATAAAATGGGCATACATCTTCATATTATATAATTTGAGCTAAAGATTTTCTCAATGGAAAACTTAAAATAAATGAAGCCAATGTAATCACTAAATAAGAATTAGATGATGAGGATGAACCAATGATTGATTATATCAAATATAATTCTAAAGATTTTTTATTCTAATTGAATATCATTAGAGGAGGTTAAAGGAAATAGAGGAAGGAGGTTTTTGAAGCCTCTCATTAGTCACCAATGATGGGGTCCATATGATTTGGTGGCACATTTATTTCAATTATGTGTTTGACTTTTTTTGTGTGTGAATAAGAAAAGATGATATATTCTTGTTCACATTTGTAATAAGTGAGCTAAAATTTCCTTTTTATTTTCCCATATTGTGAGATAATGAAGAGAGATAATAAAAGTACTACACATCATGATGGGGTTGGTGGTAATCCACTTGCAAAACCATATTTTTCTAGTTGTTGGTAAACCACTTAAAAACCATCCCTTTTTGGTTGTTGGTAATTTATATGAAAAACCATCATTAAGGTTTGTGGTTGTCCCAATAAAATCACCAAATCATGAGTACAAGTGCAGATATGAGATTGATGTTCTCCCCACATTCACACTAAGGAGGTGAATGTTGGGAATTTATAGTGTTCACATGTTTTTAATAATGTTTGAAATACTCATATAAATAGTAAATGTAAACATTATTAGATTTGTTAAATAAATAACTTATATAATGATATTTGATATCTAAGTTACAACAACTCGCATAAAATAATATTCAGTTGTTGTAGGAGTTATTTATGGAGATTTGATATCCTTTAATATAGTGTCATGCTCTCCTATATATGTGTGTGTTTTTTTATTGAATATATTAATTAAGTATTATTATGATTGTGATCTTTGTGTTCAAATCTTTAAATTAATAATAGTAGGACTCTAAAACTTCTTAATTCTTGATTCATCTCCCATCAACTTATCTATGTTAAAAGAAATTAAAAATAATGAAACTAAAATTAATGCCACTACCTCATCAGAATTATGATATCTTAAGGGAGGAAGACTCTTCAACATAAAACCCAAGTCTCAATTAAATAAAAAATAATAAAGAACTAGCATTGGATGGGGTCAATTTATAACCAACAAGTATAGACCAAGATAAGTATGAAATTTATTGTCGATGAGATATCATCAGCTTGAGTAATTCCTTGATTAGTGTTGAGATTCATTGAAAATTTGGCTACCTAAAATTAGTGAATCACATCTCATGTTGACAAAGAGTCTAGAAAAGGCCATACTAGACCTAAAATGTTCACAATATTCCAGTATTTAGCCTTGCAATTGTGAAGAACCTAGATCAAGACCATCAAATCCCCTTCAATTATGACATTATATATTCTACATTGAACTATAATATTCAACCCCATAGTGAGGTCATATGCCTCCACTTCATTATTGGTCCCATCCATAAATTTATTTTAGGTCACTCTTATTAAGGACATAGAACAATCTTTGATGATATAGTCAGCTCTATAGGCACTAAGGTTACCTCTAGTTTCCCCAATGAAATTAAATTTGAATAAACTAGAAGGGGGCATCCATTCTAAGTGATCCCCCTCTAGTGAACAACACCCACTATTTCTAACCCATTATAGGGTAAATTAATTATTTAATTGATTACTATATTTAATTATTTGAAGTAATTATTATATTAAATTAGTTAATAAATAAATTAATTAGTTATTTAAATATTTTTAATTAATTAATTAAAATAAATTATTAATTTAATTAATGAGTTAATAAATAAATAAATTATAATTTATTAGTCAGTTGGTTAGTTTTTTTAATAGGTAATTTAGGGTTATTGGGTCTCTTGCCCTTCTATTAATAAAACTAAGAGATATAAAAAAACTTGTTATCGAGGTCCTCAATACATACAACCTGAATGGACCAAACCCACTATAAAACAAAAGGATTCTTAATGCATATGTTTTTCAAAATGACTAACAAAAAGGAACCATTCCACCACATGTATAAAAAACTCTGGCCTTAAATACAAAATTACTACATTTACATAACTAAAATAAAATTGTGCATAAACATAACACATAATACTAGAGCTACCTGACCATGGGTAGATGTAATTCTAAATAAAACCTTAGTATCCACATCCCATACCATTTTAACATCCATAATCATCCTCAATTGCTTCATCCTGACCTCATCCAAATGAATGATTTTTGTATTTTCCTATGTTCCCATTGATATTGTCACCACCTTAAGCACCACCTCCTTTCCTTTGTCCCTTCTACCATAGTAATATACCCATACATATAATTCACCAAAAAAATACCTTAATATATCCATTCCAAAAACCTCTCTTAATGGACAATCAATAGGAATCATAATGTCACCCATCACATTTAGGCATTAACATTTTTTGAAACCTCTACGAGGACTTCCCCTCAATTTATTACAGCCTTGTTTACCTAAGCCCTTTCTTTTATAATTGATTTGAAGACAATTTTTTTAATAATAAAACCTTATTATTTCATTAGGGAATATTTACCCTACCTATTATAGGATGACATGCAGTGGGATATTCCCATATCAAGGTCAAAGATTTATTTCTCCACCTAAGCCAATCCTCAGAACCACACATTCTCAATAGGTAGTTTAGTTCTTCCACCATTTTCCTATTCCATGCATTATCTAAGAGAAGAGGAAGAGATGGTAATGGGGCCTTCAATTCATCCAAGTTAAGAGGGGAAAACCTCATACTATGAGATTAATTATCCTTATAAATAAAACCTTGATTTTTTATAAAAATTAAAACAAGTATACAAACCTTGCTTCAAGATACCTAAAATACCTTAGAGTCACCCAAGCCATGTATTATTTATATATAATGGAATATAACTTGTCATATCCATCTTTTCCCTATCTAGAGCTTGGTATAAACCACTCGTGCAAGATGGAGGCACATAGGAAACTTCCACCTTATGCTCCAATTATTTTTCCATTATTACCTCTAGTAGGTTAGAGATAATATCAAAACAAAACTCAAAATTCACCCTAATCTTGAAGGCTAACTATAAATACCTTAGGCCAATAAATTCCCTTGTGGCCTTAAATATTGAGCATATAGGGGGGAAATTATCATCTTTAACATGTTTTGCGACACATTATATTGAAAATACATCTCTTTTTAATCTAAGAATAAAAATAAAAGTGGTTCCAACCAGGAAAAAATTGTGTCCCCCTCCATCCTTATAGTGATATAAACTAAGATGTTTAATCTCACAGACTCTACACTTGCAATGTCTAAACCAACTCTCCACTTTATTTGAAAAAAAATGGGAAAGAAATAATCAGAAGAAAACTAAAAACAATGATTTTGATATTGACACATGAACCAATCCTTCACTCACCTATTATTTAAAGAAAAAAATATTTGAAAATTAAATCTCCACCATAAGCCAAAGGATTTACCATAAATCAAAATGGTTTGAAAATTTTGGCATTCTAATCATATTAATGACTACATATCCTTTTAAGGAGGTAGATTTAAAATCTGAGGGACCTTAGTCAAAAATTAAACTTCACTCTATCACCTCATCCAAGCAAACTCATCCATTGACCTAGTTATCAACCACCAATTCTACCATTTATTTAATAACCTAATTGGCCATGAAGTTATATTCCATGTTTGATTCAGAGATGTAATGCATACTCATTTAATTCATCAACAATTTTAAGATTTTTTAGGCTTTACGAAGGATGTTTTCAATGTTCAAGGACTTCACTTTTTTATTTCAAATGGGTTGAGACATGACCATTGAATTTATTTCAATCCAAATATGATCAATTTTTCATTGATTTATAATCTCAAGGCCTAGTACCAAATCTTGGGATTTAGATTCATTTCTTGATCTATCTAGTAATGATTTTTAATCTACTCTAATAAAAGATCTCACATAATCCTAGATGATGTATCTAGCACCTGACACCCTCAGATTATCACAAACAACCCCATCATAATTCAAATTGAAGAAATAAGTAATGGGGGTACCTAATTCACATGATATTCCATTCTCATAGAGAAGGAGCCTACTTTTTATTGATTAATAAGGGGAAATTTGACCAAGATATAGCTTTGTCTAATTTACATATCCTAATTAGACAATTGGTGTTGCTTCTTTTGGCATGTAATGAAATCACCTTCGAGATATAAATTTTATTTTTACTCAATACCTCCTCCAAGTGACTATCTTTTCCCTAGAAAATGTAGTTATTCAATTATTTTTAAATATTCCATATGATGACTGTAGTGCTTAGTTTCTATAGCCTAGCCAGGGAGTCTTTATTGAGACACAAAACATGAGGAAAAATGGCCACAAAAAGGTAAGGAATCTATCCCAACACCATATTATATTTTTACACAACCAATCCCAACATTTAGAAATAAAGGGGCATGATAAAATAATATGGTTGGTTGTATCATAGTCCTCAAAACATAGACAACACTAGAGGGCCTAAAGGAACCAATTCTTCATAGTTTTTTATGTGTTAAGATCTGGTTTTTAGTTTCTAGCCAAGTAAATGCCTTGGATTTTGGTAGACCTACTTTGTTCCATCATAGGCTATTAGACCAGATAAAACATGGATATAAAACTTCATAAATTTTATATATAAGTTTTACTAGATAACTTCCTAATTTTTCTCCCATACACTATATCTAGTCTTCTCCTTCAATGATAAGTGTCTTTCTATATGTAATATTATATAATAAAATTATAATATGATTTAGGTGCATAGGTGCCTCCTCAAATATTTTCCATTTATAGACTACAATGCTTTGAAATAAAACTTGAACCATATAGTCTCTCAATTTTTGGTCCTAAGTAATATAAATTATGGCCCTTACATCATCTAGATCACAAATTTACCTTAGAGTTTGGTGACCATTCAATGATTCATCCCAAAAATATGTTTATCTCCCATCATTATTTCTAAATATATGTGGTTAGTGATAATATTTCGTCTTTTGAGGATGAGATTACTAATTTTATAACCCCTTAGGGGGTTTTTTGTAGTTATAATTATATTTGATTCCCCTACACCCAAATATTCATAGTGTATAAGTCTGATCCTAAGAGCCTAAGTTTTATAATATACTCCCCATACTAGTTTTTCCCTGAGTGTCAAATTTTGAAGTTTCAAGTCTTTGATCCCAACTCTAGCTTTAACTTTGGAAAAGTACACTTTATCCCATTTCAATAGAGGTACTTTCTTCTTCTCTTTTCACCTTTTCCATAATAAATCATTCATTATATGGTTGATATATTTTTGGTCGTTTGACGGTGGTTTCAAGACCAACATAATGTAAATTTTTAATGCACTAACACTAATTTTATTATCGTTATAAACCTAGATAGTGACAACCACTTCCCTTTCCAAGATACAAGTCTTTCTTAAAAGAGTGAATTAGTTTATCCTAGATAGAGGATTTACTAATGCCTACAAATAATGGAACCCCCATGTATTTTGGTAAGCTTATAATTATGAAACCTATAATTTTGGAAATCATGTGTTGAGCTTGAATGGAAGTATTTATAAAAATATATCAAATTTTAACTCAATGATTTCTTGGCCTGAGGCCTCAGAGTATTATTCTAAAATATTCTTTAAACAAATAACTCCTCTCTCTGAAGCTTCACTAAACATTAAAGTCTCATCATCAAATTATTGGTGGGATAAGTTTTCCATACCTTTTTCAACCTTGATTTCTCTTAAGATTCAGTTTTATTTTTCTCTTTTACAATATTTCCAAAGTTCTTCCACCATCGAGATGAAAATAAAAGAGGAAATGGGATCTCCTTGGTGGATTCGTCTAGTACTTAAAAAAAGTAAGCCAGAGAGACATTTATCAAAATTAAAAATTTTGGATTGGAAATGTAGATCAAGACACATTCTTTCCAACCCTTTCCAAATCCAAACTTCTCCAAATTTTTCATGATAAATTACCTATTAAATCTATCATATGTTTTACTGATATATAGTTTTACCAAAATCTCTTTCCTATGATTTTGAGAGAGTAAATAATTTCATGAGATAAAATTACCCCTTCATGTATATTTATACTGAGGGTGAATCCCCTTATTCTTGAGAAACTAGTTTATCTAAAATTAGTTTCAATATTAAGGAAATTACCTTTGAAAAAAAAATTAGATGGCATTGTACAGGGAAATTAGATTTAAATATAAAAAGGAGGAAAACTTATCCTATTTCATGATAATGGATATGAAGGTATAATTTAAATCAAGTGAAATATTTTTTTTCCTTCTTGATTCCACAACCAGGTTTACCACTTCATCCCACACAATATGATTGAAAGATTAGAAGAAATCAACTGGAAACCCATCCACACCTAGGCTTTATTCTTTTCCATAGAGAAAATTTCATACTTGATTTATTCATGGGAGAATAGTGTCATCAGGTCCTCAAATTTATTTTCTATGACAAACATTAGTATGTGTCTAAGGCTTGAAATCAAAGTTTCATTTTTTATCAAAATTGGGGAATTAAAACAAGCTTTAATCCAATTATGACAAACTAGTAAGTAATATTATAATGTATAAAATATGAAATAAATCATAAAAAAATAATTTGTAACTTACTATTTAAATAAAAATTCTAAAGAGGGAAAATATAAAAGACAAACTACTAATTTGGCACCCGGATCTGATGGACTACGACAAAGACTATGTGATCAACTATATGATTATGTGATGGTGTTGTGAATCAAGAATAAGGGTCCATTTGAATCCAATGTAAGGCCAAACTATTTGAAAAATGTTGGCCTACACTTCCATTTATAGAGTGTATTGACATCCAATATAGTTTGTACTCTTTGTGTAAATTTGGATCAATGCACCTTCACCTGTATGTCTTGTGTGTGTGATTGTGGGTACTTAATTCAATATAAGAGCTAATATGTGCCTTCTTATTCACTTATAACTTTAGATAAATTAGCAATGAGGAATAAATTGTGTATATGGGTGAAATGGGGCTAGTCATTGAAGTTGTTTTTGACCTCAACACCCCCTGTGTTGATCATTACTTACCAATACTTCAAAGAGGGATAAGATTCCATCTAGTTATCCCATACTATGGTGGTGTGTGTGAAATATTAGTGTGATGTTATATGTAGGTTTAATTATGTGATTTAATAATTAATTGTGACCTTGGAGGTGTATTTAGATATATCTCAAGGCTACTTGGGTTGTGTGGACTCAAAATTATAATAAATTTGATGTTTGCAATATAGAAGCCTCTTACCAGCTATTGAACAAATAAATAAAAAATATGAACTTATAGTGATATTTTTATAAATTAATTGGATGGGAATTATGAAAATTGTGGGGAAACATATTAGGTTAATTTTAATTTGAAAAATTAGTCATTATTTGGTGGGAGGACAAAAGTGGTGGATACAGGCACTATTGGTGGGTAGGATAATCCTTAAGGAGTAGCCATGTATAATAAGTAGAGATAGTTAAGATAGAAGTTTGAATCACTCAAGGATATGTTAGGCTATTTTTAATGAGTAATAATATTATCAATCATCATAATTTATTTAAGTCAAGAATCATCTCCATATAAGTAGAGGAATAACAATTGAGAAATGTGGAATTGAGCATGAGCTAAGTGTGTATAAGGAAATGACCACAAGTTCACTATTTTAGAATTAAATTTTAATTTTAGTGACTACATGTTCCCCCCTTTTATTTTATTAATGTTTTAAAGTAAAATTAATAGAGTAAAATAAATATAGCTACACTTGAGTTTACCTATGTTGAGTAGGCTTGGATGCAAATCACACATTGAATTATGATTCATGAAAAATTATAATGAAACATGTCTATATATATCTCATTACTTAGGATTAAAATATGAAACTAAATATAGTAAAATTATGGATCAAATAATAATAATGAATATATATTTTTAATTTACACAAACTATTGTGTTTTTTAGTGCAAAACTAGTGACTAGAGAGGGTAGAATCGTTGGAGATTTTTTTTGTTGAAGTAATTGAATTGGATTGTGCATGCCATAATCCTCATTTATAATATAATTTTCCTAATAAATAAATATGTTTTTGACTCCATAATCACACACTAAAGGTATTAAAATATCCTCGATTCTTTATATGAATTCCAATAGATCATTCTAGTACAAAACTAGTACAAAGAGTTGAATCAATTATTGCGGACAGAATAAGATTCTTTTCTAGTAAAAAAATACATGATCTGAGTCTGGTATATACAACATATATAATGACATTAATTTACATTCATTATATAGAACTAGTGAAAAAATAATAAATAAAGTGATCATTTGTCATGGGCATGCCTCAAATCTAATATATGAGTATATTGATTTTGATAATTGAATGATAATAATTAAATTTATAAGTAAACCTATGTAAAATTCTTGAACACATACCATACATGATGACCCAAATTTGAGAAAAACTACGTGATAACCTATGCATAAAAAAAATTTGATTCCGAGTAACCACTAAAAATTATTATGTGGATTGAGTGTAACTCTAAGAATTCTAAAAAAAATGTTCTATATTTTGTGGAAGAAAGTGTATTGTTATAGACAACTATGGCCTATATTTTTGTCTAAATATTATTTCTAGGTATAAACTAAGTATTAAATATGATTAAATAGGCAAATTTTGTCTTATATTTACTATGTAATGAAGTTTTTTAGCTTAATCTCACAAGCCATTGTGTATGCCTCATTTTTTGAGATAAGTTGTGAATCCTATGCAATAAATTACCTCAAAATAAAAAGTTATGCAAAATGTTGTTATATAAGAGATTGAAATCTGGAGTGATAATGATAAAATTAGATATCATGGCATCATATTAATAATATGATCAAAATAACAATATATGATACATTTTCAACTAAGCATGCATAGTGTCATGTCTAGATAAATTTAAGTAATAAGGAACACAATGAATAAATGATCAATATCAAGTATGTGAAATTGAATAAAACTACCTAAGGAAATATGCACGATATGGATCATGAAATTATTAAACTAAGGAAATGCATGATATCTATCATGGCATCAAAAATTGAGCATAAAATATCAAATAATATTCATGACCATGATGCATATAAAAATATCACACACAAGAACACATGAAACACACAAGAAGGCTAAGGGGACATATACAAGGGAAATGTTCAAATGTCACTTACACATATAGAAAAACATAATAAGGATTATAATTGTTAAAATGTACACAATCAAAAGTAAAGAGTACACACAAAACATGGATCAAAAAAGTAAAACATGATAATCATGCATGAATAAGTGATATTGTCCTACCTAAGCAATTTGTGACATTAGTATATTTGGAAACTTATGTATCCAATAAGATTATAATGTGAAAGTAAGTGAGAAAATAAAAATATGTTTTGAGTAGTGAAATGTATTTCATTATGAATGTATACACATAAATTAAAATTTAAGATAAAACATTCATATACCAAACACTAATAGTGAATATCAAATGGTCTGGAAGGACTCTTTCAATGGACCCTACAAAGCTAAATCAGGATATGAATTTCTAGTGCAAGAACCTAGACTCAATGGTAGTTAGGAGTTACTCTAAGATAAATGGATAATTCCAATAATTCCAAAAATCATAGGAAAGGGGGACTCTCTAAATATTGTGAATTATTTATCAAGGAAAATTGTCATCAGCTAGTCCATCAAACAAGTTATAGAGGAAGCTATAGATATTATGGACTCTTTGAAGCAAGTTATTATTCAACACACTTATAGGGAAGGAAACTCTATTTTGGATTAGTTTTCTAATAAATGAGTGACTTTTTTGGGACAAATGACATGGATGGACTATGAATATCTCCCCAGGGATATTTTCCTAAGGATAAAATATGAAGGTACTACTAATGAAAAAAACCTTATTCATATTGGGGAAGCCTCTAATTCATAGAGGAAAGAAACCTTGGGATCAATTGAGTTGGGGCCTTATATTTATTTGGTTAATGATTTTTGGGACTATTGAGAAGTTTTTATAATTCATAAAACATCTAATAGACTACCCAAATACCAAAATCAATAGCATTTCCTCTCATCTCTATCCTATGAAGCCTAAATTCTAGATCATACAAAGTCTATTTCATCTCTATGTTTTCTATATGGGGATCAATATGGGCTTACCTAACATAATATAACCAAAAATTCTATAATAAATGATGAAAAATGAAATAATTTGGGTGGATTTATAAGTGGGAGTTTTGTTAGAATCATGGAGAAGATACAAGGGAATGATAGGCACATTTCAATCATGTTTGTAAAAGGTTGGGAAGATATAACTATCACTATTAATGGAGTTAATCTTGATATCATAGAGGAACTCATTTCCCACATTAAAGGTTTAGCTATTGAGGAAACTAAAATTTACAACTCGGTAAGGGACTTTAAAAGGGACAAAGAGACATTTCTGGAGGAAGGAGAACAATTGGAATTACTACATAATGGTTTTGATCAAGAATCCTTGCCTAAAAAATATGAAGAGATTGACTAGCATATGATACAATATGAAACCCTAGAATGTAGGTTTAACATTATTATATGGCCTTTATTTAATATGTTGAACTATTTTATACATGGCATCCCTTTCGGTCTTCCTTTATTCATTCTGAAATCAATGGAAGTTTTGATCCTAAATTTCAAGCATCTGAAATATTCAGCCCTAAGGCATGAAAGGGTGATTTAACTAATTCAAAAATACTTTAAGGGTATGAACCAAATTAACTGAGATGTTTCTCAGCCTCAAAATAAAGTTGTAGAGGGTGCCCCTATTGACATTAGAAAAAATTAAAAAGTATGGATGAAATATCATGAGAGCTCAAGAATGTCTACAAAGATCAATAGTCCCATTAATCATATGGATAATAATACCAATGATTCTAAAATTAAAAATCCTAAGACATGGGATAATATCAAAAAATGACTTTGAAGTGAATCAAATCCTGTAGTAGTGTGTCAAGGGAAATAGGGCAAGGAAAGTAAAATAGGTGGCTCGATAGGAGATTCTATTGAAGTGGATGATGATAGAGAAATTTCTTGGGAGGTTCATAAGGATGAAGGGTAGGGAAACATTATGGTTTATAATGTTATTAATGAGGGTAAGAAAGGAGTGACTAAATATGCCCCCAAAGATAAAAGGAAGAGTCCTACAGACAAGAAATAGAATGACCAGAATGAGGATTTCAATAACCTTATGATTCAACTTAAGGGCAAGGAGAATGCATATAATATAGTTGAATAATTAGATCCTAAAAAATATATAATGCATTGTTTTATGAGAGAAATCATAGAGCTTAAAGGGAAGGTGAATTTATTATAGAAGGAGAACATCATATTGAACCAAATCTCTTTAGCTAAGGAGGATGATGAATAATTATAGAGTCTATTATTCAAGATGGAGATCTTGGATAATGAGAATGAGAAGCTTAAAAAAATCATATTCTTAGTTAATTGCACAAAGTCATACATGTATGAGGGTATCCAGAATGTGGATAATCTTAGAGCACACCTTAGGGAGTTATTTGAGCCTAAGATGACTGGCAAAGAGAAAGGTAAGTAGGGCCAATGTAGTGGATCCTCAAATTTCATGGACAAAGATAAATTATTGTTTTAGATTGATAAAAACTTTTAAAATATGAAAATTTGTTGGGAAGATGTCTCTAGTAGTTTAGACTTAGATTAGGCCATGATTTCTTTCATATTTATTTGTTGTTGCTTCTATTATTTTTGGGCTATATTTTGGTTGTCTTTGGGCTTGTTTTGTATTTATTTCTAGTTTTGTCTATGGTAGACCTTTATCTCTCTTATATTTTTACTTATCCTAGGGTTTGGAGACCTTAGTTCAAAAATTACCACTCTTTTAACCTTAATAAAAAACATTAAGCTAAAATATTGTACTTGTGTCCACTCCTTATATGCAGTTATCTCTTGCCTCTTTCCATGATATTTTAACTACCCTTCACTTTATTTGTATAAGATCCATTCATAAAAAAAACTAATGATCTTAAAATGTCCCTAATCCTCATCAAAAATAGATAAATATTATCCCCTACCTAATCCATACTCCTAGCTCAATTATCATTTCACCTTAGACAAGGTCACACCATTTGGACTATCCCACTCTCTGATCCTATTCAATTCCACCAGTTGCATCCTCCTACCTAATAACAACTAGTTTTTCAATTTTAAACTCAACCATTTTTAATACACATTTATCAAGACCTATCTTAATCAATTCCAATTTTACCATTATAAATCCATAATTCAAGTCATTTTTCAAAAAAATGTCTTACACATTCAAAAGCAGTAGAATTCTAATTTCACATTGAGATGAAATTATGTATTTATCCTCATTCTAAATAGGTAAAACCCTAGTATCCCTGAGCTAAAATCTAATTACACCTCCAAGGTTATAATTCATGATTGAATCACTTTATCACACCATAATTTCATAAGCATCTAGAATTACACTAGTATTGAATGCACACCACTGAGTTTGATCCCTATTTGGATTATTGGTATATAGGTAACACTCAACATAAGAGGTTTTGAGGTCTATCTCAAGTTTAAATTCTAACCCTATTTTGTATATTATTACATTTATAATTCATGATCCATTGAGCTAGGGTTGCAAGTGAGTAAAATGACACAGTGGTTTTCATAATAGATTGAAAGTTCCCACATAGTTAAATAGAACACACATAAAAGGTGGACCTATCATATTAGTTATAGAGTATAAAACCCTGCATGATTTTGATGTGTCCTAAGGATAGTAATGCACCATGTCATTATCTAATTATAATTCCCTTATCCAAAAATTAAGAGAAACATTATTATTAATTCATAGCACCATCAAAGAGCCTCTTGATCAAAATTTGTAGATCTTATCTTAGTCCTACATTGTTAGATTTATAGCTAAGTACATTGTCTTTGTCATTTCCATTTTTAGCATCTTTACAAATTTATCAAGTTAAAAATTAGTTTGGGTCATTTATTTCTTGTTTATAACATTATGGTTTTATGTAGTAGTTTATCTCATTTAGTTAATTAATTAATTTATATTTATTAAAATTTTAAAGAAACATATTGGTGAACCTGCTTATTGTTGAAAATTGTCAAAAACCCTAGATTTCCATTATGGTTTTATATTTTATATTTTATTCTTTCCATATTCATCAAGATCATAATGACTAAATATATTTATTATTTCTTAGTTCAAATTTTATTAGTGTTATTTACATGTTCCTTACTTATAACTTGTCAAATCTTTATCATGTCTATAATCCCATGCATACATAATTTAAAAGAAAATAAAACATCCTATATCATTAAAAATATTAGTAATAGTTATTTATATGATGATTATTATTGCATGTCTCATTTTGAGTTGCCACTTATTAATACTAGATGTATGAGGACTCAGATGGTTCCTTTGGCTCTTACTACCCCTATAAATCACAACTATTTTAGCTTATATCCCACCTCTACTATTTTCCATAAACTTATGGTATACCCTACAATCCAAGTTTTTATTGCTAGATGAGGTTATGTGCTTCTACTATTCATCCTAGGTAATCCCTCCTTGTTATGCCAAAAAATGACACAAAAGAAATACATAAAAATAAGCCATTTTGTTTAACATATAATTTACATCCTACATATATGTATTTCTCACTAGCTATCCAACAATGTGGAATGAGCTTCATAATGCATCCAACCAAACTTTCATTCCTAAATGATATGGATTGCAATGAATAAGTGGTCGCATAGTCACCATATAACCATGTTGGCCCTATTTTCTCTAATTGGCCTATAGGATATCAACAAGCCTATAAATATCTAAATAGTTCTAACAAGCCCCATGGCCCTAAGACCCCAAAATAATGTTCAGTTAAAGTGAGGTGGATGTGAGCAAACCCTAGCTTAAACTTTATTATCTAACTCTTTGTGGTGCTCAAAAGCATCTCCAAGAAAAATTAGCCAATCATAGGGCTTGGTTTCCACTTATATAATAATCAAAACTCCATTTTTGACTTCAATTAAATTGAATGAAATAACTCAACTAAATATCTTATAGTATCTATATGACCTTAAAAGGGTCTAAGATATCCCAAAATAAGTCCCTTGAGGATGGAATACTCCACCTTAGCCATTGGATTGATTAAAATCCAACAATAAAATCTTTTTAAAGGTCATTAATCCCTATAAATCCTTATGGAAGTCAATAAAGGCTTCAAATCAGACATTAAGCCATAATTTCATATTTTGGAATGGAGGGAGAAGGTGTTGAAGGATGACTTGTTCACAAACAACCCTCCTATCCTTCCTCATATTTTGATCTATTTTCCAATTATTTAATCTTAAAACTCATTACAATACACATATGCATGGTTTAATTTTACATGTACCCATCTTTCTAAAATGGTTCTAAGAGGTCTCAATCTCCTATGATTTCCAAAATGGTCTAGCGAGCTTCAAGCTCCTCCACAATTATTAATGGCCACAATAAGGTCAATATTCAAAAAATTATTAGATTAAGATTTAAATTTTATTTTAGATATAAGGGGAATCAAATGTAGTAGGGGTCCCATTTTAGGTCAACCCATTTTAGGGCTCCCAAGAGCTCATGTTTGCCAATAAGCCTGAAACAAGCCTCCCTAAAAAATAACTCACAAGATAAAAACTATAAAATTTCACTTCTTAAAACCACTTAAAAGTGGAAGGATAAAAATTAAGGGGAGTATTTTTTTATTTTCCCCACCTTCAAGCCTTTGATTCTCTATAATAGAAGTTGTCAAAATAGATATATTAGGTTGCAAGGAGGTCTAAGGCTTACCTAATGAGAAAATGGTCATAACTAGAAAAATATGAAATTATAGGTCTCAAAAATTGGCCATAAATAATAACACAAAAATTTATGGAGTTGATTTTTGATTCCATCCCACCTCTAAGCCACTAGGTTAGTGAAAATATGTGGACATAATCAAGTCTACTAGAAGTTAATAGTTTTGGTTTTATATTTTCATTGTTTTAGGTTATAAATTTATCATGCTAAGGTTTTAAATTAAATAATAAAATAAAATCATTTTGAATTAGTTTAATTTTATATAAAAAGATCATAAATTTTACTTTTACTAATTATCATGGCTATAGCCTAAGTGACTAGTGGCTAAGCTAACTGCTAGCCATATTTCATTTTCTATCTCCCACGAGAATGATCACATAACACATTTATTATAGACTACATGAATAACTAGATGCCATGTAAAACTAACTTGCCCTTAGGGGATTAAAATATATAGTGCATGATCTCATGGAAGACTACCTCTTAACTTTGGATAGTTACCCTAGGGTAAGTTGCCAATGCCCTTCATAAGGGCTTGTGCCAAACAAAATTACCCTACAAACATTTTATCAAAAATTCATATCTAACAAACCACAAGGCAAAAAATTATGAAACCAATGGTGTTGGGTCTATAAAATCCATAGTACTATGCTAAAAATATTTTTAACCTTCAATGCATTATTTTCCATGCCAATTAATAATTAAAAGTGAATGTAATTTATAAAAGAGATAGAATAAGATTTAGAGCATAAAATTTGAAAATTAAAATAAATTAAACTATACACCCTAAAAATATATGATAAATTACATTAATTTCATAATTTACCATATTTTACATTATAATATAATTTTGGAAAATTTGGAATAATTTTCATTGCATAAAAAGTATATACATGATTTTATCCCTTCTTGGGAATTGTAGATTATATTTTATGATTATGTAGCATCTCAATCTTATACACTTGGAAAATTTAGACATTAGTTGTTCTTGTTAGTTTTACATAGGCCTCACATTTTTAAGCCTCACATCTACTCTATCTTGTGCCCCTTATCCTTGCTCTTAATTCAACTAGCCTTATATTGATGACACATAAATCCCATCTTATCCATAATTATTAAAATGTACTTATCTTAAAAATATACAAGTTTTGAGCCTATGGTTGCTCTCCCTCTCCCTGGACACTAACATTCAGGATAGACAATAGCATTAACATTACCGTCCTAACCTGATGCAAGTGTCTAGTGCCGTAAAATCATCCAATTTTCAAATTAAATGTATTACAATAGTAATTATAAGTTCTTTAATGTAATTTATCTCTCGATAGGATTGGTATAAATATAATATCAATCCTCATTCATTCACCACCTAGAAATCAGACCAAAAGAGCACTCAAGAAGAAATCAAGTTACCAAAAACTTTCCAATTCTATGATATTTTAATATCAATCAAAGGAACAAGACAAATATAGGTCTAAAATAAAAAATGAGTAGTCATAAGGTGATATTTTATAAGTTACAAGCTAGGTCACTATTGTAATTACTTTACACTTATTGCATGATTCACACACAAATTAATATGTAGGGAAGAACTACATGAGTTTGAGGCCCTCTTATAGAGTATTAGCTATATATCTAACACCATTTGGTATCAATATCATTATGGGTCAGTGCAACATCATGTGCCCACTAACCCATTTTTCCCCAAGGTCACATTGAAGGTGGAAAGTTAGGGTTTTGCCATTTCACCAAGAGTGATAACCCATGACCCAAATCTAAATATACTAGAGTGAAAGTGAATAAAAAATAAGAAACATATAGGTGGTCATATCCTATTTTAGTAGTTATTTTTTACATGACACTAGCATTGAACTTAGACACTAGTGTCAGCACAACCATCCTATGCTGACACAACTATCTAAAGATCTAGAGACACCATATCTAGAATCTGATGACTGTTCTAGAACTATCTTCCCCCTTCTTTCTACCTATACTAGATCTAGACCCACATTAGTATTAGAACCAAGTAATATCTTTTATGTCATTTTTATATCTAACATGATGTACTTTCCATTTATGGCTTATCTTAGTTTTATAAATTTAGCATATGGTACTTTAAGTTTAGCACATTAATTAGCATGTTGTAGATTTGATATTCACCCTTGTACACTATCATTTCTATATCCCTAACCCTATCTACCCAAGAAGTATTCTATAATATAATTTATGGTTAAACATTTGGTGAACCCAACATATTATTTTTATGATTCCTAAGGTTTTAAACTAGCTAGGGTTTTAGATTGATGTATTTTTTATTTTCTATTAGTACTTTTTTACATGTAACCTACGCATATCCCTAAATTTTGGGGTGTGTCTATTAAACATATTTAGCTTCCCATCAACCCATCTAATATGTCTCAAACCAATGAGGGATCACATACCTTGGATCATGATTATACCCATGTTGACAATGAAAAAAATACTAATATGGTTATCATAAAAGAAGATTATGATAATTAAAATTTGGAAATAAATGACAATGACCAAGTAAATAATGACCAAGTGGATGTAAGTACAATTTTTCATGAGTGAATTTTATAAAACCCTGAAGATATTGATAAAATATTAAAAACTATACTTGAATCTAAAAATGCAAAAACTTTAGTGGATATTCCCTCCCCTTGAATACAATACAACTTAATACATCTAGTGGGGCATAGATTATGTGCTTCAACCTTTATTCACTAAATTTACTATTGATACATCTATTATGAATTTACACATTGTTTCAACACAAAAACCAATTGCAATGACTATTACAGCTGAAAACATTTTTCCATCCCCTTTGGTGACTACTCAAATTGTTAATCAAAATCACACTGGGCATATAGTTTAATCACTCTTTTCAAGTCATAAATACCTTGCATGATAAGGTTAAAAAAATTAAACAAAATGCTTCAAAGTATTCACATGTTATAGATTCACAAGATGTGTTGCATAACCCTCTTGCACTTGAGATTTCTTTGCACCCTTTTCCAACTATATTTTATGCACCTAATTTCACATTTTATGATGGCAAGGGTGATCCTAAACAAAATATTTGAACCTTCTATGCGGCATGCCTTGATTATGCTTAAAATTATAAACTTTTGACCAAATTATTTCCAAGAAGACTCAAGGACTATGCTTTGAGTTGTTTTTATGACCTACCTCTCCAATCCATGAAAGCATTCAAACCTCTTGCAAATAAGTTTTTGTCACACTTTTCCATCAACATTATCGAAAAGGTTTTCTATTATCAAATTTTAAGGATTAAATAAGGAACCAATGAACTAGTCAATGAATATGTCTTAAGATCTAAGATAGTGTTATACAAAATGACCAATCCTATGGCAGACATTGAGTTGTAAGACATATTCAAGAAAATTTTACTTTCTCTTTTACATGAGTCCATTCTTTTTTAAAAATTCAATATTTTTATGACTTGTGCCTTATTTTATAGGACCATGATATGAAGCTTATGTCATTGAATAAGATTAACTATGTAGAAAACAAATTAGTTGCATATGCATCTAGTACGAAATTTATAATTCAAACAAGTTAGAAGGTAAAACCTCATGAACCTAAAAATGAAAAAAACACCATGGTTAACAAAATTACACAATAGATTAATCAATTTGTCCTATCTAATGTACCAAGGAAACAATTTACACATTTATCTGAGCTTCCTATTTCATTACTTCCACAAATTCTAGAGTGTCATCTTATATCTCTCCCTCCTCCTATAGAGGTTGATGTAAATAGACCTTTATCCAAATGATATGATGTAAATACTTATTATGATTATCACTAAGCCCTTGGGAATTATACAAATTGATGTTTTACCTTAAAGCATAAGATCCAAGACCTCATCGATGACTAATATATTACATTTGATGATTCTCCAAAGGAATCAAATTCATAACCTGGTGATCACCATAAATAGAAAATATTTAACAATCCTTTGTAAGACCATTCCAAGAAGGAATGATAATTTAAAATGGTATATAATTCACTTCTTCCTCCACCATATTATAGACATCTAATATATGGGTTCATTGGTACTTACATGAGACATATACCTCCTATGGTTCATAAACTTATCATTTCCTTTGATGATAGTGAAATCAAGGATGATGACTCTGATCTTCACTAGCTATTCATTTGAAAATACCTTGATAAACATGCCATACTTAGTTTTATGATTGATAATGGTGAAAGTAAAAAAATTTACACCATGACATTACTTATGCATTTTAGTTATACTCATCATGATTTACACGGCTCTACTAAATTAGTTAGATCATTCAATGGGACCTTCTAAAAGGTTCTTAACAAGATTGATCTACCTTTACAGGTTAGCCACACACATGTGGTTAAAAATTTATTAGGTATACCTTATATAGGTGTCTTTGACATGTTTTTAAGATGACCTTGACTACACACTCTTTAAAAAGTACCTTCTATAGTGCATGGTTATATTAAGTACATTCATATAAATCACACAATTATAGTTTTTGTTATTCCATATGAGCATCCTTTTGAATAAGATAAATTCATACCCAAGAAGTTAATTATCAAGCATGTTAAGGATAATACACCACACAAGGATAATAAACAAGCAATCCCCTTTACTAGGTGTCTAGTACTTGAGAAACCTTTACATCATAAATAGGTAGTGGGTTCCATAGAATCCTCATATTCTATGCACCATATTCAGATATCCATAACACTTAAACATGCTCCTATTATTTGTATTCCAAATGAAACATATAGTATAGAGATATGGGTTCCAAGAACCCCTCTTCCTTTTATTGGTACTTCATAACCCTAAAGTCCTATTTTACATGCACTAAGCATCATAGATATTGCATTGACATATATTGCACCTATACATGATCCTTGGTAGTATCACTGGTTTCTTCCACTAGGTTCTAAGTGGGGAGATACCTATGATCACCCTTTGGATGATTTCATAAGATGATCTTGTCTTTTCCACACAAAAAAAATTCAAAAAAAAATTCAAAAATACAAACACATTTTTTACACCTACATGTTATATTGACTCCTTGGAATCTATGTGTTAGTTGCATGTTAAGGACTAACATATCATTTAATCCTACATACACATATCTAGGAATACATAAATACATGATACACTTATTAGTGTCAGGCTTTCTCTCTACTCACATTACTAAGACATTGGGGGCATCCATATTATATGATTTTGATACACGCAAGTTATATGATTTGATGATCACTCTACATTATCATGTTTTAATTTACATATGTACTTACACATGCCTATTATAAATTATTATACATTACATAGGGTAATGTATATGTTATGTACTTGACATTTTTACTAACACATTCAATTTATGGGCCATTATGACATGTTTATGCTAGTTGATTATGATTTTACATTAAACACTTACTTGAGTGTTTTGCCTTATTATTGTCTTAATTTTTTAGCATTTTAATATTATTTTTTATATGCATCCCACGTGACTATGTAGCCCTTGTGCCTATGTTTAATTTATTGGACATTTGAATATGTCTTTTCTTCTTATATATTTGAATATGTCATTGCATTCTTGGAAATTTGAAAATTTCATGGCTTGTTATATGGGCATTTGAATATGTCATTCCTTTATTTTTTGGACATTTTACTAATACATTTCCATTAAATTTTATGGCATTTGAACATGCCCCTTGTTTATGGTCTCCTTGGACTATTATTTTTTGACTTGTTTTTGAGTGTTATTTTGTGTGTGTGTGTGTGTGTGTGTGTGTGTGTGTGTGTGTGTGTGTGTGTGTGTGTGTGTGTGTGTGTGTGTGTGTGTGTGTGTGTGTGTGTGTGTGTGTGTGTGTGTGTGTGTGTGTGTGTGTGTGTTTGATTGTTGATCTTGTATTGTTACTATATACACTTTTCCATGACATTTATCATGCATCTTAGGCCTACATGTGATCACATTGGTTCTATGCACTTCAATGATACACTTACCTATACATGTTTCCTTCTATATGTTGCATGGTTACATTCACATATTTTATAGTTATCTTACCCTTTTGATGTGAGGTAACTTCCAATTAATATTTTTCCCTCACCTCAAAAGGGGGTCATATTAGTGGGGGAATGATTTGGAAACTTTTCCTCCACACTTACATAGTTATTTGAATTGGGTAAAACACACAGTTATATGATTCTGATACACATTTGTGGTAGAATGATATACATGGTAACCATTTTTATACACAATTTCAATATGAGACATATCTAAGGTGCATATGCTATGTAACATGAGTCTAATATTAAAAAAACTAAATCAATCTTAGATTCCAAAACTATTGCACATACTGATACCCCATAGACTTTTATAGACTTTAACAAGATAATCTACTATATTATTTGGGTCACCTTTTGGTATGCTTGGGGTGATTAAATAACTCAATCTTGAAAAGTTTTTCATTTGTAATTGATCATCCAAACTCACAAAGTTATAAGTATCATTGGGTTCCACAATTGAGTTAATCTCATCTACTAGGTGGTAATCACTTTTATTCAAAGTTAGGGTCATTTGACTTCAACCTCTCTCCCTATCTATCTATCTACTTGGATATATTCAATTTAAATATTTATCTATAGTTATCATAATCTCAATTTCATAGACTTACAATGATACATCTTTTGTAAAAAATAACTTTTTAATAGGCAAGGTGGTTACATTTACACATAGGTGTACTCCTAATTTTTTTTTTAAAAATTTTAGTCTATTTCAAATAATTTTTACCCATATTATATGCACTTATTATACACTTTAACATGATCTTGGTTGTAGGTTAGTCACCAACAAATAATTCAAATTCAACTCCAACAAAACACTCAAATTTAACTCAAGAAAAGATAAAGTGTGCATACACACCTAGGGATTTTTTCCTTTTCTTTAAAATATTAATTTCATTAATGTATTAGATGGGGGAAATTTAGATGATATTTGGTGATTATGTAGCACCTCAGTCTTGTACACTTGGTAAACATAGACCCTCATTTTTTCTCTTAGTTATAGACATGCCTTGATTTTGTAAGCCTCACATCTGCTCTATCTTGTGTTCCTTGGCCTATCTCTTAGCCTGAATAGCCTTATATTGATGACACAAACATCCCATCTTACCTAAAATTCTTAAAATTTACTTGTCTTACACCTCTACAAGTTCTAAGCTAATGCTTGCTCTCTTTCTCTATAGACACTAACATCTGAGATAGATAGTAATGTCGATGTTACTGTCCTAACTTGATGCAAGTTTTTAGTTCCCTAAAATCATCTAATTTGAAAATGAAAAATATTAAAATGGTTGGCCTAAGTAATTTAATGTGATTTATTTCTTGATAGGATTGATATAAATACAATATCAACCCTCATTCATTCACCACCTAGCAATTAGACTAAAAGAGCACTTAAGTTACCAAAAAATTCCTATTCTACCTTATTCTAATATCAGTCAAAGGAGTAGCCTAGATATAGGTTTTAAGTAATAAAGGAGTAATCATAAGTTCATTATTGTATTTAATTTACACACATTGCATGATTCAAACACAACCAACACATAGAGGAGAATAACATGAGTCTAAGGCCCTCTTTTGGAGTATTGGCTATATAATCAGTACCCTTTGATAGTGGGGTCATTATAGGTTAGATCAACACTATATTCCCACTAACCCATTTTTTTCCAAGGTCACATTAAAGATGGAAAGATAGGGTTTTACCATTTCACTAGGAGTAACAATCCATGACCTAGATTTGAATACACCAAATTGAAGGTGAAGCAAAACATATAAACATATAGGTAGTCACATCCTATTTGAGTAGATATTCTATATAAGACACTAGAATATAACTTAAACACTAGAAATTACATAACCTTCCTAGGCTGATATAACTATCCAAAGAGCTAGAGACACCAAATATAGAATCTAACAAATATTCTAAAACTATCTTCCCACTTGATTTCTACCTATACCAGATCTAGACTTGCATTAGGATCATAAATATCTAATTAATCTCTTTTATGTTATTTCCATAAATAGCATAGTTTTACTTTCCATTTATAGCTTATCTTAGTTTTATAAAATTGGCATATGGGGCATCTAAGTTTAGTAAATTAATTAGCCTTTTGTGTTTATAATATTCACCCTTGTGCCCTATCATTTCTATATCCTTAACCCTACCTACCCAAGTAAGATTCCACAATCTAACTTAGGTTTAAATAGGCATAAAGAAACCTTTACATTTTATAAATTTTTTGGAAAGAAATAATTATTATATCCTAATAATTGTAAAAAAATAGAGAAATATATTCCAAACCATGTCTAAAATCTTATTTTCAACATGATACGTCATTCATTAATGATAATGAAAGCATATGAGTCTTTATTCATTGCATCTAAAATCCATTTTATTTTTTATTATACATAAATTATAATAAATCATATAATAAGTGGCATCAAATTCAACCAATATCTTTTTTCTTCATTTGCAAAGTAAACTCCATAAAGTTAAGAAAGGTCTTCAATGAGATCCTCTAGCAACCATGAGTCCAAATGAAGGAGGGGATCATCTCCCATATTTTTTCCATCATCAAGAGGCTTCCCTAAGCACACCTGAGCCCAATACTCCTAGCTCTAGGCATCACTACATCATGGTCTTAGGTAGACAATTTGATACAAGCGAGGTGTATATGGAAAGAATACTAGGCAAGGGAAGCTCCCTAGGAAAATGCATATAGGAGGTTAATTTTAACTATACAAAGGGGACTTCCATTCCCCAAAAATTAACATACAATTAAATTAAAACATCATTTAAAATGATAAAATATTTCAATACATCCATACAATTTTCTAACACAAATACACCAACTAAATGAGAAGAATAACATGGGGAATACTTAACCAATTATTCTACCATCTCTTTGCCATGGGAGGTCATAGACACCCCAAACTAGCCCAAATAAAAATTAATAGGGAATTAAGAGGTCTAGTAGCCATTATGGAGAATATAACTATGTCATCAGACATTGATAATTTGGTCCAGTTGCCTTTACCAATATACAAAAGGCCTTCAAGAACTATAGTTCCATTAGCCAAATAACAAGAATTAAAATACACACACAAGTCAAGGAAATTCCACACTCATTTTGACAACCTAATGGCATTAAATTTAAATAATAAATCCCTAAAAATAACTAATAAGATTAGGATGGATTGAACATTTCCAAGACCCAAATGGGCAATAGAACCAACATGGTGGCCATATCCATAACCATGGAAAGCATTGGTAAAAGGAGGGTAGACCAAATGGCCCTACACCTCTTGAAAATGAGGAAAATCAAAGGAAGGAAGAATAATATCTTAAAAAAATTAATACAAATGGGCATGGAAGCCTACCGTAGTTCCTTCTTGCATCCACTCAATAACACCTCTAACAAGCTTTGACAATGGCTAACCCCCTCCTCTAATATCCTCTTTCTACTTCTCTTCTCCACTTCCCATTTTATTAATTTAAAATGATCAAAAGTCATAAGTAAGGATTTCCTTTCTCATGTAGGCTTAAATCTATTCTCTACAAGCCAATGGGAAGGTAACATGTGTCCCTTACCATCCCTTAGCTCTTGGTCAAAAAGTCTTCACCCTCCATAACTTATCTTACAATCTCATGTGGGAAATAAATAAATTCCATGCCTCATAAATGGACTCACTATAATCCATTAATGTCACATGGGCTACCTATAAATCTATTTAAGTCTCATAGAAAGACTATCATACCTTCCTATTAGTCTAAGAACAAAAATATCAACCCAAAATATCTAAAACCTAATTTATGACTCACTCTAAAGTTGGATATCTCAATCCATCCAAGTTTTGATTAAATGGGGGCCAATTAAGTGGCTTACAAATACTTTAAGAATGAAATACAACTTTTAAATATAGCTATTAAGGTTAATAATGAATGGTGTGAATAGTGTCTAAGATGGAAATAGTGCTAAACTATTAAGGATATATATGATTATAACTAATTCCATAATAAGGTCAAATAGATGTGTTTCCACTCTACCTATGACGTTTTCATTCCCAACATAGTCCTAGTTCCCTCAATGACCACCCATGTCACATGCCCAACATTACATACATAAAATGCCCTACCCTAGAAGTTGAAGTTGCATAATATAATCAATGCAAGGGATATCAATCCCAAAAAAATCACACAACATATACAAGGCATCACATATCAATGGTCATAAACTAATAAAAAACATCTAAACATATGTATATTCAAATAAATACTCAAAACTAATAACTCTAGTGGTATGGAATCAATACTCAAATAAGCAACATAGCATATGTAAAATGACATCATAATTAATATAATAATTATCTAATCTATCCTATTACTATTATAGTGTAATTAAAACATAACATATCATAAATATAAAATCTATTTCTCAATCACAAGGACTCAATAACATCTTGAGTCTCAATAATATATGAGACACATCTAAATAGGATATGTGTAAAAGACCAAACTATTTATAAGGAAGAATTATGTAATTATGGGTCTCACATCCCCCTCCCCTTATGCAAACTTTCTCTTGGAAGTCACTAAGGGTCAAAAGTCTAGTTTAAAGGATATTATAAAAATCACTAGGAATCCTATTGACTCTGATAAATGGTATCTATAAGTTAATGATCATAGATTTATAATAATATACCATGGAGTCTAATTCAATATGCTAAAATATCTAATAACACAACATAACCCATTTTCATCACTCTCAAATTTAGGAAGAAACATATGTTAATAATTAACATAAAAATAAGGCTAAGGATCAAACTATCCTTACAACCTCTATAGAAGGAACAAATGAAATGATGTCTCCCCACTTAATCAACATGTTGGAAGCATAGCCACTAAGAAGGGGGATGAATCAGTTACCTTAAAACATTCATTAAATTTCACTTATCGTTCATGAAGCATTCATTCAAACACATACATAAACTAATGCATAAACAAGCATCTACATAAGCATACACCATGTGAACATAAGAGATATGGGGGAAACCCTAATGGGGGATAAAACCCATTAAAACACATCTTGGAATAAAGTCATATAAATAATTAATCAATATTTAGTGACGCACCAACCCCACAAGGAACACCAACCCCTCACTAGTCAAGCACCAACTCAACTAGGCCTTTAACAAGCACTAAATTGAAAGGAGGCACCAACCCCATAAATGACTCATCACCAGATCAGCTACCTCTTAATTAAGCACCCACTCATCCAAGTATTCCTTTTACTTCCATATTTTTCCTTGTTGTAGTCTTCAATATATGATGGTTATTTCTCAGCTCTTCATTCACTTTATCTCACTCAAATCTGCCTCTTAGGCTTCTTCTCTCAATATGCCTCTTACTAGGCTTATTAGATCAACTAACCTTGATATCCACATGCAAAAATTATTTTATATATTCATCATAGTCTCTCTCCCCTTTCTTGATGATCTTCAAGACCTCCTGCTCCTTCATAATCTGCCCTATTATTTGTTCATTAGGTTTCTTCTCTATTGCACATAAATTAGGACAATTAGGCCTTGTATAAATACAAATCACTAGATCAATTACACTCTTGTTTAGATAAGATGCTAATCCATTAGGTTAAATCATAAAACATTTCTTAGGACACATTACACATATGAATCAATCAAAATAAGATCACCATGAGGTCAACCAAACTCATTTAGACCTCATTGAATCTCTATGGCCTAGATGACCCTCACCAATAAACTCAAAACTTTAAAAAACTTATATGGAAACCTCAAATAACCTCTTTCATTCTTAATAATTCATAAATCCTTTACTCACACCTTGAAATCACCATGAGGCCTTAAAGACCTATTAGGCCTAATTACCCCAAAAATAATGTCTTCAAAGGTGAAGCTCAAATAACCTATCAAAACACATTCAAGGCACAATACACATATGGATGGAAAATTCATGAACTTAGTTTCATCATCTGAATCATTATAATTCATCACTTAGGATCTAAAAACTCAAAAACACCTTATCAAGAAGCTCACTCAGAATTGCCAATTTACTCAAAATCGAGTCATTAGTAATTTGACCTCAAACATCAGTATAGACATTCTAAAATACTCAAGATACATGTATAAGATCACATGTAATTTATATAACATAATCACATTTTTTTTACAATTATAAACTAGTCATAATGACTCAGGAACATCAATCTTACTAACACAAAAAAAACTATCATAATCCCTAAAAACACAGTCATGATGAATGTTATTTTCAAATCCTATAAGGACACCATAGTTCTTATGTGATATCTTGTAGTCATATAAAATTTCAAAAAAATTATCTTTAGTGTGGCTTGTGACACCCAACCCATAGGTCCCTCTTACATACTCTCATGACCCTTTTAGATACCTTTTTTCTTATTCCCAGTCATCTATAGACTTTTGAGACCTGATTCTAGCTCAACTGGGCTCCATTTTTCATGCTTATTCCATCCCCCTAGGTCATGATATTTTAGGATAGGATCACTAGAGTTGGACTATAGCACTAGACCCTAGGGTATCCCATTTCTAGTGCTCTTGTCCAATCACCTTTTGAGCCCAGATGATTGTTTCCTTATGATTCCTCTTATTCATTGTGTCAGCCTAGCACAAATACATTTAACCCATGACCAAAATATCTCTATAAAATCCCATTAAATTTTCATTTAGAAGTGGTTGGAAATTATTACAAATCAAATAATAATATAAGCAAAACCTATAAGGAAAATTTCTCTATTCTATGCATACTACTATCCAATATAGTTACAAGCATAGTCAAACCCTCACACTAGTCCCTAGCCACCTTAATCACACTAGGTTTAGAATTTTTTCATCTTCATAACACTATTACACAAAGAACATCAAGTGGGAGAACTACATATGACTTGATCCCTCTTCAAAGTATTAGTATGTAGGTAGCATACCCATATAAGGAGTGTGGATACATGTTTAGTGCATCTTACACACACTAAACCCCCCCTCTTTCTCAAGTTTCATTCAAGAATAATAAAGGTATAGGGTTTGAAGATTAAATCCACTATAAAAGGAGATCCATTGACATTTATGACTCAAAATTTCATTAGTAAGCTCAGCAGGGATAGTGAACAAAATCTAGAAAACTCAAATCTCTGTGACCAGTTTGGATAACAACAGAAAGACCTAGAATATAACATCACACCCAAAAGTGTATTATTCTTAGATCCCCTATCCTTTAACAAAATGAAATCTAGATATAGATTCATGACACTGTCCCAGTCCTACATAGCTGGTATCAGCCTCTGTCTCAGCCATATCAGCCTAGTTTTAAGATAAGTTATATTTCTCCTCTTTATTACTATTTTTAGAAAGCTATGAAGGTCAAATAAATTATACAAATTAGTACTCTATTTATTTCAATGTTATTTAATAATTTAATCAACTCATACCTTTAACTAAATTAGGAATAATACTCTAATATTCCAAAAACTATTAAATCATTTGGTGAACCTAACTTACTTCATTTGAGTATAAAAATCCTAGAAACCCTAGGGTAAATTCCTTGCTAATTTTTCTAATTTTTTACCTACATATTTAAATCATATATTAACATTAATTTTTAAAATTCCATAGTAATTTTAAAAAATTATTTTCTTTCAAACCCTAGTTGCACATACTAGGTCCCTTTAAAATCAAAAAATTTCCAATATTTTTTTAATTTTTACCTGCATATTTCAATCATAAATTCACATTAATTTTTAAAATTCATTAATAATTTTAACAAATTATCATTTTTCAAAATCCTAGTTACATATACTAGGTCCCATTACTTTTGAGGTATCACCTTACATGTTTGTGAGCTTCATATCCTTTTTATGCATATTATAGTTCCTTGTTTAGATTATATTTTTTTGATATTTTATTTCATTATTCAAGTTATTTTCCTTATGCCACCTAATCTCCTTACATCTCTTCCTTTGAGATGAAGTGCAAGACCTAGTTGTAACCCTCCTAAATTCACCCATATTCCTTCAACATAACCATATACCATGGATAAACAACTAGCTCAAGCTCCTACTATAGATCCTACACATCCAAATTACACCAATTTCCATGAGGATAATTTCAAAAATGAGCAATGTGAGAATAAAAATGATAATACAAACACTGATGTTCATGACCCACCACATTAGACTCTTGATCCACTTCTACCTATTATTGATAATTAAGTTGTCCTCAACAAAGATTTAATCCTACAAAATTTTCAAGAAAGACTCAAGGAATAGCCCTGAGATCATACTCTTATCTTAAAATCTATCATGGAAATTAAAAAGGCTAAACAAGTTGAGTCTTCCATTCCTTCAAAGCAACTAGTTTCAAATAACACTACAAGGGAAACTATGTCTCAACAACCCCCTATAGCAGCCAACCTTCCTATGAGGCACCACTAGATATATCTAGTACATCTTTGTCTCTTGATGTAGTTTCCCTTGTGTAAGAGATAAAATATCTTCAATCTAAGGTGTTACATCTTGATCAAGGTGCATCTAGACCTACACAAACCTTATATTCTTTTGCTCTACTTCATACGCCATTGGCACATCATATTGCTTCTACACCCTTACCACCAGGTTTTATTCAACCCAAGCTCACTCCATATGATGGAAAGGGTGATCAAGAGAAACACTTGAGAGCTTTTCACATAGAATGCTTGGACTATGTACTAAATCACTAGCTACTAACTAAGTTATTTCCATGAAGTCTAAAGGATTATGCATTACAATGCTTTTATATTCTATCGAATTAGTTAGTCAACTCATTCAACCCTTTAGCTGACATGTTCATAGCTCATTTTAGCATTAACATTGGTGATAAGGTCTCCTATGCCTAAGTTGCATAATAGAAACAAAGGTCAAATGAGCATCTCATAGATTATGTTCTTTGATATAAGACTATCTTGGCTAAGACAACTAGCCCCATGGTCGATTAAGAGTTATAATATCTCTACAAATAAAGTATTCCACCAACTTTACATGAGTCAATAATGTTCAAAATATTCTTTTCCTTCACTAAGTTATGTCATACACTAAAGGAAAGGGAAGTCAAATTAATTTCAATGGGAAAACTCAAGTACACAAGTATATCAAAAATAAGAAAAAAGAGTAATAGTAAATTCCCATACAAAGTAAAGGTCAATGATAGCAAGAGTCAAAATCAAACTACAATTAATGTAGCTTTAGAGTCCCCTCAATGAGTGGTTTTATTAGCGCCTCCTTGATGAAAATTTTCCAATCTACCAATATCTCCATCCAGAGTCTTACAATAATTATTGGAATGTAATATCATATCTCTTCCTCTTATTTGGGAAGTTGATCCAATAAATACTCTTCCATGGGGATATGATTAGAATGCATTGTGTAATTTTCATAGGGTACCAGACCACACAAAAAATAGATGCATCATTTTGAAACACAAGATACAAGACTTGATAGATGGTAACATTATTGATCTAGGCACTTTAGTTGAGCCTCCATAGGAAAAGAAAACATAAGACAAAGTTTTGAAAATATTTTCATATCCTTTTCCACAATATTCTAAATAGGAGATAGGGGATACATTAGGTGTTCACCATGCATATCATGAACATCCTCCACTAGATACATACCAAGCACCTTTAGTTGAGTCACATCTTTTGAGTAACATGATTGGTGTGTATAATTCTAGATTTTCAACTAGACCTTCAATCTCCTTCTCAGAGTAGGAGATAGTTAAGTATGAGTTAGATTACCATGCACTCTTTATTAATTCTTACATTAATCATCATCCCATTTATTATGTTCTTATAGATAATGGATCCAGTGTGAGCATGTGCCTTATGACATTACTGTAGCATTTGGGATATTTAGAGAAAGATATTACCTTGATGGACATAGTTATTAGTGGATTTAGTGAGCACATACAGAGTTCATTGGGTGAGATTATACCTTCTCTATAAATTTTTCCAACACATATGGCCATACCATTTACTATTATTCCCAGTGTAGGAGTTTTTGACATGTTTCTTGGTCAACCATGGATTCAAAAACTTTGAGAAGTACCTTCTACAATTCATATATGTGTGAAATTTATTCATTCTAATTAGGTTTTTATAGTTATTAGATTTCTATATGAGTTACCACTCCCCACTTAAAGCCATATATTATTTTGCAGTCACCAGTTTCAATTATACCACTAGTTTTAGCTTCTCCATCAGTTATAGTTCTTCCTCCAGTTTAGATTTAGACATAGTTGAGGCCTTCCTCACCATCATAGAGAGTTCATACACCTCCATGGAGGCATATTTTATAGTAGCCATAGTTTTAGGACTCTAGATAATTACCAGCTACAATTTTCACACCCAGGGTAGTATCATTGAGGTCCCATGCCTCTACACATAGAACACATGTTTAGAGAGATTTTAATACTACCAAATGGGTCCTAAGAGCCATATAATTGCATCCAATTCTTAGAGTTATAGGGGGACCCCATAATCAGTTTCCACTATAGAGATTTTAGAGCATTTATAGCATACATAGCTTTCAAAGCCACAGTCTCATCCCTTCCATCATGTTTCACATTCATGAACGATCCCTCTCTTTGATATAAGACACCATGATATGGAGTCTCCCATGAGACTCATTGGATAGTATTGTTTCTTCTTAGTTTTGCTTGTACATATCTTCTTTTCAATTTCTTGTACATAGTCTCCTCATGATTGATTGTACATAGCTTATTATCAAAATCCAAAAACATTCAAAATTTCAAAATCCAAAAACATTCAAAATTTCAAAATACAAAAAATAATACAAAATTTCAAAATATAAAAACATTAAAATAACTCAAAATACCAAAAACATTTCAATTGTATGCATTATCCATGCTTTATATTTCTACTACCATGTTAGACTTACATTTGTTGTTATATGCTATTGTTTGTCAATTTATCTATATTACCATGCTTCACTTGATATTCTTTGAGTGCATGTAGTGACATCCATATCCTTGATTACTTCACTCTACCCATTTAGGGGGCATTGTACTTGTACATTTGAGACATACATTGATACATTTACCCACTAGGGGCATCTTTTACATGACTACACCATCCAGGTTATGTCATTCCTACACCACACACTCTAGTTATCATGTTGATGTACATTACTTAATATCTTACATAGATTACTCTATCAACACTCATTAGTATATAGTACTTATGTATTTCTTAACATCTACCTAGTCTTGTACTACATGTTTTACATACTTTCACTTCTTGCTTTGATTAGTTAGATGCAATTGTATTTCTATCATATTACATGCCTTCCTTTCTTGTTCTATGTAGCTAGATGTGATTGCATTATTTTAGTTCCTATTTTGTATTTTTTGTGTGCCTTAGGACATTTTAAAATGCCCTTTTCTTTTAATCTTCTATGTGATTATGGCCCTCATGCAAACCTTGCTTGTTTTCAATTGTGTGTATATGTGGCATTTGAACATGCCTTGTATGTTTGATTTCTAGTTTGAGTGATATGTGCCCATGTCCCTTGTTTTATTGGACCCTTGGCCACTTTCATGTGCTTATTGATCCTTGCCTTGTGTGCTTGTTACTCAATTTATTCTCAATTTTTTGCAATGCCATGATCCACATAATGCATTATCTTGATTTCTTAGATGTCATGATGGACATCATGCTTCATCACTACTTGACTTATAAAAACTAACAACTAACATTTATAGTTTCAATTCAATATATTACACATGTTATTAAATTATTATATCTATATAAGCATACCCCTATTGATCTAACAATATTAAATAAAAATTATGTTATATCTTGAGATATCTTTTTGATTATCATTACTAGATCATGTATTTTATAGCAAAACATACTTGTAGGGCTCTTTCTTCTGAGGGTAGTAACTGTAGGGTCTTAATTCCTACCCTAAAAATAGGGGGAAACAAATAAGGTTTTTATCATAGAGATTATAGATCTTACCAATTGAAAAATCTATTTTTAGAACACTCAAAATAGTAATCAGAAGTCAAAATAGGTAGAACAGACCAAAAAATAGTGATGATTAAAGAATAGTTATCAAATTCAACAAAGGAAAATAGCATTAAACATGGATATAAGTGTTAAAAACTAGGGTGTCTTATTTTTGGCACTCCTATCCAAATAGTAAAAAGCCAAATTTTTTATAAGTAGGTAGAAAGGTCAACTTAGTGATAGTTTTGTCACATACAGATTAATTTAGATTTAATAGTTTTAATACAATTTTTCTTAGAGAATCTAGATATAGGCGGTATCATGCATAAAATGATGGATTTCACTTCCAATTTTAGATTGGATAGTTGGTATAACTTCCTGATCAAAATCCATGTTATAGACACCAATGATTAGGGGCAATGTGCATGGTACATTAGTCTTCTTTTCTTTTTGAGTTCAGTATATTACCCAAGCATTCTCAATAGTTGCATGCCTTATTCCATCAACATGTGGTTGGCATCATTTTGGAGTGTCTTTCATAGAATCCTAACCTCCACATTCTTGAGTGGCTTCCACATAAGCCTAGTTTTCAGTTTTAGAGTGGATTTCATACAAGGTTAATCTCCTCCTTCTAGAGTGGCCAAGATTGGCCTAGTTTCTAGTACACAATTGACTATCAACACCACATTGATAGATTTTAGAGAATTTATGGACTTTAAGAGCCATATCATATGACACACATTCATATTGGTATCATTTCATATCTTCACTTAATAGGTAATGATGGAACCAAAGTTTTAGTTTGTATTCTTGAGCCACTTACTCGAAAAGGTTAGACACATAATCTAAACATCAATTAACACCTGCATGATCACATAGCTTCACCTAGTGGGAGATGATGGACCCAAAGGGCCAAACTTTGCATTCTTGAGCCACTCTTAGGGAATTGAGCACTCAGCTCATTTGTGATATTACTCTTGGTATAACACATACCTAGCACACATCCAACATCACTCATCATCACAACAAGTTTTTTATTGGTTTGCATACCCAGTGAGGTGTATTCATTCCTTTTTTTCCTCTCTCTCTTACCTAGATTTGTACATTATTATTCTAAATACATCATATATAGTAATAACTGATCTATACTTTATTTTTCTCTTATAGATTTACACTTCACAATGTGCTCTCTCTATACACACTTAGCATCACACAACTTCATGGCCTTCACCCTTGCAAGTAAGTTTAGGTACTCTTTATACTTTTCCTTTATCCTAGTCTCTCACTTTTTTGCATCACTATAATAAAGGAGGGGAAAATTTAATCATATAAAATATAAAAATTGGTAGATTGAGTGTGGCTTGTGACACCCAATCCATATATCCCTCTTACATGTTCTCATGACCATTCTAAACACCTTTTTATTTATTAACAATCATTCATAAACTTATAAGACCTAATTATAACTCATATAGGCTCCATTTCCCATGCTTATTCCATCCCCCAAGTCTTGATCCTATAGGACAAGAGCACTGGGGTTATATTATAGTGCTAGACCCTAAGGTGTCCCATTTTGAGCTCTCTTATCCAATCACATTTTGATCCCAAATGGCCATTTTATTTTGATTCTTCTTCTTCATTACATTAGCATAACATGAATACATTTAACCTAAGACCAATAGATCTCTATAAAACCCATTCAAAGTTAATTTAGAAGGGGTTGGAAATTATTACAAAGCAAGAAAGAATACAAGAAAAACCTCTAAGGCAAATTTCCCTATTCTCTACATACATCCATCTAATACAAATACAAGCATATTAAAACCCTCACACCAATCCCTATCCACCTCAAGCACATCAAGTTTTATATTTTTTCATCTACATAACACTATTACACAAAGCACATCAAGTGGGAGAACTACATTTTTCTTGATCACTCTTCAGAGTATTGGTATATAGGTAGCATGACCACACAAGGGGTGTGGATATACATTTAGTGCATCTTATAAACACTAACCCCCCTCTTTCTCAAGTTTCATTAAAGCATATTTAAGGTATAGGGTTTAAATATTAAATCAGCTCTACAAAGAGCTTCGTCAACATTCAAGACTCTATATTTCATATGCAGGCTCACACAAGGATAATAGATAAAACCCTAAAAACTTAGATCTCTATGACTAGTTTTGATAATAGTGGCAGGACCTAGACTGTCATGTTTTTGGTGATCCTATCCTTTTACTAAACAAAATATAGATTTAGATTCATGACACTATCCCAGTCCTAGACAGTCAGTATCAGCCTTTGTCTCATCCATATCAGCCTAGTTTTAAGATAGGTTATATTTTCCCTCTTTCATTACTATTTTAAGAAAGCTACAAAGGTCAAATAAATTATAAAAATTATTACTCTATTTATTTAAATATTATTTACTAATTTATTCAACTAATACCTTTAACTAAATTAGGAATAAGACTCTAATATTCCCAAAATTGTTAAATCATCTCTATAAAAACCTCTAATAGATATTGTTATCACTTGTATTTACACCCTTTAAGGAGATGTCTTAGCTCTCCTCTAAGATTTTAGTTAGCTTAAATATTAAATCATCTCTAAGTGGCACAATTAAAACACCTCTAAGCTTGTAGGTAGCTTAAGGATGAGGTGAATCTCTAGATAGGGCTATCTCCCTTGATATACCACTTTGGATCACTACTACACCTAAATTTTTTAGGGGGAAAGGGAGAGAGAAAACTGAAAGAAAACTATCCTAAAGGATGTGATACACCAAATAATATTATTAATTACAACTAATTTCATGTTACACATAAAACCAAGAGACTAACCAAACATACACTTATCCAATCTACATCTTCTCAAATCAATATTACATTATAAGGTTATAGATGAATGTTTAGGCTAGGAAGACTATAAAAGATGACTTGAATGGAACTAGTTAATTTAATAACTCACTCAACCTTGACACTTCCTAGGACACTTCACATGCCATGTAAGAAGAAGCTTTCCAACTACAAATAGGATGAAAGAATGAGACAACATGCTAAGGAAATCATAGTTATCACTAAGTAAGATCAATCATCTAAGTAAAACACACTATGAAAAATCATGAAGAGATAAAAATAATTATTCTTATTGATCAAATGGTATGTAAATGAGTATGTCTTTACCATACTCAAGCGGAACAAAAGTTACAATGGTCAAATGGCTAGTTATTATAGAACTTGAGAGAGAGAGGAAAAGAGATAAGTCCAAGGGTCACAAGTAAACTTATAAATCTGATAAAATATACTTAATTATTTATGAAAATAGTATTTTGGATGAACCATGAAAGTTTAGTAGTGACAAGTGGCCATACAAGGCACGAAACTCATGAAAAGTGGCATGAAAAAACTCATTTTGGCTTAGAAAATTGCCTTCATGATTTGGACCTATTTGAACATACCAAAACTAAATATGGATATGTATAATTATTTTAATTATATGGAATGATTTCATACATGCCTCTTAATTCATTATTTTTAGTCCTGGTTATCGTGAAACTTTTGGGAATGAGACATCACCATCTGTAGTCTAAGAAACTCCTCTTTCACACACCCTGCACACTTGGATTCCAAAACTTAGTTATTTTTCCATGAAAATAAATGGTATTGAGTTTATGACACTTTTAAATCACCTAAATTTCCTTATAGGCATTAGTAACACCTTAAAAATAGCTCACTTAAATTTTTCCACCCTTCTCGCTACCTCGGTCACTATGCTAGTTTTGACTGGCTGAGATGAAGTAGTTAGTTGAGACACTTAAGAGTTGTTATAAGTCATTAAATTTATATATAGAGTTATATTTAGTCTTAATATTCCATTTCATGTGATTTTTACCTCTTGTAACCTCTTAAAATCTACACACCACACAAAACATTCAAAAATATCAATTATATACCTTGTATGTATAGTTAGGCTAGTTCAAAAGTTGATTTGTGGAAACCTTGAAGAGTATTATACAACATAAACCAATTTACTATCCATTATAGTCCATTTTCATTCATCTCTAGCTTCATTTCTCCAATTGGGTCCTTGTAAGTGTTTATCAAGGGTTTAAGATAGTTTAAGACCTTAAGCTTTATTCATAAAGTTGGGATGTTTGAATTTAAAAATAATTCCAAAAATGAATAGTTAAATACCTAAATAAACATCCTTTAACTTCATATATTCCCATGAATAGCTTCAAGGGAGATGTGAGCATCCAAAATTGTGTTATTAAACTTGATTCTTCATTTCCATAGGCCTAATATTGTCTCTGAGCCCAAACATAGATTCTTGATATTTCATCTACAAGGTTTAAGATGAAACACACTTGTAATTTAATTATTAACATTATCCAATAGGCTATAAATATTATCTCATGTGAAAACTAAAAGTGACTCCCCATTTGGCTTTTAGGCCTAGCCATGCCTAGTAGGCCTATCTACACCTTAAAGCCCAAAATGGATTTTCCTAGTTGTGTATACAAAAAAAGAACTTTAAAACCTCTAAAATGACTCTAAAAACATATAGTTTTCCATTTTAACCCACTATTAAGGTTATAAGTTTCATTGGTCTACCATTTGGCTTTAGGCTAAAACCCTACCCAATGAGCCTGCTTGCAAACATGATGGTCTGGGGTGCCCTGTTAAGATTCGTCCTTTATTTCCTGGTTTTTCATGTTTTCATATATTTTATACAGCCTCTTACACATATTTTAAATGTTAAATAAACTCCTTAGATTACCCTTCATCCCCTTTTCCCTAAAACCTACCAATTTACACCTAAGGGAAGTGCCCTCTATTTGAGACAAAATAGAGGGAACTTCCCCTATTAGCTCAAACTAATTGAATGGTTTATGAGATTTATCAAGTAATAAATACATTATAAATTTAAAAAAAAAAAATTGTCCCTTGACTAGGTCAACAGACCCCTTAACTTCTTCAAATTCTAAGGCAGACTTGTGGAAAATAGACTATATATGCATGGTTTTCTTATGTGGACTATATGTACTTGATTAGGGTCTTTCATTTGATATTTTTCTATCATGAGAAATCCATAATACTATCATGATAATATTTTTATGGATTTCCATCTCCATTTGTTTCTCCAATCTTCCACATTCTCCTTACACTCTTGCCTAACCCAGACTGAGTGTATCTTTGACTGTGTCTCTACAGAATAGGGGTCCACCTATAGGTTCCTCTAATGATTTCACCTCATACACAACTTTTAAAACCCAATTTAAGTATATTTTAATCCTTTGGTGCTTGATTTAATTCATTTAACTCAACCCTATACACTATTAACACTCTTAATCACCAAAATTGCTCACTGTCAGTCTCAATTACAACAGACTATTTTTGCTTTGGAGGGGGTCATCTATAGGAAACCTTGCATATTTTTGACCTTGAAATTTTTTAAAAATATTAATTGACACCTTATATGACTATTTATCAGTGATTTTAACTTGTTCACTCTTGTTATTTGGGCTAGATCATCACTTAGACAATGTTTTTAGCTCACTACCTACTTACCTAGTTGTAGGTGGGTATTGGCCTAAAAATCTTGTGTAGGCCTACTTTTGGCTTGAGAATATGTCCAATATATCTCTCTTATAATTCCCATGTATTATATTCATGTCATATTAATCACATAAGGTTCAAAACATGCTTTCAAAGTTACCCTAATTGAGTTGTTACTCCAAAGTACCTTTTCATCTCCTTATAGTTGTAGGTATTGTCTAGCTATGGAGGCTATTTCAACTTGAAATATACTAATAATATGACACTTAATTCCTTATGTAACATTTATAAGAATAATATACCCCTTTAAAACTCTTAATAATTCCATTATATTTTATATTCTACAATGTGAACACTTTTTCAAGTTTGAGCACTAAGTTGGTTGTAGGTGACTATGCTTAATTTGTACGAATTGACTCATCCTTAATGAGTGAAAACCATATTATATGCACATAATTGATTTTTTTCATGTAAATTATGTGTTATTTATTGAAAAAATACATTATAACCTAGTATTAATCACCAAATCCACTCATTAGGCCTAGAACTTGTTATCAACTCATCTTGTTGTAGATAACACTATAGAATTTAAGCGTTTAAAGAGCAACTTGAGGGATTTTAAAAACCAATATACTCAACTCAAACACCTCTCTTATTTTTAAATTTGATAGAACTATATTTTATATTGAAAAAAATTTACTTATAGGCTTTATAAACTAATGCAACTCTATATAAGAAACCTCAAAAAAGGGCCTAGACCTCTGTTTTGATAGTTTTGGGAATTTGTCCCAAAGTGCCACAAGTTTGCTTGAAAAGTATCCTAAAATATCCACTATAATTAAATATTAAAAACACTCTTCCAAATGTTTTTAAATCATGTTCAAACCTTCCAAACCTCAGAGAATGCTTAGACACATATTTCATGTTTCCCCAAGAAGTGGTACACCATACAATTATTGTAGGTAGTCATTTACTAACTTGCATTACTTTCTTGGGTTTGTAAGTGGTTCTTGAAGTTAGATTTGGAATTAAATATGAATAAAATATATATATTATCAATAATACATTAGTTCACTTCATTTTGGAACCATAGCATAAAAGAAACCTCCATCAATTAGAAGAAATGACTGCAACCCCATTCCTTCACTACTCCTTACAAAATGAGTTGGTTGGTTCATCAAATCAAATCCAAATGTGAAACCAATAATTTATATAATGAGATAAGGGATTAAAAATCATATGGAACCAATATAAAAATATATATTGTACAAAATCATCCAAATAATATCAAAACATGTAAGGTGCACATATTAGCAAGTAGAAAAACATAGTCAACTTCATGAGAACAGTTCATAAATCACAGGCCACCATTATTCAAAATATTATATTAAAATGAATCCATATTATTTTACTCTCATTTCCCAAAGGTATTTGACCTGAAACCTCTCCTACTAGTCATACCAAGTACAAACCTGTTGACTGTTTCTATGTGTCTAGAAGGGTGAAGAAGGAGTAGAATGGTTTTGACTCAGAATTGGCACTTAAAAAGAATTTAAAACATGTAATTTAGATTTAAAAAGATAAATAGACATTTCTTGACCTTATTTTATGTGTCACACTCCCTTGTGGGTTGTACAAGTGCCAATCTCTTTTCTTTTCCCAAGAAAACTACCTTTTCTTCTAAATAACCTACCATTTTTAGTTAACAACAGTTGATTAAGACATATTAAAACACATGGGACATGAAATAACATTTTGGAACCTTCACATTTCCCAAGGAATTATTACAAGTTATTAAATGCCCCTTTTTTGACCTCAAAATGATTCAATGATATAAGGACTAAAATGACTAATGACCAAGGCTAATATAACATGGAATAACATCAAAATACATATAATACACCCTATGACATAATATTATAAACATAAAAACACCTAAAACTCAAGTTTTTAACTATAGGGGCCCAATTTGACCTACAAGGTCAAATTTGGTCAATAGATATATCATAATTTCTATTGTCAACTATTAGTCTTGTAAACCAATTTGTTGACCTTCTCTTTCATATTTTTTGCTCAACCAAACAAGTCATTTTGGCTTCCATATATCAACTTATTATACTAACTTTCAACCATATATCAAGTATATATATGTCATATATATCCAAAAAAACATCAACATGTTTACTAGATACATTATCTCATGATAAAACATCTCAAACTCATCACTCCATCTTGCATACCCAGAACTACCATTCTGCCTTGAGAACCAGTTATGATGATTATGACTTTCAGCACCTGTGTGGCAACTTTTAGGAAATTTTGATACATGTGTATGATCCTAAGAGATAACTAGGTAACTCTAATATATATATATATATATATATATATATATATATATATATCATGACAATATTGGTCTTATAGACCAATTTCACAATCTTACCTAATCACTATCTTATTTACACAAGAGAAGTCAGCTTATGAGCAACATTCTCAACATATCCACTAATCATCAAAGCATCCAAATAGCATGAATGTGTTCTATAGGTCCTAAACAACAACCCCATGCAATTTGATCCATTACTAATCCATGACAACTCATCCCTAATCTCATTCTCTCTTTTTCATAGTTTTCTCATTGTCTTCCTCAATAGGCCTATTTAGTGATACGTTAACTTCCATGACTAGTTTAGCGTATTTTAATTTTGAAAATTTCTCAAAAACTACCATGGGAATAATATATAAGTCTCAAGCTTCAACTTCCATTCATTTTACAACTTTGACTCAATCAACCTTGCCTATTATATTAAATGTATGATAAATAATGGATTTCTTGTAACTTACACTCACTCTCATAAACACTTAATCTAACTCAAATATACCTAATAGATTCCATTACAACATCCAAAAATTACACAATCCATAACCATCCATATTAAACACTCAAAAATAAAATATTCACCATTAGGTCACTATGCATGTTTTAGGAAGGTTTAGACTACCTTTCATTATTAAAAATCATTCATAAAGATTAGCCCCTCAACCCAAAAACTAATTTTAGGAAATTGGAGATAATACACTTCCCAAACTACCATAAACTACTTGGATCCTCATGTAAAGGTTTCACATGCCAATGAGTGCAAGAAAATCCTTCTCGGGTCTATAACACCTCATTCTAACACTTGAGAGACCTTAACTTCATTTTTTATGTTTTTTCCTTCATAATTTGACCTCATAATTGGTTAACACACTTGATACAAACTCTCACACCTCTGATAATTCTCTCATGAGCTCTATCACCTTAGAAAATGAACTTGATCCCTCATTACGCCATATTAGGTCTCTTTGCACACTTAGCATATACATGTAAGCCACACGTATACCTTGAACACACCTTTAAACCTCTTGCACTACCCTCAAAAACTCATACTCATGTCATAAAACCTCATACCATGCTCACACACTACCAATCTTCTTCTCACAAGCCTTTGACTACTCACCTCATTATGCTACCAAGCCTATGTCTTTTCACTAGGTATCTTCATGCAATGACTAAGCCTCAAAACTAATCTTGTAACTATTATGAAACTTATTTTCATCATTATCATACTTACATATCTTTATACACTCTCTCATTCTTGTACTAACACAATTCACCAAGCTTCACTAAACATCATGCATACATCTTCTCATAGGGCTAGACTAGGCTTCTCAAGACACCTAGTCCATAAAGACTTGAAGTCAAACAAGATAACTCTCAATGATATCAACCAATAACATTCTTCAATCAATATTATATGAAGACAATCACTACTCTCAATAGGCTCATGATCTTGTCACATCACAACATTGTGCCAAGACCTTATGTAGAACTCTAAAATTTACTAGATCATGCTTAAGCCATCATGATCACTTACCATGCATATTCACAAGAGAACCTCTATGACATCAATGACACAAAGTTACCTTCGAAATTAAAGACAACTTCAATGCCTCATCACAATAACAAGAACATACCTCAACAATCTCCCCCTTTGTTATTGATGGTAAACACTCTAACAAAAAAGATTATTCTCATCTCCTCAAATTGGATCTCCTCTAAATTGGTCTTTCTCCCAATGAGGTCTTTTTTTCCCTTTTGCATTAATGACAAAGGGTCATCTCTAACAATACTACCATCTGATCCTTAGACCTAAAACATGCTTTATTCTAAACAATATCAATCTTCCTCTAATCAACTAAATAAGAGATCAACTCATAAAAATTCTCCCCCTAATCTCATACTTACCTCAACATATGAACAACACTCAACTTGCTTGATATCTTGAAACAATTGAAGAAAGAAACTCCCTTTTTTTAAAAACATATTCTTAGTAATGATAACCATCTTCAATTAGATCTCATAGATACCTAGACACATTAGGACTGTCTACAATCAATAACATTATTTTAAAAGAATAATCTTAGTCATCCATACATAAACATATTAAATGTCCATATGTCATATCAAAATATTCTTCATGCATCAATTTATCCTCTTTATGTTTCACAAGTCATCATGGCTTAGACTATCTCATAACAACTTCCATGTAGCAAGCTACCAGTTAGGTTTGTGAGACCTCATTATCTATGGTAGACCTCTATCAAACATTATTCATGACAAAGACAATTAAGCACCTTTGCGTGCAACATTCATCAAACTCCATCAATATTGATATGGTATATCATAACTCTAAGTAATATTACTCTGATTAGTGTTGTACTTTAGATACTTTATCAAGGAGCTCATACACTTGTCCACATGCATTACATGATCCTAATGTCACCTTGACATTCACCAAGATCACTCAACTCATCATGATTCATTTCAGGCACTCCATCTAATGTTCATTGAACTCCACAAGTATTTACAAGTTCATTCACTCCATGAAAGCTCTTCTAGGTCTTATTGTCCCATGGAGTCTTGAAACCCTTATTACATGAAAGTTATGTCATATGCTTAAACACCTACATCATATCCAAAAATGACTAAACAAAGTATATATACTTATTATTTATGACCTTAAGTTCATCTTTCAAATGCATAGGACAAACTCATTCAATGTTTATGACCAACATATGGCTCTACTACTTACCCTTGTCCACCATTGATCATGCCCATAAGGTACAGTCATCTTCTTAGGTCTTTATACACTTAGATTAATCTTTAGATATTACAAACACTAAAATGAACAAAATGAACATATAGAAAGTCCCCTCTTTATTTTAATACTTTATACCCTCATAATAACACTCATAAATTTAAACCTAATCTCACTATGCATATATGAAACTCACATTTTTACACTATCAACCACCTTTAACAAGCCCTTGAAACCAATTTCATACCTCAACATAGATCAGGCTCACAACCAACTATCTTCATGAACACATTGATCTTGCAGGCCAATCCATAAATCAAGTTTCTTTATGAATACTATAGATCATCTTGGCATACACACCTACTTTTAGAGCTCATGAACAGTTTAAAAATCTCCCCTTTAGACCAAGCAACCACCATGCTTTCACTAGTTGGTGAGTGTCTCCATGAAGCCTAATGGATTGACCCTCTTTCATAAGGTACTAGAAAAACATAAATTTAGGAGATTCCCATATCTCCAATACACTCTTTCCATCCACATTGCAATCATGATATTGATAGTCTCTCTTTAGAATCTATTTGGGCTTGACTAGAATAATTGACTTATCTTCCTTGTCATCCTTCTTCTTATCTTTGACTGTCTTGTCAACGTATGCAAATAACACATGTTCTTGACACTCCTTCACTTTTTATCCTTTTATTACCATAACAAAGAGTCCATCTTGACTCTTGGGCTCAATATGATCAACCTTGAATATCTTTGGTTTCCACACAAATGCTTGAACCTTCTTATGTACTTTAGAAGATTCATTTCCATTAACATATCTTGAGGAATTACTTACTCTAATTAGATAGAATATATGAATATGAACAACCTTATGAAAATAGTAACAAACAACATCACTCATACCTCTTTCTTGATGATGACTATGATCTCCCTTTGACCAATTACTTCTCCTTTCATAGTTTCATGAATGCTCATTCATGGAGACCTTTCTTATGACATTAATCTTCCTGATTTGTCTTTTCATATTACTCTTCATGTTGGCACATTACTTAACTTGATCTAACTTTTCTTTATCTTTCTCAAACTTGATCACCTTGACAATGAGTTATTCCACATCTATCTTAAACTGATTGTACTCTTATTCTCTTGATCTTAGACTTGAATTTTCAATCCCTAAATGATCCTAAATAGTCATATCATCTTCTTAAGCTCCATTACCCAGATTAGTATTCAATGTACATACCTTCTCCTTAATAACCTTGACCATAAATCTCAATTCTTGATTCTGCTTCCTTAGTTTCTTAGCCATCTTGTGCTTCTAGAATCACCTTCAAGTTGTCAAGCTTATTCAAAGGATCTACTCTGATACCAATTTTTGGAAGCACAACCAATGATATGGGGGATGAATTAGTTACATTAAAACATTCATTCAATTTAACTTATCATTCATGAATCATTCATTCAAACACACACATCAACTAATGCATAAACAAGAATCTATATAAGCATACACCATGTGAACACAAAAAATATGTGAAAAACCCTCATGGAGATCAAAACCCATTGAAACATAGTTTTGACTATAGTATTATAGTAAATAAATAAATATTTTGTGAGGCACCAACCCCTCACTAATCAATCACCAACTCAACTAGGCCTTTAACAAACACTAACTTGTAAGGAGGCACTAACCCCCTAGGTGACTTAGCACCAACTCAGCCACCTATTGAATAAGTACCCACTCATCCAAGTAATCCTCTAACTTACATATTTTTACTTTTTTTAATATTCAATATATTACGGTCCTTTATGAGCTCTTCATTCACTTTATCTCACTCAAATCTTCACTCAATATGCCTCTTCCTCTTAAGCTTCTTCACTCAATATGCCTCTTACTAGGCTTATTAGATCAACTAACCTTGATATCCACATGAAAAAATTATATTATATGTTCATCATATTATATCTCCCCTCTTATGATTATCTTCAATACCTCGTAATTCTTCACAATCTTCCCTCTTATTTGTTCATTAGGTCTCTTCTCTATTTCACACAAATTATGCCAATTAGGCCTTGCATAAATACAAATCACTAGATCACTTACACTCCTGGTCAGAAAAGATACTAATCCATCAGGTTTAATCACAAAAAATGTATTATGACATGTTAGACATATGAATAAATCAAAATATTATCACTATTAGGTATTTTGAACTCATTTAGACCTCACTCTTCTTCTAGGCTTATTAGAGACTTAATGTATTAGGTCTATCCTCTCCATAGAATAACATGAACCTCTATGGACAAGATGGCCCTCATAAATGAACTAAAAACTTTAAAACACTTATTTTTAAACCTAAAATATCCTCCTTAATTCTCAATAAGTCACAAATCCTTTGCTTACACCTTGAAGGCACCATTAGGCCTTAAAGACCTATTAGGCCTAATTACCCCAAAAACACTGTCTTTAAAGATGAACTCAAAAAAACTCTAGAAACACATTCAAGGCACAATACACATATGTTTGGAAACTTAATGAACTAATTATAATCATAAAACTCACTAGGATCCATAATTTAGGATCAAAATACTCAAGAACACCTTATCAAGAAGCTCAGTCAGAACTGTCAATTTTCTCTAAACCTGATCATTAACAATTTGACATAAAACATCAATATAAGCAATTTACAACAATATATAAGAATTTATAAGATATCATGGCATATATATAACATAATCACATTCTTGGTACATTTCCAAACTTGGCCTAATGTCTCAATAACATCAATCTTACTAACAAACAAAAAATTGTCATAATCCCTAAAAACACAGTCCTAATGACTATTATTTTCAACTCCTATAAGGACACCTCCAATAATTATCATTAAAATTAATATATCCTATGTTATCTCTATAAACACATCCAATAGATATATCAAAATTTATATTTTCAACTATTGGTCTTGTAGACCAATTTGTTGACCTTCTCTTTCATAGTTCTTACTCAGCCAGACAAACCATTTTGGCTTCCATCAAATTATTATACTAAATATCAACCTTATATCAAGTATGTATAGTTTATATATATCAAAAAAAACATAAAAAATGTACACTAGATACATTAGCTCATGCTAAAATGTCTCAAACTCATCACTCCATCTTGTATACCCAGAACTACCATTCTTCCTTGAGAACCAATCATGGTGATTTTGACTTTCAGCACATGTGTGGGTACTTTTAGGAATTCTTGATACATGTGTATTATCCTATCATATCATTAGGTAAATTATATATATATATATATATATATATATATATATATATATATATATATATATATATATATATCATGTTCAAGTGACAATATTGGTCTTGCAAACCAATTTCACAATCTTACCTAATCACTATCTTATCTTCACAGGAAAAGTCAACTTATGAGCAATATTCTCAACATATCCACTAACCATAAAAACTTCCAAATATAATTAATTTTTACTATTATTCTTTAATAACAACCCAATTCAATTTTATCCATTCCTAATCCATGACAACTCATCCCTAAACTCATTCTCACTTCTACCTGGTTTTCTCACTGTCTTCCTCACTAGGCCTATTTAGTGATAGGTTAACTTCCATGACTATTTTAGCATATTTGAAGTCTGAAAATTAATTTTAAACCACCATGGGAATAATATATAAGTCTCTATATTCAACCTCAATTCATTGTGTAACTTTGACTTGGTCAACCTTGCTTGTTATATCAAAATTCAAAGAAATAAGGTATTTTATATAGCTTCCACTCACTCTTTTGAATACTTAATCTTACTTGTAAATACCTGAGAGAGTCAAATACAACATAAAAATATTTAAAAAGACATTACCATCCATCCTAGTCACTCAAAAACAAAAACTTCTCCATCAGGTCACTATGAGAGTTTTAGGAGGGTTTAGACTACCTTCCATTATTAACATTCATTCATAAAGCTTAGGCACTCAACTTAGAAAATAATGCCAAGATATTTGATATATTACCCTTCCCCAAATACCATGAACTACTTGGATCCTCATGTAAATGTTGCATGTGCCAACAAGCATAATAAAATCCTTTTCAAGTGTGTAACACCTCATTCTAACACTTGAGAGACCTTAACTTCACTTTTTAATCTTTTTCCTTCAAAATTTTACCTTAAACTTTTTAAACACACTTGATACAACCTATCACACCTTTTACAATTCTCCCATGATCTCTATCACCTTAGAAACTAAAATTGAGTCCTCATTAGGCCACACTAGGTCTCTTTACACACTAGGCCTATACCTATAAGCCATACTTATACCTTGAACACACCTTGAAACCTATTAAACTACTCTAAAAACCTCATAATCATGTCATAAAACCTCATACCATGCTCAAACATTGTTAATATTCTTCTCACATGCCTCAAACTGCTCACCTCATTATGCTACCAAGCATATGCCTTCTCATTAGGTCTCTTCTGCAATGACTAAGCCTCAAAACTAATCTTAGAACTCATTATTAGTATTACACAACTATATACACTCTCTCATCCCTATACTAACACAATTCACCAAGATTCACTATACATCTTGCATACATCTTCTCACAAGGCTAGACTAGGCTTCTCAAGACACCTAGTACACAAAGACTTTAATTCAAACAATATAAATCTTAATTATATCAACAAATAACATTATTCAATCATTATTCCTTGAAGATAGTCACTACTCTCAATAGGGTCATGAGCTTTTCATGTCACAACATTATGCCAAGATCTTATACAAAACTCAAGAATTTACTAGATCATGCTTAAGCCATCATGATCACTTACCATGCATCTTCACAAGATCACCTCTATGACATCAATGGCACACAATTACCTTTGACATCAATTACAACATCAATGACTCAACACAACAATAGGAACATACCTCAACATAACAAGATACAATAAGTCATAAGCTTGTTTCATCTACTAAGCTAACAAAATACTTATCACCTACTACTCACATTCTTACACAAGGCAAAGGTTACATAAAAAGGCTCATAAAAACAACACATTTAATTAAGTTTATAATAATATCAATATAATCATGGAAATCAATCATCCAAATAGCCTAGGTCAATCCATAAAGGAAAACAATAATCAAGGTTAAACAACCTAACATAATTCAAATAGTAATAAAAGTGAAAATAACCAAACAAACTAATTAAATAACAAAGTAAATATAAAAATAAAATTATGATCTCTAACAATTAATAAATATTTGAAATAATAAATGGATAAACACCCTTGAAAACCATATCAAGTAAAACATTAAATAATGATTCCAATCAACTTATAAATCCAAATCAAAAACTGAAAATAATCAAGGTTCACCACATTACATGGTAAAATTTTACAAGTTCAAATACAATAATACTAAAAAAGGTGGATCTATAAGTCCACAAGTGGAGAGTATGGAGCTAACATATCAACAACTAAAAACACAACTCTTTAATACCCTTGCTATGAAGAATACATCACAACTCTAAGTTTCCATAACCACAACACACTTAACAACCTATAAGTGGTAAATATCATAACATGTTTCCCAAAACAAGAATAAAAATTATTAAACCACATGGAGGCATCAATCCACTCCATCTATATAATATGATGCAGAAGATACCAATCTACAACGTCTAAAGAATGTTGTCACAACAACACTAAAGAAGCAAGTCCTTGGTAAAAAGGAAACTTACTTAACATCTTATAATATATAATCCACTTAATTTACTTGTAATGATGTCACTTGATGGTAAGAGAGTATCGAATCATCTCAATGTTATTTAAATGTTAATTAACACCTCTTCCCAAACTAAGGGAATGTATGGAATACAAATCCATGAAAAAAATCCTAACATATAAGAACTCATTATAAAAACATAATTCACTCCTCCACTATGATAAGGAAGGCCAACATTCATAGGTGGTGCTAATCCTTGAGGGGTATTCCATAATCCCTTCCCCTGGGATTGATGTCCAAAAGATACAAAACTCTAACTACAAATGCATAATTACTTAGGTGAGAAGCATCACATGCTTACATAACACCCACTACATGAGGCACAAGTGTCCCTTAGTGACTTTGCTTAACAATAAAAAGGGTTCTAACCATCACCAAGGATGCTTGATCCAATCATGATTGAGAAGGTTCTAGGAACCTCTTATTCATGAACTCATGAACTATGTTAGGTACTCACCTACCCAACATGGTATACAATAAACACTCACAATTCACCTAGTTAAACTTTCCAAAAGAAATATATATAAGGCATAGGTGATTCTAAGGAACACACTTATTCTAACACATCTAACTACCATATCCATTATGGTTCCTTAGAATTTATCTACTCTAGATCCAAGATAAAAAATACTCACATGGAATTCCAAGAAACTTGCATAGAAATTGAATACAACCTTACAAAGAAGGAGAAAAAAACATCATACGAGGATTTAATTTACAATGACACTCCTAGATTATTAATAAAATGACACCACTAAATAAAGCATCCTCTTAAGTAACAAATTTTTAATAATTAAGGGTGTGAAACTCCTATAAAACTTATCAATCCATACTCAAGGATGGTCCACACCTCATAATCCAAACAAAGGTGTGGTAAGGTTATGAAAAAGAGGCTTTATAAGCCATGACTCAAGAATCCAATATGGTACACATACCACTAGATCCTACATATTTTTTAACATGTACTATCAAGGGAATGTAATGGTCCATAGAAAAGAGAAGGATCACCCTAAAATAGTCAATATCCTCCATAATTTAGATAACATGATCAATGATAAACTATATTCTCTACGTAGATAACATACAAACTACTAAATCAAAGGTATGTTCTTGTCATGAGCATATTTAAAAAACATATGAAGTACACCCACATAGGGTTGTCACTAGTTATATTTTTGAAATAGACTTATATTAATTAAATGCTACCAAAACTCATAGGTAACCTCCCAACTGGGTGCCACCACCATAGAATCAAAACTTCTATATAAGGAATTCAACTCCTTATTATCAAGGAACTCAAACTAACATGGATGCATCAATCTATTCAATATGTTCCATAATCAAGAAGTTTCACTTAACCTTCATAGCAATGAGTAAAGCTAAATCACATTCCTCTTGATTTTATTATCAAAAAGGTCACTTGTAAATCACCATTGGTTCAACATAAGGGTGTTCTCTAAATAGATACTTTAAGATATGGGATCATACCCTCAAAGGGTTGTTAATCACAACATTTTGATATCAACATCAAAACCCGATCCATATACCTTCAATATCGAGAAAACTTGTATAAGAGATAGTAATACCATTATAGCATAGTCATCACTTTAACTAAGTTGATGATTATGCTTAATTGGTGCCAAGATGCCTCAAAGGCCTACATGTTTCTCTCCAACACATAGTAAAGTCCAACACCAATGGATATTCTCTCCAATGTATGATTAAAATAATGCATATCTTTATATAAAATGGATCTAAATGACATTTGACACAAATTTAGATGAAAACAAAGTGACCTACATGAGGATTCCTATCAAGAACATCCACATAATATCACTAGTCCATCACACAAGGTGAGGACCAATCTCACAAAACTCACATGTATGTAAATAGGTTTTAACTAGAAACCCATGTGAAACACCATGATTTCTTGGTGTCTTAAATGGACTAAGTCTATCCCTAATTATAGTAACCATCTTAGATCAACATAAACAATAATTTCATCTTAAGAGACTATGCCCAACTCTTCTTAGAACTACTCATAAGGTACGAGTCAGAAACTATGGGAAAATGGGATTGCTTCACTAATGCATCCTAATACATTCCAATCTCATCACTCAAGGACATATATAAATCAATAAACCCTATAATATACTCCACTTGAGTGATAAGGTAACATTTTCATTAAAAAGGATCACTGAACCTAGAAGGCTCATCTAGACCCTATACATATGAGACCCTACTGTTTAGTTCAGATCAATATCCATACTCTTAATAATAAATATCAACCTATCAATAAATCATCTAAAATTTTATATAATGCAAGATTCATAATACATTATTAAGGGAAAGTTCCATTGACCTATCACATAAGAGCTCGCTCATGATCTAATAGTCACTTGGACCTCACAGACATCTAACTTTTAAACACATGGTTGGAACCTTATTCAAAGCTTTCATCAAACCTCATTTATTCAAATAGGTGGGTAGATGTTTGGAAATCCTAGCATGGGTATTTTAATTGTGAAGACCAAATAAGAATTTAAACATCTATTACTTAGCTAAATAATCCATAATTTGATGAACTCTTCATTTATACCATTCTTACCTCCTTAATGAGGTGTAACACCCAACATGTATATGCACTAGTTCTTTGTGTAAGAATCAGTAATAAATAATGATCCCTAGAGCTCCAAGTGTATAAACTAGACTCTAGTACCAAAATATCATGCCCCAAAGCTAAAACAATAGAAACACATTAAAAAATAGGCCAATTTTTTTAGAATGTATAATGCACATCATACACATATTCATTTATCATGGCTAGCAAACATGTCATGAGATGTAAAATGCATCCAACTAAACTTACATGCATAAATGACATGGATTACAATGTACAAGTGGTCACATGGTCATTATGCCACTCTGTTGGCCCTATTATCTATAATTAACCCATAAGCTATCAACAAACCTACAACTCTCTAACTTAGCCTAGTAGGCCATGTGTCACCAAGGCCCTAAAATAATTTTTAATTAATGTGAGGTGGGTTCAAGCAACCCCTAGCTTTATCTACACTATCTAAATCTTTATGGTTCTCAAAAGCATCTCTAAGTAAAATTAGCCAATCATAGGGCTCGATTCACACTTAAGTCATAAATCAAAACTTAATTTTTTTCATAATTTAAAGTTAAGGAAAGAGCTAAAAAAATATTGTATAGTCCCAATATGACCTCAAAAGGGGTCTAAAATATCCCAAAATAATCCCCTTTAGGATGGATCACTCCATATTTATTATTTGACCAATTCAACCTTGACCATCAGATCTAGAAAAAGGTGAGGAAGCCTTAGAAATCATTATATAAATAAATAAAGGCTTCAAATTAGACATTAGTTCATAAATTCATATATTGGAATGAAGGGAGGAGGTGATGGATGATGACTTGTCCATAGACATCGCTCCTCCCCTTTTTCGGCCTTTGATGGCTACCATTAATGGAGTCTTCAAGATTTTAATCCATTTTCTATTTATTTACTTTTCAAAAAAAATAATATATGTATACATGGTTTAATTTTATAGGTACACATCTTTTCATAATGGTTATAAGAAGTCTTAGTCTCCTATAGTTTCCAAAATGGTCTTGGGAGCTTCAATATCCTCCATAGCCTTTAATGGCCACCACAAGATATAAATTTAGAAATGTCTAAGATTTATATTTAAATATTATCTCAGACTGAAGGGGTCTAAAAATTATCATGTTCTTCTTTTTTGGTCAACCCGTTTTGAGGCTTTCAAGAGCTCATATTAGCCAATAAGGCCCAAGCAGGCCTCCCTAGGAAAAAAAATGCACAAGTTTGAAACTATGAAGTTTTAGTTACCAATACCACTTCCAAGTGTACGGGGATGAAAATTTTAGGGGGGTCCATTTTATGTTCATCAACCTCTATGCCTCCAATCTCCACAATCTTGGTTGTCAGAATAGGTCTACTAGGTTGTAAGAAGGTCTAAGGCTTACTTGAGGAGAAAAGGGTCATAACTATAGAAATATGAAATTTCAAGCCTAAAACTTACATCGTGTGGAAGAGAAAAAAAAATGGATGAGGGTCCCTTTTGGGCCCATCCCACCTATGGGCCACCAGGTCATCATAAATGATGTAATAAATTGGCTATATTAGAAGGTAATACTTCTAGTTTTATATCAATAGGCTTAAAATTTAGAAATTGCATAAAAGCAATCTTCTCTATTGATTCTCATTTAATGAATAATTTATTTCATAAGAATATTTTAATAAATCTCAACTCTAAATTAGTGTTGACTTGCATAATTAGAAAACCTAAATAAATCAAAAGTTACCTAAAGCTAATTGACCTATGCTATTTTGATCAATTTTGTTTTTAGTAACTTTCGTCTTCTAGTCAGTTTTTTTGGCTGCTATTTTTAGTAAGTTTTTCATGAAATATTAGATGTGCCAAAAAATCTCTACATGTCCTTTAAACATTAAAATTAACATAATGGATAGATTTCAACACAAGTTCATGTTTAGTTACAAAAATACTATATTTTAAAAAAATAGAAAAATCCCAAAAAAAAATATTAAAATTCAGTTTTGAAGCCTAAGATGGTCATGTATGACCTCTATAATTTTTTAAAAATGTCCTTAACCAGATATAGTAGGTTATGGTGGAATTAAATTTCTTGAGACCTTCTTGACCATCTAAGGATCCAAAACTACATTTTAATATATTTTTTAATATTTTTCTATTTTTTGAAATAAATTATTTTTATAAATACACATGAAATTGAGTTCAAATTCATCCATTAAATTAATTTTAGTGTTTATAGGATATGTGAAGATTTTTAGGCCCATCCAAGCTTGCATGCAAAACTTACTAAAAATAGTTGTTGAAAAAAACTTGCTAGAAGATGAAAGTTACTAAAAATAGAATGGGTCAATTAAATTTAGGTAGATTTTAATTTATTTATATTTTTAAATTATTCATGTCAACTCCAATTTTTATTTGAGATTTATTTAAAGAGTCTTATGTAATAATTTATTCATTCAATGAGAATCAATAGAGAAGATTGCTTTCATGCAATTTCTAGGTTATATGCCTATTAAAATTTTAGTTAGCTAGTTTAAGTTTTCATCATTGTAGAACCCAATAGGTATAAATTTATCATGATAAGGTTTTCAATAAAATAAAAAATAAATAAATTGTTTTTTACATAGAAAAGTGTAGTAGTTAGTTTAACTAACTACTACAACTAAGTTAACCTCTAGGCTTATTGCCTATTACACCATCTATAAACCACCATGAGAATGATCACATGATGTGGTTATTATAGATCATGTGACTATCTAATAAATAGGAAAAAATAAACCACCCTTAGGGGCTTAAATTTTATATGCTTAACTTTATACAATTACTCTATGTTAAGTGGTCGGTGCCCTTCATAAGGGCATGTGCCAAACAAAAAATTACCCTAAAGATAATTGATATTCAAAAATCCATCTCTAACAAACTGCAAGGAGAAAAATTATGAAATTAGTGGTGTTGGGTTTTAAAAGTAAATAATTATATGCTAAAAATATTTTTAACCTTACAATGCACCTTTTTATGTGCCAAATATTATGTGAAATGAAGATAATTTATAAAGGATATATAATGAGATTTAAAGTAGAAAATTTGAAAATTCATATAAATTCAACTGTACATCCTAAAATTATACCATAAATTTCATTAATTTAATAATTAAACATATTTTACATTACAATACAAATTTGGAAAATTTGGAATACTTTTTTTTCATAAAAATTATATACATACTTCTGGTCCTTTTTGGGCATAAAGAAACCTTTGCATTGCAAAACTTTTAGAAAGAAACAATCATAATTTCCTGATAACTTTGAAAAACATGCAAATACACACAAAATAAGAAAACTACACAAGTCCTTTGGATAGCCTAATGACATCAAATTTAAACAATAAATATATTTTAAAAATAATGAATAATATTAAAAGGGATTGAACATATTCAAGGCCCAAGTGGGTACTATAACTAGTGTGGTTACCATATGCACAACTGTGGAAATAAATGGTAAAAAGAGGTTAGACCAAGTGGCCTTACAACTCTTGAAAATGAGGAAAATCAAAGAAGGAATAAATATATCTTAACAAACTTAATGTAAATGGACATGGAATCCTACCTTAGTTCTTTTTTGCATCCACTCAATAACACATCTAACAAGTTTGGAAAATGGCTAAGTTCCTCATTCTCTAATCTCTTCCTCAATCTCCTCCTCCTCTTTATCCTTATCTTCTTTACTTCCCATTTTCTAAATTTCAAATGATAAAAATTCCTCATAAGGAATGGTTTCCTTCCTTATATAGATTCAACTCCATTCTCTACATGTCATTGGGAATAAGACATGTGTTCCTTTCCATCCCTTGGCTCTTTGTCAAAAAATCTTCACCCTCCATAACTCCTCCTACAAGCCCATATGGGTAAGTAATCAATTCCATACCTTGTAAATATACTCACTATCTTAAGCCATAAATGGCACATGGGCTACCTTTAAAGTCTGCTAAGGCTATTCAAAATACTCTCCTACCTTCTTATTGGTCCAAGGGCAAAAATATCAACCCAAAATATATTAAAAAATACCTTATATCTCCCTCTACAGTGGATCTCTCAATCCATACGAGTTTTGAGTCAAATGGGGCAACTTAAGTGGCTTTAAAATACTTTAAGAATGAAATAAAACTCTTAAATAGAGCTCTTAAGGTTAATAATGAAAGGTGTGAATAATGTCCAATGGGGAAATAGTGTTAAATTGTTAAGGGCACTTATGCTTCCAACTAGGTCCACAATAAGGTAAAAGGAGTGGTTTGTCTCACTATAAGTTCAAGTAGATGTGTCACCACTCTACACATGGTGTGTTTATTCTATGCGTAGTCTTAATTCCTTTGTTTTTCTCCCCTATCACATGCACAACATTACACACATAAAATACCCTTCCTTATAAAGTTGAAGCTACACAATATAAGTAATATAAGGGATCTCAATCCAAAAAAAAAGCACATGACATATCCAATGCATCCCATATTAATGGTGATAAACTAATACCAAACATCTAAACATATGTATACTTAAATACATGCTCATGAATAATATCTCTAGTGGTACTAAATCAATACTCATCATATGGACAAGTAACATATTGTAAGTAAAATTACATCACAATGAATATAATCATCATATCGTATAGCATATGACTTTTCTAGCATAAATAAAAGATAACATCTCATAACATATATAAGCAATGTCTAAGTCAAAGGGACTCAATGAAATTTCATAACATATAGAATCTATATCTTGGTCACAAATGCTCAATAAAATCTCAAGTCTCAATAATATATAAGGCAAGTCTTAACAAGATGTGTGTAAAACACCAAACTATTTGTAAGTAAGCACTTTGGAATTAGGGGTCTCACACTCCTCATCCCCAACCTAATCCAACATGACTAGTTAATCAATATATAGGATATGATATTATTGATCTCTTAAGGAATAAACTATCTAAGATTTCCATGATATAATTGCTTCATAAATCTACTATTTTTAAGGACATTCTATACCAATCATTTAGCCAGACATCTATGCCTCATGGCACAAGTATTTCTTAATTTTAATCTATTGTAGTTTTATTATATTGAGAATGTTATCTATTTTTTAAATGAGGACTTTCCTTCATACTCAACTATGGATCAAATTTTACCTTTGTTAATACAAGTTCATATAAAAAGTACAATAGTAAAAATGGTTTTAATTGATAATGGTTTAGGGTAATATAGATCTTACATTTTAATAGAAAATGGGTATAGACATATAATAACATCAAAGGATTTGATGATGTTTCTTGCAAAATTTTGGGTTCTATCACTTTGGATATTAAAGTGGGGCTCAAAACTCTACCTGCTCATTTCCAAGTAATGCCTAATCATTTGCTCTATAATTTACTATTGGGTAGGCCATGGATACATGAAATGAAATTTGTACCTTATAATTTATATAGGTGTGTCAAATTCATACATGATTTATACTTCTATACATGCTCAGTCAATAATTAACCATTTAAATATTTTATGATTAAAAAGTCTATTACTAAGATTTTATCACATTTACAGGCACCTCAATCTACTATAGTGTCACCACCACAGATCATTCCTATTTAACAAATGTATGCATATGAGGTTGGTGATTCTAGTATAAATTATCAAAATTACAATTTGGACATAGCTCAGACCCATATATTTCACCTCAAAAGGTGGACCATGAGGAACATGTACATGAATTACCTTTATTAGTCAATTTCGAAGATCTAAATTTCATATCTATCAAGGACATTGATGATGATTCTGATACTAGTTATGATGATGATAATAATTCAATACAAATAAACATTTATGATTATTTATGTGGTTTGAATTTTACACTAATTGGTTTAGGTGAATATAGAGATGATTCAAAGTAAATCATTTTAGTGCATAGAGATAAGGGAAAAATAATTAATTTAGATGTTTATAAAGGAAGGAATATTTATTTACATATAGCTATTACATAACATACATTTCTATCAGGTATCTCATGGAATAATGTTTTTGTCAAATCAATAATTTTTAGAGATCAAGAATCATGCTACATTGATCAATGCATTACAGGTACAAAAAGGTCACCCTTCTCAAATTGAATAAATAATTTGAAAATTTTAGATATAGCTCTATTTATTAGAATACAAGCTAACCATACATAGGATAGACCACATGTGATGTTATTAAATTTAATTTATATCAAAATAATTACTTTGTAAATAATATGGCATAGTTTTACTATCATGTTGTCAAATCAAGATGCAAATCCCTTTTGTCATTTTCAAAAAACAACAGGACATGACACAGATGTTTGTTTATCATTAAATTAGAAACTTCATAATATAAGGATAAAGGCACTATTTATATTATAAAACCCATACCAAATCCTATTATAGTAAAAAAAAATGTTCACATATGCAAAGACTACAAAAATTCTAGAACTAATCCTTTGACTATTCATATTTTAATTTAGATTAAGTATAGACAACATGTGTAAATAGATGAAGACACATATCCAAATGTCTACACATTTTCATTTCTTAAACACATATGGCATGATCAATATGAATTATAGAAAGGTATATACTTCCAAAATTTAATAGGACATATTAAAATACCAATTATATGTGGTCCCAAAGTTGTGGGCACACTATTTTTTATTATGCACATAGGAAATTAGTTACATGTTACATTGGGGAAACAATGGTTGTATGAAATGGAAGCTACAGTTGATAAGCTACAAAAAGATATTTCAATAAAAATTTATGATAGTATAATTTACATTCTTTATGATGGTATGGATGACAATCATAGATTCAAAAATGAGAATCATGGCTCAAAGTTGGTTTATCCAAAAACTATATGAAGATTTTTACATAATAGATCAACATGTCATATGGATTCACAAGATTCAAAATAATTCCAAATATAAGGCTAAAATTATATATCATGAGTGATATGATGATAACAATGATGATGATATATGGTAATTTGAAAAGATTCAATATTCATCACTTGATGATCTTCCACCATATCCACATTTATATTATGCACATCCATTTAATGTGTTGTTTGATTTTTTGATTATCATGTTGTTTCATATATTCAAAAATATAAAAAATCAAATATTTCATAAAATTTGAAAATTATTACATCTACATGATTTGTGTAGTTTATTTTCATTAGTTAACTTGTGCTTAGTATACTCAGTATATATATATATAGTCAAAAATGTTTCATAAATTATACATGAGTGAATGCATAACATATAGTTTTCCATTTACAGACACAAATACATGTCATTTAACTATCTCAAACTCAAAAATCATAAACAGATAAAAGCACTTTGCCCAGATAGTAGCACATTGTGTTGTTGTCTAATTCTATTGGTATCATCTTAGTGAAAATTGGCCAATAATTGTTAGATTTGAACAAGCCATAGGTCTCCTAGAAAATTTTTAAACTTTATAAATTTCACTTGGGGCATCTCATACATAGGTTCAATCATTCTTTGTATATCCTTTATTATTCATACTTTAGTTCTTTAAATTGTGCAAAATTTATTGATATCAATCACTTACATTCACATTGATATTTTACTAACTACTTAAGTTACTGAATATAATGATGTTAAAAATTATCTGTGTTGACCGATTACATATATTCATTCATGTTTGTGATTATTTTTCATTCCCACTTTATATCTTATGTATATTATTTGTTTCTAATTGTGGAAATTGTTTGAACATGTCCCTGTGTGTGGTTCTAATCTTATTATATGTTTTTATGTTTATTAAAGTGACATTTTAATATGTCTCTTACATGTGTCTATTTGGCCTTCTATTTTTTTATTAGTGTTCTTTAAAATTAATTTGTGTATGTGTGTGTCATGACCATGACACTTGTTTGATCTTGATTGCTAAGTTTTTGATCCCATAATTGACATCATGCATTATCCCTATTTATTTATGCCATGATAAATATTATGCATCCTGATGATATAAATTTAACCACCAATTGAATTGACATGGATCAATATCTATATATACAACCCTATCAATCGATAAAGTAGACACTTGTTTTATGAACTCCAATACCTTCACTAATTGTCAACCTAGGGTAAATTAAGCTTAACAAGGTATCAACACTATATGTGAAACACTAGTCTCTCTTGAAGGTTGGGGTCCTAATTATTTTGTAAATATAAAAACACTTGCATAAGTGAAATTACAATAATTTAAATCATGCTTGTAGAAGATAATAAATACATACGAATAATGCATAAATAATACTAAGCTAATGGATAAGGAATCAATCTACCAAACCACATGATTGGGCCCTACCTCAGTTATAATAGAGTTTGACTCCTCTCCTTCTTAAGATAGGCTTAAATCAAAACAACTCTTTATTCATACAAATTTAATTTATACATAAACATTACAATCTAATATGAACTTGATTATCTACCTACTTCTTACTTTTTAATTATATTACTACTCCTTACTAACCTTAGTTTCCCTCTTAAATAGAGAAGGCAAGGTATTGTTTATAATATATACAAAATATGGAGGTTATAACCAAAATCTATGGTTATAAAAATAGTATAAACAACTATGCTTAGATATCCATTCTGTTGAAATAAATAATTAAAAAATAGTAATTAGTTATTCCATTGTTATAACAACCTTAGAGGAAATATAAATGAAAGAAATAAATGGAATGAAGTAGATGAAAGTGGTTTTAACATCCTCTTATCCTTTAAAACTATTTTCCATGGTAACTAACTCAATTAGAAGTGTTTATAAGATGACATCTAGTCACAACTCTCAAACAATGACCTATGGTCATTACACAGGCTATCATTACCCAGATTGTTATGGGTTGTCACTTCCCATATTACTAAAAGCTACTTTAGGGAGTCATAACTTCTACATACATACTTGAAATGATATTCCATTTTTTTAAGTGTATACATTTTTAAGGGGAATCCAAATATGAAATACTATTCAATATTATGATGCTCCTTGATGTCACTTTTATTGATGTTTATAAATTGATTTATTTTATCCCAAAAATACATGTAGCCACTTGTTATACATTTGTAGGAAGTCAAATAGATCTCTCTCCTTCATCGATAAAATTATAAGACATGTTAAAATAAGTGTATTATATATTCTTTACTTTTCATTATTAACACCATAAAAATTAAATCCATTAAATCATATTAGCTTATATAAAGATACTTAGTTTTAACCAAAACAATATGCATATATGTTATTCATATAATATATGTGTATATCAACATTATATAGACCAAAATTTGTGGATGGAAACATAATAAGGTGTTTTAAGATAGATAAATAAGAAATATAAAGGAAAATTATGGGCCTTATCACACCCCAACATAAGCATTTACATGTCCCTATGAAAAAATATATGAATTTAGTTCCAATCAAAATGGGAAATGAAATGAAAATGCATAGGTACATTTGAAATCAACAAGTGGCATCTTCAAAAATTTCTTGAAAGACATCTTATATCTTTCTCAAAAATTATTCCATGTTTTCATCCCCTCATGTCAAGCAATATGCTTTGATGTTTTCAACCATAAATCGTCTATCTCTCTCCATAATAATTGTATGCTTACTTCAATTAGTAACTCATTATTTCTTTAGTCATGGACATTCTGATCTTGAAAACTAGTAGTAACTAGATTTAGATACATATATATAATCCATAATCTCATCACAAAAAATCTTAATGAAATATATCCATCAATTCCATGACTACATATTCATACAATAAATTAGATCCCCATAAAACATAAAATATATACTTTGACAACCACTCATTTCTTATATTTTGAAAAAAATTACGCTTTGATCTAGATATGTGATCAATATAAATTACCATATGAGAAATATGAATTCTTTAAATCATGATACCTTGAATGATATTATGTGGGCAATATGCAACTGAGACATATTGAATCTCACCTTCAAAAATAAAGGGAATTTTTTTGATTTATAATAGCTTCTTATTTTTCATTCATGGTGAAGAAAATTATTAAGAATCACATCCAAACAAAATTAATAAAGAAAATAATTTATAAAGAATATTTATTTGGCAATGACATTTATCAAATTAATAAACTAATTTATTTTTATCATAACATGAAGAAGTTTTTTAACCATCTATAGAAATAAAAAGTTATAGCCTTTGCTACAAGTATGAAACCTCATGTGTGTACAATAGTGGCTGAAATTATGTACAAAAATGTTTGTAAGTATATATATAACTACTCCAAGTATGTAATTTATTACAAAAAGTTTTATAGTTTAGTTGATACTTGAATTCTTACTTGATTGTATCTAGAGTTACAAATGTCTCATTTGTTGATGGTGAATACATCCTTATCATAAATTTTATGTAATTATTTCCATTCCTCTATTAAAATTTATACAAATGAAATGAATTTAAATTATACCCTAAAATTAATTTTTGAAGTTCATATGAATCCAAAGGATATACTTATTATCCACCCCCTCCCCCCAACTCAAGGTAGACACTTGACCTCAAGTGGACTGAATGGTTTTCTTATGAGAAGGTGGAGAATAAATGGGGCATACAAAAGTATAATAAGAAATTGGAAAAATGTATAGAAAATGACAATCAACTGACATCTTGAAGTTTTTTGTATGTATGTAACATGAATTGGTATGACTAAGCATTAGGTTAATTGAACAAGGAATATGGAATGGATAAGATAAGTGGCATGGTTGACTCAATATTGGTTAAGGAATGTAACAAGTAATGATAAATAAAACATTAAATACAAAAACATTAAATACCTATTATTTTTTTGAAAACATAATTATCCTAAATAAACATTAAATTATCTAATTTCATGCAAAGGTTTACCCATAAATTAATGCTTTTGCAAAAACTTCTAGTAGCTAATCAGTAGAAAAAGAAACATGTAATCCTCTAAGTAGTGTGACCAAGTGATGAATTCAATAATCAACATCTAGAATTATGAGTAATAATGTAGAACATCTAAAAATTAAAGAAAGGCATGTCATGATCTATGAGAACTTGTGGAGTTATGTCAAGACCCTTGTTATTTATTTTAGGATGTATAGTTGAATGGACATGGATTAAAACATCCCAATATGGAAGCAACCAATTTTTTACGAATGATAATAGGCTTCATAAAAGGATTAAGATTTGAATCAAATAGAAAAAACTAAGTATGTAATACTAACATGTCAAGGTAACAAGATCTGGGTGCAAGCTGGTAGAAGTAGTTAAAAAATAGAGATGTAAAAGTGATTGCAAAAATTAAAAAAATATATCAGTGGCTACAAATTCACATTTGGGATCTCTTGCAAATATGCCAAGCAAACGTAAAACCATAAAGACATGATAATATCATGAAATTATAGACTTAGAATAGTGGGAGAAATATGTAGTAGGGTATGTATGAAAATGACACATGAAATAAAAACATTGATCCCATAACTCCTAAAAAATGTTGGTCTTGATCATATGCAGTGATGGTAGTGCCCTCTAAATATTATAGGTAGAACCTGTATGAATGACAAGCTAATCTATATCTTTATTTAAAATATTCAAACATAATAGAAACCTAAAACTATAGACATTTTATCTATAACAAATTAAAAATAAATGAAAAATACATGGCATATTGCTTTATTGTTATTTTTTTTTAAAAATCCCCTTGATTAGCCAACAAGCTAGTTTTATAATCAAGGCTCTTCGTGCAAAACTTTGTCAACCTTCAAGCTAGTTTTATGAGAAAAGGTCATCAATAATTCCTATTGGCCAAAATGGCCTACATACAAATTTTTTTCCTAGATAGATTAGGCCACTCTCTTGGACCTTTCAGTAACCTTCTACCCCTATGACTAGTCCCTTTGTGGTCTTGACTTGATGATGTAATACAATATTCTGGGAGGTCTCGGTCTAGTGTGAGAAGCTAAGTAGAGTTCTATATGAGTCAGTGATCAAATGGTGTAAGTGGAAGATAAACCTCATGACCCTACCACATGTCACTTGCAAGCTTTTAAAACACTTTAAGCAAGCTTTAAGGTGAATTTGTTAGTTTTGAAGAAAAGGCCCAAAAATAGGTCTAAAACTGAAAGTGAAGGATCTAATAGGTTTCCATGGTGTTTTAACATTTAAGGGAATGAGGGAGGTTTTCTCAAAGTCTCAAATATTCTAATGAGCCAAAAACAAGTCTTAGAGAAGTTATTATGCCCAAAAGACCCCCAAAAGTGCATTAGATGACGTAAGGGTCCTCAAAATAGAAATTTCAAGTGAAAAAGTAACTTTTGAGAAATTAAAATTGTTTTTGACTTCTTACTACCTCCTTATGTCATTTTTTACCTATTTATTCATTTTAATGGTCATTTTAAGTCATTTGGAGTAGAGGAGAGGAGTTTGGGTGCCAAAAGATGCATTTTGGAGCCTTTTGGAGCTTTCCAGAATATGTTTTTGGAGTTTTTTATTAATTTAGGGGATTAGATATCATATTCATGCATTAATGGTGTCCTTAATATCATATTATTAGCCCATATAATCATATTCCATCATAAGAACATGTAGAGGTAAGTAAAATATATTGGCTACAAACTAGGCATGAAATAGGTTTTCTACCATTAATGGTGGTCCAATAATTTAATAATGTTTAAAAAAGGAATTAAAGGTCATTAATAGCATAAAAAATCTTTCCCAAGTTTTATATTTTATATGTAGGCTTCTGGTTCTCCATGCTAGGTAAAAATCATTTTGGGCAACTTTGGGATAGCTCTAAGAGAGCCTCAGGTTTTCACTCAATATAGTCAGGAGAGAGAGAGAGAGTTGGGATAGAATATTTTGGTAATTTATAGGTAACATAATTAAATTTTAATTTATGTCATTTTTTTCTTGTTCATCTCCCCATCTTTATGAAGAATTGCTAATAGTTCAGGGGTATCTAGATGGCATACTCATCTAAATAGGGTCTAGGTTTTCCCTTATTTATTTTATTCAAAATTCAATGAGAAATAATAGTTTTGGATGAGTCATTAAAGGTTAAAATATTACATATTACAATCAATTTCATCATATAATTCCTCCCAAGAAGGTACTTATGGCATAAAACCTATTTTTCTTCTTATCCTTGTAAATGGCCCATTTGATTAGTTTTAGAGTAAAACCTAGGTTAAAGAGATAACTTACCTACTCCTTATTCCAATAAACTTAAATAGGTGATATTTTCCACCAATCCTTAGTAGTTCATTATATCCTTGATAAGCCAAACAATCAAGTTGCTAGTTGGAGCTCCAATGGAATTACAGGGAAGTTTAACAACTATAGAAGTTTTCCTTTCTTGTAGTGGTTGTAAACTAAAGATGATATGATTTTTTCACCTCTAATATGTCATGGAAGTAACCTCTCATCCAAAATATCAATATCAAAAATATAGCATTATTGGAGTTACAATGAAGAAAAGGCCAACACCCTCCATGCAGTCAACACCATTAATGCACATCTACATGTGCCATAAAGAAGAATGTCACGTTGGAAAAAGGACAATTTATCTTGTATTAAGCCTTAAAATGTCATGGATTTAACTTTAAAATTTGGAGGGAGTATAAACCTTGTTGAATTCTCATTCACTATGCATATATTTAATGTCTTCATTCACTATCCAACCTACAGCTACATCAACACCTTTAAGAGGTTATGAACATTGAGTTGGAAACATTGAAACTCATTTTAGGATATTCATGGTGGGAAACATTAATTTTATGTCTTTGGATATGGATTGAGGCTATTTTTAAGATCTACACATCATGGGTACTTTACAAATACACCTTCAATGTTAGGATCCTACTCCTTAAGAGTACAATTGATTACCTTTGTATAAGCAACTAAACATAGAATTTAACTAGAAGTAATATGTAACTATAATTTAGAATCATCACAGAATATGAGAGACAATACAATCTTGTATTAACACTCTTCTAGAAGGAAATACAATGAAGAAATCACACTCTTCCCATAGCTCTTGGGCGTACAGTAATTCTCCCTCAAGAGTTCTCTCTCTCTCAATTACAAACACAATCAACTCAATAACCGAGTTGTTGTTTTCACCAGTAAGTGACAATCAACTCAACCGTTGTTGCCTACTTTCAGTCCACCAAGTACTCAAAGTAATCCAAGTAGATCACCTTGATCTTGCTCCTTGTTGTGTTGTAGATCTCCTTGATCTTGCTACCCCACAGATCTCCTTTGACCTTGCTTACCATGTAGATCTCCCTGATCTTGCACACCTGCAGATCAACTGATCTTACTTCCCATGTAGATCTCCCTGATCTTACATACCTGTAGATAAACTAATCTTACACTTGGAATAACCCTTGTCCTTGTCCTTGACAAGTCCTTTTGATCCTTCACATGTAGATCTCCCTGATCTTACTACCTGCAGATCAATTGACCTTACTTACCATGTAGATCTCCCTGATCTTGCACACCTACAGATCAACTAATCTTACACTTGGAAGAACCCTTGTCCTTTTGATCCTTGATTTTATAATACAGCCCCATGGGTCTCTTAAATAGAACCCCAAGCAAACAACAATTAGAAAAGTAGACTCAAGACTAGAATTAGTCTTTACATGCAAACTGACTGTTTGTTTAACTAGTTGTTTGTGTAACTAATAGTTTTGGAATGCACAGGTGACCGATGTCAGTTCCTATCTATCTAGAGATGACCGACGTCAACCGATTCTTGACTGATGTCAGCAGATTTTGGTCTACTCCTGACTGACATCAGTTTGCCTGACTGATGTCAGTTACTGTGACACTCAGCAACCTCCACATTTGCATATTGGTGAAGCTTTGAGCTCCACAACCTAACACTTTAATGCCTTATGTAATATTATGTATGCACCTACAACCTTACACAGAGAATCGAGCATGGTCATGGGAATATTAAACATATTTTGTAACCTCCATGAGGTTTGTGGATATTTAAGGTACCATTAGAATCATGTTTAAGGCCAAAGGTGGTAGGTAGGTTGGAAGAAGTCATATGTATATGAAGGACTGAGCTTTAGGGAAAAATTCCCTAAACCATCAAAATAGAGGCCATAACCCTTTTTGATGATGTGAAATAGCAATGTTACAGGGAGTCTTGAGTAATCTAAGTGCATCCATATTACAACCCTATACTATGGTAAGATCTTTCAAAAAGAGAGTGGTTGTATGACTAGAGGACATTGACGTTTGAAGGCCTTAAAGTCATAAAATTGTTCTCTACTTTTCTTCAATGCTTTTTACAAGATTTTGAGTTTCCAAATAGCTTTTCACCCTGAGATTACAACTTAAGAGCATTCACCCATGTTAGGTGGTCTTGATGAGTTGAGAGACACTCCAAGGATTAAAAAAATCCATCATAAAGGAGAGAGTAGGTGTTTTGATCTAAAATTTGGCACCATTTCATGGATATAGACCTACAACAAAAGGTGATGTAGCCAATACACTTGTAATCATGCCTTGTATCAAGAGAAGGTCTGTTTGAAAAGGAAAAAAAGAAATATTGATGATTGAATTCACCTTTTCAAGTAAAATCAAAGAAAGGCAAGTTCACTAGCAAAGTTTTTGAAACCTTTTTAAGGTCTAGCTTCAACTCAATCCATATAGTAGGATAAGATTGATAGTATAGTCAATGAAAGGAAAGATGGTTCATTTTTTAAAATTGACACCATAGTGGAAGAATATGATTTTTCATGAGCATTCAATGAGGATGTCTTGACCTCTATATGGTTTCACTAATGATCATAAACCATCCTTGAGTATTCAATATCCTTTAAGCTCTATGTATAGGTATGTACATAGGTGGTCTATAGTAGGTGTAGTCTAATCTTCATCAAAGGCCTATTATCATGAAAGAAGTCTTGAGGCATTATCAAGATCATGTATGGTTTTAAATAGATATGAGTAACCCTATGAGAGAGCCAGAATGAAAACATGACCAACTTTAATAAGGGATAATAAGAAGAAAGAGTGACCTATAACCACCAAGAACAAACATAGTCAAGGGGTTGATTGATACCTTAGGTATGCTTCATGAGACCTAAAAGAAACCACTTCAAGAAGTTGCTAGATTTAAGAAAGTGATCACCATTGAAGAGAGAGTTAGGGTATAAGCATGTCAAGATTTAAATAAGGTTAATGAACCATAATAATAACCTAAAGTCAAGTAGGTGAGTATGCTAAAAGGAGATTTATCAAGATGAGAGGAGATCATTTATGGTTTCAAGGTGGTCCAAAGCTCTTAAATATAGAATATAACTCAATGATATCTCCAAATAAGATAAGCACATTGTAACTAATAATATAATTACAATCACATGTTTAAGGAGGAGTTTTATTAAGTATTTAAATTCAAGATGGTTTGATAAATGCCCATTGTTTAGTCAATCAAAGAATTAAACCCTATTTCATTAAGAATCTTATTTTTCACAGTTTAGTCCTAAAGGAAATGCATTCACATTCAAATACATGAAAAAGGCATTGGATTTATGAAATTTGAGGTATGGCTAAAAGGTAATAGAGCTTAAGACTAGATTTGAAGTTTTAAAAGTCACTTGGGTATGCAGATCATTGTACTAAAACCTCGCTAAAATAGGGAACCCTATTTTCCATTAGTGATGAGAAATTGAAGGTTCTTTGTGCTTGGTAAGGAATGTGATTATGGATTTGGTAGATACCTAAGATGATTATAAGTCATATTTTTTATGTGATAAATGCATCATGTCTATAATCAATCCTAGCTTAGAGAAGATAAAGTATACCTACACTTTTGATTGGGATACACTTGTCAAGTAGGAGCATGACCAATATAGGGATCCACTAGACCTGATTAGGGGATCACTTGTGACAACATACAATGCTAGGAACGGTTATAAATCCTATAGTCTAACACAATCACACAACAACCCTAATGGATTCCTAAGGTTTAAAACATTCACTTATTCTAATAACAAGAAATTAAATCTAATGTAGTGCATACCAAAACTTGGGACACAAAATGAGCGTTAGATATAAATAAAACAACTAAACTAAACATGTATTAGAAGACATATACTCATGTCAATGTATACATAATCCTAATATGGGAGAAGAATACAAATGCATTATCTTTCTACTCTTATAAAGGAGAAATAAAGTTTGGAATACTTACCTTTTAAGATGAACCCGTCGAGTTTCAATCTCTCCCTTGGCCAAGGTGCTTTGTGAGAGATTGTTGTGGTATGTAAGGATAAATAAGATAAATCAACTCTAGGCTATACAACCTATCTAATAATTCAAAATACTTCTCCACAAGACAAGATTTGTATCTCCAAAGAAAGTATGGAACCCTAAGCTTTATTCCTCAATTAGAATGGTCAATAAACAAATGTTTGCTCACACTTCTTTGCTCTTAATTATTATCTTATGAAATAGTGGGAAATGAACTTGTATATATAGGCAAATCTTTCCCTAAATCCTCCCATAAATGTTAGTTAGACAGGGTCGACCTAGTTGACCTAGTGTGTTTTTGGGGATAATTCACTAGGTCTGAGCTAGGTTGGTCAAAAGAATAACAAGCTAAGAAAGTGAAAAATACCCCTAAACTGTAATGGGTCAACATAGTCAATGTAGTACAGCTAACTGAACAAAAGGGAGTTAAGGTAATAAAATAAGGGATGGAAAGAGTAAAAGACTAGAATAGGTAGGAATGATAAGAATAAGCTTAGGGTAAAGATTTTTAAGAGACAAGTGTGTAGATGGAAAGTGGAAAAAGGGACAATAATCTTATGAAGCACTGATGGTCTATCCACCCCTTTCCTAATACACCCCTTAAGGCATGCACTCAGAGAGATTGAGACTCAATAGGTTCCTACAAGATAAAAAGTTTCAATAATCAATAAAATTTTGAAAATATTATGTGTATACATATGCCCCACTCGAAGCTCATCACGTGTCATGTAAGTGCAACATGGGATGGTGCTTCAGGATAAAACATGATAACACATAATGTTGATGATAAGTAAAGTGTAGTAAGAAATAAATAAGATAAATGAAAGGATTGAATTGAAAAACACATACCTTTAACTTACCTTAGTGTCATAGATAAAGAAGTAGACTGTAAGAGATGTGAAGGTGTCTAATGTAGAGAACACTAGATGAACCTATAGAAGTTAATGCAAAAAATAGCCAAAAATCAAAAAAATTGGAATATAGGCATATGATAGTGGAAAAAATATCTAAATCATAATGAATCTAATGCATTTTATAGTTTATAAAATGGACGAGTAGAAACAAATATATAAGCAAAATAAGGAATCTGTAGGATAGTAATTGAAAATTTTGAATTGCTAAAAGTGTTTTTAAAATAGGGAAAAAGACAATTCATTGGCTATTTTGATTTGTAAAAGAGAAAAAAGAGAGATCTGGAGATAAAATAGGCTAGGATGGAAAGGAGATGATAAGCTAGATAGGGAGAGGCTCCAGAGGTGACGATCGGTGCACTATAGGTATGCAATTATGAATCTCAAACTAGTTTTTGAAATTTTTATTGAATTTAGTAAATTTTTTAAAAAATGTAATTTAAAGCATTTTTAGATGTCAAAATAAAACAAAATAAGATTCTAAGGGTAGTAAATAAGAAGAATAAAAATGGGTTTAGAGGGTTTAGGAATAAAGTGAGAAAATAACACTTTTTAAACAAATTATAAGGCGTTGATAGGAAGAAAGCACTAGGTTGACCCAATCAACCTAGTAGGTAGAAAATGAGTAGAATCCACAGTGTCAATCCAGTAGGTATGGGTCAACCCTATACATTATGTAAAGCTAACATCCTAGTTCAAAGTTTCTAGGTGTTTTTAAAGGTCTTAAATGGAAACTCGGCACTAGGGAGGAGAAGAGAAAGGGGTTGACTTAGATTTTTGAGTCAACCAAGCAAAAGGGTAGGAAAATTTTGGTCAAACAAGTTTGACCAAAGAGCTAGAATGGTACAGAAAGGCATGTAAAAGGCCAAAAGAGGGTTAGAATGGCCAAAAATGACCAATTAAGGTCAAGAAGGATCAAGTAGACCAAAATTAGGCTAAAAATAATAAAATGATGTAATTTTAGGCTTGTTTTTACTTTAAAAATGTAAAAAGAATGTATTATGACTATACATTACATGGAGGAACTGATACATCCTTTGTTTTTTCTTGAGTGTAGGGATGATGGATATTTTTGAGACTTGTGGACATGGCATGGTTATCAAAAATTTTAGATAGGTTATCAAATGGAGATAGGGCTATACTAGGATCCATAGGTCTAGGCAGGATAGATGATATGTGTTATATCCCCCTTAGTGTTGATTTGTTAGTCATGGATGGGGATATAGTAGAGGTGGATATCATGTTTGAGGATGTCCATGACATCTTGAGGCTACCTATAGTAGGAAATTAGGTGACCATAGGGATACCAGATAGCCCAAAAGAAAGGAGAGATTTAGCCATGTGGGCTATAGGCCTTGTGACACAACAAGTGCTATGTCACAAGTTAGATAGCAAGGTACCAATATTCATGGTAGCCTTGAGTAAGATGATCTTGTAGGAGTGAGTTATATATGACCTAGGCTATGTCATCTGGTCTAGCTAGTACATGATATATATAATATGTTGATCAAAGGGTAGAGGACCATGGGACCAATCATATTGATGATAACTTGGATATATGAAATGTTTCTTATGTATTACTCAACCAGGTTTCCCCATGTGGTTGATGATAGGTTACCTTAGTTATAAATATGGAGAGAGGACCAAGTAGCATGGACCATGCCTCGAATACTAGCAGTATAGTCAAAAAGATATGCAAACATTATCTGGTATCCATATGAGCACATAGTAGCTACATGGGTGAGTGAGGACATAGATGAACCAGTAATAATAAAGATAGAAGTTGTAGACATTGTTTCTAGTGGAGAGAGCCATATTTGGTGGAATGAGTGCTAGGGTAGATGGACCTACCTCATCTAGTGACATTGATATTGATGCTCAGGTAGTGGGATTGGCATGTGAGGGAGACATGGGGGAAGAAATTATTGGGGCTATAGATAGTGAGGATAATATTGAGGCCACATTGATAATTACCATGGATTGGTCAGGCATGATGAGGAGCTAAGCAAGAGGATATGAATGCAGAGGAAAAGATACTAGATGTACCACTACTAGCTTCATAGTGAGATGAGCAGTGACCATCGAGGACATGACATCAACGGAAGTAGGAGGAGAAAGAGAGATTGAAGATTTTTTCCATCTTGGATGATCCCATAGGTGATCCAAAGGATAAGATAGAGAGACTACTCAGATGTAAGCTAAGATGGACATGAACCATGACAATTAGGTTTGAGCTAAGGAGCTGACCTAAAGAGGAAGTGATAAGAGGCCATGTAGATGGGGAGACTATGTTAGGTGGTCATGTAGATAGCTAGACCATAGGAGCCAAGACATAGATAGGTAAGAAAATATGGTTAAATTATTGCTTTGAGTTTTTATTTAGATGTAGAGGTAGATAGATATTTTGAGATATAATAGTGATCTAATATTCATCTGGTGTGATTTTGTAGATGTAACTAAGGATGTAGAGGAGTGATTGGGGTCCCTAGTGAGGGGAGAACTTCATGACATCTTGGATGAGACTCTATAGCCATACAACCCCATGACACTAGAATATCTGAGTGTACCATCTACCCAAGCTCAGGCAAGCTAGTTCAAATTAGTTGGAGAGGCACTAAGGTAGATATGGGTGTAGAAAGAGAGGATGTAGCTATCAATCTTGATGGGTGTATGGGAGATACAGGCATGGTAGGCCCTGATAGATGAGAGAGTTATGAACCTAGCTAAAATAACATAGATGATAGAGATTTAGACCTAGTTGGTAGAGTCACAGGTGTGGGTAGTGTACCTCCAAGGATAGGTAGAGGGATTGAGATCTTGGATGGCTTCCTTATAGCATACTATTTAGAGGAGTTAGACTGAGGCCATAGTAGGCAGCATGGCTAGGCCATGAGATAGATAGGATTGAACCCAACCATAGAGTTGGAGCATTGTATATGGTTGTATATGTTGTATTCAAATTCATGAGATATATATATATATATATGGATCATTTTGGCATATTTTTTTTATTGTGTATGTTGTCATTATGGTTTATTATGGATTGTTTATTATGGTTGAGGTTGTGGATGCTTTGGATATATTTCATTTTAGCACATGTATTTAGCTTTGTTGTATATGTTATAATAAATATATGAGATGTGGTTTCTTTTCTAGAATTATGTAGGACACATGCATGGTTAAAAATAAATATACAAAAAGGACTTGGAAAAATATAATCAATCAATAAAATATACTACACACTATTTCAAGTTGGGAAATGTGTAATAACAACAAATGACTAAGTATAAAGAACCAAGAAATGGTAAAACAAGATGGTAAAAAGGGATTTGTTTTTAGACCAATGTGAAAGATTTTTGTACCAAATTAAAATAAGTAAAATCATACTAATATCACATTGGGAAGTATGAAAAACAAAGTAATAAAATGGAATGTATGTAAAAGGGCACAAATGGTAATAAAAACAAATCAAATTAAGTCAATCAATCATACTATATCACGTTGGGAAGTATAAATGAAAAATAAAATTTCAAAAGTTTGGTCTTAAATTGATCACACTAATTCAAGCTGGGAAGTATGAAAAATTCAAGAAATGGTTGAAATCTTACATGCACTCAAAAAAATAAGAAGATAAAAAATGTGAAAGAAAAATGAAGTAAGCATAAAACATAGCAAATCAAGATGGGAAGCATGTAAAATGACATGTAACTTCATAATCGATCGAATATTTATCTCAAATTTGACACATGTAATTTGGATGGTGACTTGGGTATTAGAAAATTTTGTGAAGAGGGTCGGGTCCTATCCATGGTCTTACACTACAACTCGATAAAGAGAACACCACTAGGGTGGAATAAATAGGTAATCAAGGATGTGGGTAATAAGAAGGAAAAGATGGTAATCTATGAGGATGGTTGGGTCTTATCTATGGTCTTACAAAGAAACTCACAAATGAAATCCCAAGGGGAGTGATAAGTAGACAAAATAATATTTCTCAAGAGGAAATATAAGGAGATAAGGAGTGAAAAAGTGAGTATAAAAATAAAGACTTAGGCATCTTGTGAGAAGACCTTAGGAGATAAGAGGCATACTAAGGACATGAGAAGACACTAAGTAACTAGTGGTAATCTATGTATAAAAGAAACATGTTCACTATAGACACAAATATTTTTATGCAAATAAGCATGCTATTAATATCAAATCATGAAGGTAGATTAGTAAAAGGAAAATAAAAATGCACCTACCTTCCCATAATGTGTTACCCTTTCTTCAAGACCCCTTATAAATCCATCGGTCTACTATGAAGATTGGGTACTTATGTGAGAAGTATGTAGCACTAAAAGGTTTTTTTATTCTCCTCTTCTAATCTACTGGCCTACCACACCCGAAAGGACCTTGGCTCTACTTTGAGGCCAAATGTGGAGTTTGAGATTCAATTAGAAGAAGGAGATGTGATTTGAATCACATCTTTTAGTGTGATTAGACTTTTAAGAATATTTTTGCCTTTTGATATCATTGATTTTGTTTAAATGATTTGACTTTTAAGTTTATTTTGAAGGATTTTTAATGTTCCTCCTCCATATATATTTTTAATGACCAATCATGAGAGAGATAGTGATAAACATGAATGAGCTATAGGCTAAGTCTAAAGGAAGATAAGTAACCAAAGACAAAAATTGACTAGGACACTTAGGCTTGACAATGAACTAGCATGTGATCTCAACTCTCAATCATGTATATGCTTAGTTTTTGGGGAAAAAAAGGAAAAAGGAGATCCAAAGGTAGACCAGTGAAATGAGATATTAATGAGATAGATTGTTTTCTAATTGATCACATGGTAAAGGGAGATAATAACCAAAGGGAACATGGTTTGTATAACCAAGTCACCTTGAAAAATTAGATATGACAAAGAGGGATAAGTAAGCAAAATAATAATAAATATATAATAAAAGAGTTTTGTGAAAAAACTCAAGAAAAAAATGGAAATCAATGATAAATAAAAGATGATCATATGCAAAATATAAATGATAAGATAAGCAAGATATAATATAAACAAATAAAAAATCATGATAGAAGATAAGCAAAAATTTTGATGCAGTGTCAAATGATATGATAGATATAAATAATATTAGATCACACACCCAATAAAATATAAATGTGAAATCACCATGCATGTGCTCATAAATACTAGTAAATCTATCCACACACATTATCTAATACATTGGATAAGTCTCTATGAAGCTAGATATGCATTGATGCTAAAGTTTCATCAATCTTCGATGAATATAGGGCAAAAACTTCTTTTTTGATCTCCTCAATTGAAAAAGTAAGAATACTTTATGGATCATGATAAGGATAAAAATTAGGCAAAGGATGGTCAAGAGAATGCATGGGAGTAAGATCTATTAGAGATGAAATAATCAATAATGGAGATGAATTCACATGTGAGATAAGGTCTACAAGTGAAAGAATCATGGATGGAGGCACAAAAGATGGTGAAGGGACCATAGGAGGTGATGTAACCACTACAGGTGGAACCATGGGAGAAGAAAGAGGAACCTTCTTGTAGTAACAACCTATGGTAGGAGTGGTAGAAAGTTCAAGAATGGCTATAAAGTGATCCTTAAGATGTTGTAGGATGCAATAATGATTACTATGATGTGTGTTACATATATGCTATAGATAATATACCTCCCCATACTTGGGTAAATATTTATGAAGTACCTTTGATGGAGGTATGGCTTTATCTGATGATGAGGAATAAGGATGCAAGGTATCGATATATTATCGCAACTTGTGACAATGGGTGGAAGAATGATTATCTATCTCATGGAAGAAATAGATACACTTGTGAGTGGTTTTAGTAGAAACATTCATGGAAGGAGGTAAAATAAGAGTGGAAAAAGCTAGAGAGCACTTGCTAGCCCATTTGGTGGGTAGAGGAGCCATCTTAGGCAAGGGAAGCAAACCATCACAGAGGGAGGGTGATGATGAGGAAGGAATGGAACTAGGCTCAATAGAAGGAGCAATAGTATCAGAAGTAGGGATAGGCTCAACCATAGTAGGATCAGAAACAAGATCAATTATAGCAAGATCAAGAAGAGGGTTAACTATAGTAGGCTCTATTAAGGGAGGGGGGATCTATATAAGGTCTAAGGATAGTTACACTAACCTCATGGGTAAACCATCTATGAGGGTCAAGGTGCTTAGAAAAATGGTAAGGCCTGATCATAACATGATCCATGAACATAGTCCTACATGGTTCCTCAAAAATTGGAGGTGTCGGTGCCATCTCAAACCTATGATAAAGGGGGAAAATACAAAAATTAAGAACTATAAGTGAAGTAAAATTATGATATGCATGAAAAGACTCAAGTAAAAAATAATGATAATGGACAATCTCAACATCATGGGCCTAGACAAGACTGCCTAATAATAGATCATCTAATGAATAGCGATCATCATAATCTATCATGTGAAGATCAATAACATAGGTAGAGATAACCTTGTCATCCTATGAAACATGGTGAATAGAATTCCTAGTCTTGGTCAAGACTATGGGAATGTCATCACAAGGATGCTTACAGTAATGAGGTTGTAAGGAAGCAGGAAGCTATGAGATGAGATGAGGTGAGAGATAATAAGTGTTGATATTTAAGTTAATCTCATTGGGATCATCATCATCATAATCCAAGATATTAGGAATAATGTTACCAATGAGCTCAGGATGCCTATTGTAACCTCAAGTTGAGTTAATGGGAAATTTGAGATGTTGAGACTCACAAAATAGAATGTTAGGTGAAGGTTCAAGAGTAAGAATCTTGAAGACACCATGATCTTAGAAATTCCAAGGGTTAGTGTCACCCTAAATCCTTTAAATGGCTCCATTATGAGGGAATTTAATGCATTGGTAGGTATAAGAAATGATAACTCTCATGTGGTGAGTCCATGACCTACTAAGAAAGATGTTATAATAAAGGGGGAAGTTAAATATCATCACCTTCACATGGATGGTAATAGGTGGGACAATAATTGGAAGCCATACATAACCTAGAGGAAGCATTTTCCTTCTATCATATCTTTGGCATGTGCTACATGTAGATTTGAGATTACATTTAGAATATCAAAGAGTCTTAATGAAATCAAGAGAAGTGACACACATGGTGGAACCCTCATCAATCAATGCATGTTCGACTTGGATATCACCTATTTGGATGCTAATAAATTAGGGAGAATTATCTACATGAAGTAGAATCTCATCAAAAATCATAAATGCCATGGGAAATCATAGAGAAAGAGAAGTGTCTATAGTTTCATCCATGTTGATAGACATCTCTTCACATTGTTGTAAAATACTATCTTTGAAACCAGATAAAGTGGACTCTTGTTTTGATAGGGGAGGATAAGGGACATTCATTTTTAATATTAATTGCATGAGGTGGTTTCTATGATGTGGGGAAGTCCTTATAAGCTCAAGGAATAGAATTTGAGATGGGAGATTAGTGAGTTCTGCAATGGGATCCCATTCATCATAACCCATAAGAATGTTGTTAGATAAAGGTTCATAGTGATTAAAGAGATCCTCAGAAAGAGGATCCAAAGTGCATTGAAATTTATTTTGGTAAGAAGAAAGAGGATGTTTAGAACAAGGTTATAACTCATGTGAAGATGAAGAAGTGGTTGGTTTAGATCAATTTTGAGAATTAGAAGAAGTGTTAGTAGAAGTTTGGTTATCATTAGTGTTGGAAGATGATGGAAGAGTGGTAGAAATAGTATGGCATTTGTTATCCAAGGGAGAATAATAGATTGGATTGTAAAAAGTAATAAGGTCATCTTACCCCAACTCATTTAAATGAGTTGGAGAATAATCTTGGATAACACAATATTTCTTAGATGAAGGAGGAGTGTAGATAGGTTGGGAATCAATTAAATCCACCACCCTTCGCATATTAGTCATGCTAACCACATTCTCTTCAGAGGTTGGTTCAACAAGACTTTATAAATTGTTAGTGGAAGTAGTGGGCTTATATTGGTTGTCTTGAATAGGTTGATGATTAGCTAAAGGATCTTTATATATAGTCAAATGAGCATTGGCTTGATTTAAGGCTTGAGTTTTATCATGTTATTTATAGTCCTTGAAATCATATCATAGGATTGTTTATGCTTATGGATAATGAAATAATGGTTGAAATTAGGTCCAAAAACAAAATCCCTAACGAAATTATGAAGTTGTCTATAGGTCTCATGAGATCGACCCCAACTAGAATGAAACCAACAAAACTTTTTAGGATCATAGAAGGATTTCATAGGATGAGTAGGATCAAAATTTCATGAAATAGGCCTAGGTAGATGTTTAAGCAATTGAGCTGAGGATAGAGGTTTGTGAACGTTGATGTTATTTGGTGAAGAAAAATGAGGATTGGTATATTGTTGAGAAGAAGGAGCTAGTTCCAAATAAGGGTTAGGAATGATAGATTGAACATTTTGAATGGTATCATAAGAATCAATAACACCATCATTGGTAATATTGTAGTTTTTGTTCTTAAGTAAGAGATGAGGACTCACAGAAGGTTGGGGTGGCTAGAATTGATGCATTAGGAAATCTTGACATTTAGCTTGGTTAATAGCCTCCTCTAATGTACGTGGAGAGAGAGTGTAGACTCAATATTATAATTTAGGAAATAGGGAATTTGTAAAGATATGAAAAATATTGTCATCTGTAATGTTATGCTCACATTTGTTTGACAAAGTTTCCTTCTCTTAACAAAGACTTGGATAGTTTCATTTTTATTTTGTTTTAAATTTATGAGATGGGCCAAAGTGTTTCCAAGAAGATAATTAGTTTGGAATTATTAAACTAAGGCATTAATTAAGTCCTCCAAACTACAAATGGAATGAGCTCTAAGTTGATTGTACCAAGCCAAGGAATCACCCATGAGAGTTTTGGCTAGGAGTTTGGTAGAGGCAAAGGTGTTTATTTTGACCCAATCCTTGTAAATATTTATAAATATTTTGAGGTGAAGGGTAGGATTGGTTGACCCATTATAATAAATTGTAGGTGTTATACCTCTTATATCAATGTTGGAAATTTGAGTAGTAAGAGGCTCATTTTGAATATGCTTAATGGTTTTGTTGACCAAAGGAGGTTGAGGAATGAGATTGACTTGAGAATATTGAAGAGGAGGATGGGGAAAATTTTGGTCATGTGTGACCCAAGCCATTCATTGCAGATGAGATTAAAGATTAATAAGGTGGTTTTGCATCCTCATAATTTTATTTGTGTTATGTGCTTGAAAGGTATTCATTTGATTAAGAGTTTGCAGTAAATTTTGATGTGTTTGATTAACATTAAAAGCATTAAAATTGGTATTTGTATTGGTATTAGTGGCTTGGGTACCACTATTAGTGTTGATATGATATTGATATGAATTATGAGAATGTGAGGCACTAGTGGAAAATTTTGTTTGTGTAGAAATAGATGGACTAGTGAATGGTTAAGAAGAAGCACTAGAAGCATGATTACCTTGGGTAGCAAACAATGAACTATTAGAAGGATTAAGAATAGTGGATCTTATCAGAGGCCCACTAGATGAAGAACTTTCCATGTTAGTTGAGATACTAGGCATGGAGGTAGAAGAGGTTAGAGAAGAAGATGCCATGGCAAAAGGAGTCAAAATTGAAGGAAGAGGCTAAGAATTAAGGAAAGGTGTACCACCAAATTTAGTATTGAATGTAGGAGTAGGTGAATGAGGTTATTAAATTTGACCACTAATCATGAGGTTATAAATGGTAGAAGGTTCCCTTCCTTGATGTTGAGGAAATTTGAAAATTAAAGAAAAGCATTTCAAGAGTATACTCTAACTCAAGTTGGTCTTATAATGAGAAAATAGGATTATACTATGAAGAGGTATGAGGAGGGGTCCCATAATTCATTATGTGAGTGGAAATATGAACATTACTAGCATCTAAAAGAGGAGCCCTATTCTATCTATGAGAGACTCTATTAAGATTGCTAAATTTCATCGTGTCTATTGACTGTAACTCGGTGTTATAATCCAACAAAAAGTCCATGATGAAGGGAAAATAAGAGAGATGATAAAGCAAAGGAAAAAGAGGTGACTAAAATAATACAAGGTTGACTAGGTTGACCTAGCATATAAATAGGAACTGTAAAACTATACAGGGTCAATTAGGTTGATCCAATACAGTGTACAAAATGTAGAAAAGCTATTGGGTCAACTAGGTTGATCTAGTACATAAGGGAATGAATTTAAAAACCATAAGACAAATTATGAGAATGAAACAAGATGATTTTTCAAGTAATGAAAAGAAATAAGTACTGAAAGGATATAGATATTCAATTACATTAATATTGGTCAATCTAATTGAATCAAACAAAATAAAACCTTATACTGACACCATCTAATCCAAGTTTTTATGCACACAATTGAGCAAAGGTCAAGTAATCAACATGAAAATTAAAGAGCTAACTAATTGGACAACCTAAATGTTTATTACATTATTAAGATATGATTTTTAATATGATTGGAAGTTGGCTATAAACAAGGTACTAGATAGAAATCTAAGGATGGTTTCAGGTAGTTTCAGCTGAAAGGGACTATAGTGGAAATGATAAAAGATTGGTATTGGGGCTACCCCCTCGCTTCACACACCATAGAGATAAGGGTGTCAGATGATTATCTAGAATATACCATTAACCACACTTTATACTTGACCATAGCATCAATTCAAATTCCCCCTTGATGATGAAATCCAAGTAGCTTCGCCTTGGGTAGACAAATGTTAAAGTGTTTTTTTATGTTTTTGTGATTTGGTCATGTGTGTATAAAATATAAATAGTGAAACTAAGCAGTTAATTAAAAACCCTTATTTAGACTATGTGAATTATTCTAAGCATGAAAGTAATAGGAAAAGAAATATGTGAGCTAATTACTATCAGATATGAGGTTAATTCCAACTTGAAACAAGGTATAACATTGACACTACATGCACAAAATATAGAATAGGGTCAGTAGGGTCAAACTTGTACTGCTTAATCAAGGTTTTAAAATGTACAGGGTCAATAGGGTTAACGTAGTTATGTCAGACAACACATAAAATATAAAATTGGGTTGGCAAGGTTGAACTAATTGACTATGCAAGGGTAGTTTTAAAGACTACAAAATATGAAAGGAAAGATACAAAATAAATAAATAGAGAGGTAGAAAGGAAACTTGGTGGATCAGAGATGAAATGAATGAATATTTTTGATGAATAACCTTGAAGTATGTTGGTAAAACCTACAAACTAGGTCGACAAGATCGATCAAGATATGCAAAAACTTGTTTCAGAGTGCTAAAAATATACTAGGTTAACCTAGTAGGCTAAACTGGATGTCTGAAAGGTTAGAAACCTATACTAGGTCAATTGGGTCAATCCAGTTGCCTATTCCTAGAAACCTATGCATAAAAATTAGAAAACTAGGTCGACAAAGTCAATCTAGTATGATAAAAATAATGACTAAAGAATGAAAATAAGTGGAATAACTCCTACAATGGTTAATTTCATGTCAAGTTCACCAAAATGTATGCAATTATAAATGCATCGTGTCTATAAATCAATCCTAGATCAAATAAGATAGAGTATACCTACACTTGTGATTGGGATACACTTGTTAAGCAGGGGCATGACCAATATGGGGATCTACTAGACCCAATTAGGGGATCACTTGTCACAACATATGATGATAGGAAGGGTTACAAAGTCTACAGCCTAATACAATCTCATAACAACCCTAATGGAGTCCTAAGGTTTAAAACTTTCACTTATTCTAATAATGAGAAAGTAAATCTAATCTAGTGCACACCAAAGCTTGTTGCACAAAGTCAGGGTTAGAAAACAATAAAACAACTAAACTAAACATGTATTATAAGACATATACTCATTTCAATGTATACAAAATCTTAATACATGGGAAAATAATAAAAATGCATTATCTATCTACTCTTATAAAGGAGAAATAAAGTTAGGAATACATACCTTTGAAGATGAACCCATCAAGCCTCAATCTCTCCTTTGGCCAAGGTGTTTCACAAGAGATTGTTGTGGTATGTAAGGTTAACTAAGACAAATCAGCTCTAGGCTACACAACCTATCTAAGAATCCAAAAGACTTATCCATAAGACAAGACCCATATCTCCAATTAAAGTATAGAAACTTAAGATTTATTCCTCAAGTAGAATGGTCAATAAGTAGGCATTCACTTGCACTTATTCACTCTTAATTCTTCTCTTATGAAATGGTGGGAAATGAACTTTTATATATAGGCAAATCTTTCCCTAAATCCTCCCAAAAACATTGATTATACAAAGTTGAGCCAATCAACCTAGTGTGTTTTTGGGGATAATTCACTAGGTTTGAGCTGGGTCAGCTAAAAAGCTAACAAGCTAAGAAAGTGAAAAATACCCCTAAACTATACAAGGTTGACCCAGTCAACCTAGTACAGCCAATTGACCAAAAGGGAGTTAAGGCAAGAAACTAAGAGATGGAAAGAGAAAAAAGACTAGAATAGGTAGGAATAAGAAGAATAAGATTAGGATAAATGGTTTTAGGAGACAAGTGTGTAGATGGAAATTGGCAAAAAGGACAAAAATCTTATGAATCATCGATGGTATGCCCACCCCTTTCTTGATGCACCCCTTAAGCCATGCACTCAAAGAGATTGAGACTCGATAGGTTCTTGAAAGATATAAAGTGTTAGTAATGAATAAAATTTTGAAAATATTATGTTTATACATATTCAATATTACTAATTCCATTTGTGGAGTTAAGACAACCTTGGAATGAAACAATCCTATTATAATCTTGCACAATCATCTTAGTTGCACAAAATTTTGTAAAAGGAGCCATTTTAATCAAACTAAGGTGAATCAAAAATTTAAAGCTATTTTTAAATTTTAATAATGGTAAAACATACCCTAGTGGTAATTTGGTCCCTTGAAACTCGATAAAACACAAGATATGAAATTTATTAGGCTTTAGGGCCTGTGCAGGGAAGGAAAAACCCTAGGTTAGGGTTTTGGTGTTTGAGAGAGTTTTAAATATTAAAAAACCATGGAGACTTTTGGTTTGACATAGTTTGATATGATGAAAGTTAATAAGAAGGTTTTACTTTGATTTGAGTCCATACATTACAATTTTATACATGGGGTGTGCTTACGGGTTAATTAGGTCTATTTGAGGGGAGGCTAATGAAGGAAGTGTGGTATAGGAGTGGATTATGATCATGAAACTTGAAACACACTTAAAAATAGTCATATGGAGGTTGAAAATGTGAGTACATATTCAAAACAATGCCTATTTTGACCAAACCAAAGAGAAATGGCAAAAAAAGGGTTACAAGCCTCATAAGGTCATTAGGAGCTTAGAAGGTAAAAATGAATGTTAAAGTGTGTTTTATCACTTGAAAGATTTGATACTAGGTATGATATGATAACATAATCCCATCCATGAATTAATATTAGATTACTAAAAAATAGATCAATATTTAGTCTTTAAGACCTAAGTGAATTTCTTAGTGGAAAACTAGTCGAGTTGTATGGTAAATAAAGATCAGTCTTGTGAAAGGAGTTAGGATTGAAATGTGTTTTATAGTGAGATAAGACTAAATCCATAAATAAGTTCCTATATATTTACAAAATATTAAACATTCAAGTATACCATCAAGCATAGTGATCTAAGAGAAAGAAACTTGATTGGATTAGAGGATTCAAAACAAGTATAACACATGCCAAATGAGATCTTTTTTATGACCAGAGCCAAACAATGGTGTTTTTTGAACTTATCCCCTTACCTATGCATTAGTATGGTAATATTTTATATAAATAATATGATTGGATGTGTTTTTGAACTTATTCACATAGTCAAACACCCTAGAGACCATACCTATAGTCATGGAGAGCACAAAACTACTTGCAAGCTCATGAAGGTTAATGACAAGGTGTTATAGGGAAGTTTATGTATAGTATCATGATGGTAAAATGATTTTTTATGAAACATGGTATTGGGGGTAAATTTTTTTTTATCAAAATAGGGTTTTAAATCACTTATCCCTACTATAATATATCATAAACCGCTACTAAGAGGTACTTACAACAAGCTTGTAGATCATAAGACTGTATTAAATCATCATTTACACAATGATAAGGGAGATTGAATGTTTCATGAATTTAGTGACTAGTTCCAAGGAAGGCATGAGATCAAGAGATCAATAAGGATGAATGATAATAGGTTAGGTTTTAAAATTCATGGATAAACATCATCTTGGTCAAAAGTCAAGAGAAATCCATAGTCATGGATCTATCTACAATCTATAATATGTTGATAACTCAAAGATCAATGAAGAGGGTTTCATATCTAATGCAGAGGGACTTTAAGAGAATGATTTATGATGATGAGGTTAAACAAATCATGTTAGGCCTCCACCCTCATGAACATCATTAGGTTCACATAAATACACCACCTACAATAGTCTAAAGAAGGAACTACAGTCAACATGACAATCATAAGGGTTTCCTTAGGGTTTGGTCTATGAAATGGGTTTCATTGTCAAGATGTTGATATGAATGCATCACCTCAAATAATAATTAGGTTTTAATCTCATCAATATTCTTTGGGTGATACTAAAGGATAGTGACCTGCATCCACTTGCACCTACAGCCACGTGAGGCAACATGCTTACCTATAAACTCGTATGCTAGTTTAGGACTAATGTCTATAAATAAGATTTCACATCCAAAGGAAGGGAAGATGTTTTAACAGATCAAATAATGATGTGATTCATTAGTTTAATAGTGTGAAGGGATATAAAACAACCTAAAGTATAATCAATTTCACCCTTGGACACATGATCTATATCCATCCTTTTGGAAAGCTCAGACATTGAACCAAATGAAGTTGAATCTAAGGTTGACAGAGAGAGGGTCTATAGAGAGTAGAGTTTCATTGAGGTTATGGATCTAATTAAAACCAATGAATTTAATTGGTTTTCATCATGAAGGATTATGTTCAAGTTTTAAGACTTTCAAGGCTCATAGAGGATATTTTGATCATCAATCCAAAGTCAATAGCATTGAGACTAGAAATCTCATGAATAGGTGCATATAAAGATACACATTCAAGTTTCAAGGAGGGATTAATAAGAGGAAGAAGACACCTATAGCCATCAAAAGGATACCTAGAACTAAAAGAGAGCACAAGCTTATCCTTGAACCATCATGAAGTTGAAATCAAAGAGGAATATTTGAAGGAAGTTCATACTCAAAAGGGTGATTCAATGAGACCAAAGAGATGTGTATTCACCAAAGCCATAAGGGCAAGGATTCCAAGTTTTATCCTACGGTCAAGAACTACACTCAAAAAAGACACCTACAACTAAGGGAAAGCAAAGTCATAAGGGTTTTCTTAGGAAAATGGTCTATGAAGGTTAACCTATCTATGATGGTGATTCAAAGTGTTTCATGAGGAATCAAGGTTTGTGGAATGAAAATTTCATAGTGTAGAGGGAAAAACACCATCTACAGTCATGCATCAATGAAAACACCTATAATCATTAAAGCTAAAGGGTTATTAGGAATAAAAATCATGTCAAAGACATAAGGAAGGATGAAAAACTTAGTGATCTCTAAGGAATTTATGCTCAATAGGATAAGAGTTATAAAAAAACATAATGGATTAGGATCATTAGAAATATGGAGAGGGTCACTAAAGCATGTTGTCAAAGTCATAGTTACCTATTAATCTCCATCTATAGCCTTATTATACATAGGCTCCTTTTAAATATTATAATTTATAGTGTGAAGGTGGTATAAAATTATTTCATGTTCAAGTATGTTTCTTAAGATAGGAAGGGGTTGATCATCATGACGAATCATAGAGGAAACTCTTAAGGAGATGTTACAATCAACCCAACTCATCATTATCATCACCTACATCACTAAACACATAGGCAATCCAATGAAGAGTGGATTCATGAAATGAGAGTTTTTATGACATATTATAATAACATTCCCTTTGTTTATATCTCAAACCGAGTCAAAAGGGAGGAAAACTCAATTGTGAAATTTGACCAAGTAGGCACATATCACTAGCTTTTGGCAAAATGGGCCTACAAGATAAAATATACATGATCTAATCATAATTTTTTTTGTAGAGGCTAACTATGACCTAATATAACTATTAAATTTCTTTTTTATATTTTTTTACAAGGGTAATTATTCACTATTTTGGTATAGTCAACTCTATGTCTAATCACGGTCAATGTTGGAGCCTGCCTTAGAGGGATTAGTCAATTTGGGGCATCTATAAGTTGATTCAAAGCACAAAATTTGGAATAATTATAAAAATGACATAAAAAATCATCCCATGCCATCCTAAATGTCATATAAATAGTGAAATTACCCATTGTTCTTACATAGTCCCCTTGTAGTCAAGAAGGTAGCCATTAGAGACCAGTTGAAGTTTTATAAGTTCTTGGTGCTAAGAAGTATTTTATGAATTAGAGAGGTATTAAAACCATATAATATTATGTTTTAAACCTATATTGTATTATATAAGTGATCAAATTTATGTGTTTCAATCAAAATTTGGAAGAAATACAAGTTTAGGCATGGAGGTTGTGTGTAGGCAGTTCAAGGTAAAGTTTGGTAAAAAAGGTCTACAAGACAAAGTACCAAAAGACTTAAAACTTGGTATTATTGGTAATAATTACATAATATACCAATAAATAATATTTTTAGGGTCTTATTATAAGTGTAAGTTCTCATTTTTTTTACACGGTCCCCTTTATGTCTCATAATGGTCACTTTTGGAGCAAACACACTTTTTGGAGTTTTAAGGTGTGGTTAAGGGTTAAAATAATAGGGAAGTGTTTTAAAATAATTTTAATATGGTTTTAATCCTATTAAATTAATTTAAATATTTTTAAAACTCTAAACTTCATGCAAACCCCACAGGCAAGCTCAAAATTCCACAGGCAGTCTCAAAGGCATAAAGAACAAAGTTAGTTTTTGAACATTTGAAAAGGTGTTATGAGTTTTTTTAGGTGAAATGAAGATGTTTTAAATAAAATAATATTTGTGGAAATTTAAAAATTAGTCCTTTTGAGGAATTCAAGCTTTTCAGGCCTGTAATACCCAGTTTCAGCCCTTCTTCAGATGTTTATTTCTTTCATACCATGAAGAGTTGGGCCAAATGATTCTAGTATGTTTTGAGTACCCATATGTAATTGAAATTTGTTATGGATTGAGGTTGTTTTAGGGCCTGAGTTTTATGAACAATCATTAAGAATGTAAGCATGTCTAGAATGCTTACAAACCCTATAAGCAATCATCTATACATATGTATCTTTTCATACCTTTTGCATAGGAGGCCAATATGTTCAAATATGTTTAAGGGGCCTATGTAATACATATCCATGGAAAGAAGTTTTGGAATGGGTGTCTCATTTAATGAATACTTATCTTGAAGGTGAGCTTATTTTAGCTACCAAAGGAGCTTTTTGACCTATTTTATGTTTTTGGACTCATAGGTCCTTCAAATGGCCTATAATGACTTAGACATCACCTAGAATACGTAGAGGACTCCATTTAACTCTTGTACAACCTATTTTTTATAAGAATTTGACACGTTTGGGTGCTTAGGAGGCCCAAAATAGCTCAAAAATGCTTACTTTTGTAGGTTTTCAAAGAGATAAATGGTCTAAAGCCATGAAAAAGGACTAATAAGACACAAATAATCTTTTTATGTAACTTAGAGCTCTTCACAAGGGTTTATATGGTGCCTTGATGAGCTAAAAGGTCAAAACCCTAGTTTTTTACATTTTGTGAAATGTTATAGGTTTAATGGAATTTTCCACCATTTTTTTAGGTATTGAAGATTTTCCAAATCTTAATTTTATTCCTCATGCATTTTAGAGATTTTTGGAGGTCTTCTACATGTCCTGAAGTGGTCTTCACGTTGCCAAATGGTCTTGGGAGCAAGTTTTAGGACAGTTGGTTCAAGGTGGCTCAAGATTGAGACCTCTATCAAGGGGATATATGAGAGTTTCAAGTTTCATGTAGTTTATTTCAGGTTGGAGGAGAAAATTCAAGTTTAAAATAGAATATAGACTAAAAAATCAAACTTTAGAACTTAACCTCCATGGTCAGTTAAGCATTTTGTGCCAAGTCAACTAACTTTTAGCAAACACCTTCTAAAAGAGAAAGTGGAAGGGGGGGAGTATAGGAGGATATATTTGGAGGTTGAGAAGAGCAAGTTGAACACTTAATTTTTTTTCAAAGTCTTTTGAGACTTTTCCCTCTTGAGTGGATCATGACATCATCATCCTCAAAAGTTTCTAAATTCTATTGTGTTTTTAAGCCAATGAGAGTGTTTGAAGGCTATTTGGACTAAAGAGGGTTATTTTTTTGATGAATTATTAGTTATAATTTATATAAATGTGGTTGAGACTCCATGGAAGTGGTTGTCTCTCATTTATTGAATTCTATTTTCTTACCTCCTCTCCCTCTCTTCCCAATTTATCCTATATCTTTCATTTCTCCCCTATTTGTGCAAGATATTCTCATTTGACAAGGTAAAACCCTATAAATTTTTTTAATAATTACCTTTTTAAGTAATAAAGATCATTTTTCACCTATCTCATGCCTCTAGATTATGTTTAGCAAGCTTGTACATGATGGCCTTGTGAAGAAATGTTCTTCCATTTCCATTATCCTTCTTTCTTGCCTATTTTTAGGTGTTTCCAAGTTAGTTACAGATCTGAAATTGAGATATTTCCTCCATTAATGTATGCTTATTGTGAATTTTATAATTCCTCTTCGCTTCATGTATTGTTTGGTGGGCCTAGTTTAAGAAATACTTATGAAAATTAGCTAGTTTATGAGGTTATGTGAATAAAAATTATCTTATACTGAGTTAGTGTTTATTTCAAGATTATGTGAGTGTCAATTAATTTATGTATCACCTTATTAGTTTTATTATTCATCCTATACCCCCTCTCTATCTATTTTCCAAGCAGGAGTATTAGTTTAGGTGATATACCAAGAGGAAGTTAGCCTTCTCCATAAGTTCAACCTCAATATAGGATGCCCACAACCTGAGGTTACTCCAATATTGTAGTTGGGAGTGATATATCCTAAAAAAATCTCCCATAAGGGTAAAATTTTATGACATAATAGATTTTTCATGTTTGATGGAACCACTTTTGAATAATATTGGTCAAGTTTGATGTTGATTTGATCAATTTATAGTAATTATAGATTTCATCTTTTAGTATCTGGTGACTCCAAAGAACACTCAAAATTTTGGTGGTAGAGAAGTACCTATATTTCATGCCAAAGGTGCCTAGAATATCATATTTTAGATGTATTCCTTTTCAATTTATTGAATTACCTTTAATCTCAATAAAAAGGTTAAGATTTGCTAACACCATGGCTACCCCTAGAGATTTGCCTTTTTTGGCCTTCAATGGTTAGAGTCATTTGGAACTTAATAAATATGACCCTATCCTAGTTTAATCCCTTAAAAGTTTTCCTTGCTTCATGGGAGGATATTCTACAACCCCTTGTGATCACCTCAGAGATATATCCAACTTTTTTAATATTCATGACATCAATGAAGAAAATGTGTCTATCTAGTTGTTAGCCATCTATTTCAAGGGTAAAGCTTTATATTGGTACATAAAACTTAATTATAACTCCATAAAATTATGGTATTAGTTAGGAGGTGATTTTTACAAGATTTTTTAAGACAAAAGTGACCACTTTTCACTTTTAAAATAGTTAACTACAATTAGGAGGGCTCTTCATGAGGTTATGCAGGATTTTAATACCAAGTTCTAAAATACATGGGATAAGATTAAAATATATATCAGACCTACTCCTAAATATGATTTATTTTACTATTTTAAAGTTATCAATAGTGATATTATAGTAATTATTTAATAAATGGGAGGAAACATACTACTAAATGCTTATGAGGTGGCAATCAGAGTAGATAATAGTCTAGTACAAGATGACAAGCTTACACCTAAACCAAAAATCCCTTTGTTTCCTAAGATTCAACCACATCATATTTATATTCCTCCCATTGCTTTCATACCTACACCAAATTAGGAGAAGGCTTCAACTATTCAATCTAGTGACTCCTAAGAACATAAGAACTTCCAAGAACTTAAGAGCATGTTTCAATCCTTGGGAAATGAATTGGTGATTGTGAAAAGGAAAAAAATGAGTTCAATAGACCCTATAAAGATCCATATAATCCTTATCAGTATTATCAAGCTAATGGGCCACCCTATAAATGAAATTTCCAAGGACAAAGCCAAGGATACGAGCAGCCTAACTATGCTAGGAAAAATAATTATAATCCTAATGCTGCAAGTACCTATAATACTTTAGTTCTTGTTTATAATAACATTACTCAATAATGTGAGGGTAATATGCCTTGGAATTAGTTTTTTAGTCAATCCATTATTCCAAACACTGAGTTTAATTAGAAATTCAATGATCAAAGGTAGCAAGGTGGTAGTTATGGATTCAATCAAGCTCTTATAACTAAGAATATAGAAGTGCCTATGATGACAAAATCTTAAGAGTCTCAACAAGACCAAGGACCTAATGAAGTTCCAAACCCATTGGAGGATAGAATAGTTAATTATGATAAAGAAGAGTGTTATGCATCTAATCATTAGGTTAGTTCTAACCAAGTAAACATTCTAGTGGTAGCTAGTACAAGGTTCAAAAGAAGGAATATGGATGGTAATCAAGAAGTAGTCAAAGAGTCTCCTAATCTTACTCATTTACTATCAAATCCAAAGGAACCTATCACTTCTCCAAAGTTTGTAATAAATCAAACTAATCAGAACCAAGGGAATACCTTTATACCCCAAAACTCATAACTTTAAAACATGGTTGTGGCTTCCAAAGCACAAGAAAAAGATGGTAGTTTTCCCATCAATATTTTTGAAAAAATTAAAAATTTCAATGTGAGTGTTCCAATGTGGGACATGATTTCTATTCTTGGTCAAGTGGATATCCTTCAATAAGGCTTGTCAAATATCAATGTTTTTGATAACCCACCAAGCAAGGAAAATGTGGTTCTCACCAATACAACTAAAAGGCCTAATGAAGGATAATCAAGTAAGGTGGTCAAACTTCCTCCCTTTTACATTTATTTAATAATTGGTGACTCCTTGGTACATAACTACATGGGAGATAGTGTAGAGAGTACTTTAGTGATGTAAAAATCAATAACAAGTCAGCTTGGTTTAAAGTATGAAACCCAATCTAAGGGATTTTTTCATCTTGATGGATCTTCTACCAAACCATCTAGTTTATCAAAGGTCTAAACTTGACCCTACATGCTTGTCCTAGTGTTTTAGTGGCTCAAGATGTCTTGATTCTAAAGGTGCCTCCTCATTTTTATTTATACTTATCTAAAGACTTCATAACCAAAATTGGGGGTTATCTAGCAATAGATTGGTCCTACATAGCTTTCAAGACAAGTTACAAGACCAAGGTGTTTATCAAAGCTGAGATTATTTCCCAATTTCACATTGAGCCTTATGGACCAATTAGCCCAAACATAAATTTTACCATTCTATATGAATATGATCACCTTGTTGGTTAAGAACTAGACACTCATCCTAAGGGGATACCTGATATGTTCTTTGATGAGTTATGGAGTGAAAATTAGCTACTTGATCCTTTAAAATGTGTTGAACAAAGAGACATTGGAGTCTATAACTTATATGTGGAGAATGAGTTCATGTCATCCCTCACTATGCCATAAGAAGATACTAGTGGTCTATGAAAAATGTTCTTTGATGGCTCAAGGAACAAGAATGGAGTGGGTGCAAGTGTGATGTTGATATCCCACTTCAATGATAAGTACTTTTCCTCTTATAGGTTCTAATTTAGTTGCTCTTATGATGTAGCTAAGTATGAGGGCCTTATCCATGGTCTCTAATGGGCTAGAAAGAGGGGAATCAAGTAATTACATGTGTATGGGGATAGTGAGATGATAGTAAAATAGGTTTGAGGCCAAAATACCATAAAGAATCCCTTAATGAGGACCTAAAAACATAGAGTTTGGGACATACTTAAAGATTTTGAAGCCTTCAACATCCAAATAGTGCCAAGAGAGAAAAATTAGTATGATGATATGGTGATATCTATGGGAGCTCAGTTTGATATCCCAAACAAGTTGAATAAGCCCAAGGTATATCCACATTTCAAATATGTAATAAGACCATTAGTGTTAGACAATGAATCTCATTAGTAGGTCTTTGATAGTGACAAACAGATTACTTGTTTCCTACAATAGGAAGCAGACTTTTCCTCAATGAACCAAAGTAAATTTCAACATCAGTATGAGGATCAAATTTTTTAGTTTAGGTATAACAAACTTCATAAAGGTTTGGTAACCCTTGAAGTTCTTTTCCATGAGGGAGATCATATGAGGAAAGATAAGGTAGTGATGTCAACTGATGAAGAGAACTATGAAAGAGTCTTTATCTTCAAAGACAAGCTCCTTATGCTTGGAAAGGTAATAAATGAGGTAGAAAGACATACTTTTATTGAAATTTTTAAGGAATATTCAAACATTTTTGCTTGGGAATACAGTGATTTGAGAGGCTTTGATCCCAAGCTAGCCCAATACACTATAGAGTTGGAGGCCAATGTTAAGCATATTAGGTAGAAGTAAAGTCCTATCAACCCAAAAATTGAAGAGATAATAAGGAAATAATTGACTAAATTGATTGAGTCCAATATAGTTTTTCTTATCAAGCACTCCTCATGGGTAACCAACGTAATACCTGTGAAAAATAAGAATGGTGAGATTCGGTTGTGTATTGACTTCAAAGACTTGAATAGGGTCTCTTTGAAAAATCATTACCCCTTACCATCCATAGAGTAACTCCTTCAAGTGGTTTCTAGTTTAAAATGATTCTCTTTTGGATGGGTACTCAAGATACAACTAGGTGCTAGTAAGAGAAGAAGACCAATTCAAGACTACCTTCACCACAAAGTGGGGCACCTATGCTTATCAGAAGATGCCCTTTGGCTTATCAAATTTCAAGGCCAAGGTTTAAAGATCCATGGACATGGCTTTCCAAGGCTTACTAAATCATATGGTGCTTGTCTACTTGGATGACATAACTATTTTCTCTAAGAAGGCTAGTGAGCACTTGAATCACCTAAGGTTGATCTTTGAAAGATGTAGAGAATATGGGATCTAGTTAAATCCTAAGAAACATGTGTTTTTTCCATGAGGGAAAAATCTTGGTTCATTTTGTCTCAAAATAGTGACTAGATATTGATCTTGATAGAATAAGTGCCATCTTAGCATTATCCTTACCCAAGCATAAGAAGGGACTTCAAAGATTCCTTGGGAAGGTAAACTTTGTGAGGATGTTTATACCAAGTTTTGAAATCTTAGTCAAATCAATTACTACTATGCTAAAGAAGATTCAAGTGTTCACTTGATCAAATGAAGGTAAAGCGAGATTTGAGGATATCAAGCAAGCCATTGCCCAAGCACCTACACTCATTTCTCAAGGGATTTCATATTGTATGCCTTTATCAATATTGATAATATATCAACTATGATGATGAAAAAAAATGTTGAAGGACATAAACATCCTATTGCATTCTTTATTCAAGGACTTGAAGGGTATGAAGTAAGGTATACTTTTTTTAGAAAATCAAGTCCTTATAGTAGTAAAAAGCCTTAAAAAATTTAGAACAATGTTATTTAATAGCAAAATCTATCTTATGGTGTCTCATCTTGGAGTGAGGGACTTCCTTCTTAACAAAGACCTAAATGAAAAGAGGTCTGGTTGGATCATAAAAGTCATGGAATATGACATGGATATCAAGGTCACTAAGGTAGTGAGAGGCAAAGGCTTGTGTGATCACATGGTGGATGTCCTTCATGAAGATATAGAGGTTGTTTTGTTGACACAAGACAACTCACAAATAGATGTACCTTCACCTCAAACTAGTTGGCTCTAGGATATGACAAGGTTATTAATAATAGGTGAGTGCCCACAAGGTATGGATAGAGAAAAAATAAGGTATTTTAGAATTTATTCCATACCTTATCCATTATCTAATGGGGTCCTATTTAAAAAAGACCTCAATGGAGTGCTCCTAAGGTGCATAGATGATGACCAAGTGACTAGAATCTTGGAGAAATTCCATGATGGGCTTGTAGGAGGCTATTTTTATCCAAGAAATACAGTAAAAAAAGTGAGAAGGGATGGTTATTATTATCCTAGCCTCATTAAGGATGCATATGCATGGGTAAGGAAGTGTCAAAAGTTTACTCTCTTTATAGGTAAGACAATATTGTTAGCCTTTCCTCTCAATGCAATACAGGTAGAGAATCCCTTCATGTAGTGGGGTTTGGACTTCATAATAAATATCAATACACCTTCTAGTGGAGGACATAAATGGGTACTGACTGCTAATGATTACTTCACTAGGTGGGTGGAGGTAATTATTCTTAAATAATCTAATGAGATAGTAGTGTTGGACTTATATGATAGCATAGTAATGAGGTTTGGTGTACCAACACCAATAATTTTAGATAATTCATTAGTATTTGTTGGCATGAGGACAAGTGAATGGGAACTTTAACTAGGAATCTACCTTAATACATCCTCTAATTACTACCCTTAAGGCAATGGACTTGTAGAGTCAAAAAACAAATACTTAATAAGGATCATCAAGAGGACTATGGAAGAGAATTAGAGAGTGTGGCACAAAAAGTTAAGGATAACCTTATGGGATAATAGAGTGACTCCCAAATTTGGCATTAGTAACTCACTATTTGTTCTTGTATATGGGAGAGAAGCCTAGTTTCTCATCTCTCTTGAGTTACCTACCTTGGAGCTATCCCATCATCTTGAGTTGATGGAGAGTGAACCTATGAGTATGAGGATAGCAGAGCTCATGATGCTTGAAGAAATAATGGAACTTGTAATGAAGAAAATAGAGTCACATCAAGCTCAAGTAAATAAATCCTTTGACAAGAGATCCATAACAAGGGATTTCAAATAAGGGGATTTAGTCCTCAAGTGGGATTCAAATAAGGCTAAGCTAGGCAACCATATTAATTTTGATAGCTTATGTAGTGTCCCTTATTTGATAAATGGATGCAAACAACATAATGATTTTTAGCTTGCCCAACTAGATGGAGAGGTATTACCCATCCTAGTCAATGGGATTCATCTAAACCCTAGATATTAGAAGAGTTTGTAGCCATTGTATATATTGTAAATTTTGTTTATTTTTTCATGTTTTCCTCTAAATGCTTTATGCACATCAATTTTCAATTGTGTTTCCCTTCCCTAAGTTCCTTGGGCATAGTGTTTGTTTTGTTCTTGTTGTCTTTATTACTTTAATAGGAGCTTCTTGAAAAGGGACAACCTTGTATCAATTTCATATCAGTTAGGAAGGAAGACTCATGACCTCGTATGCCCAATGGATTAGAAAAAGAAAATAATTTATTGCATAGTAGGTATGAATTCATATGATGTCACCAGAAACATTGGCCAAAATTAGCATACATACAAAAACTTTGACTAGATGGATCAGGCCACTCTCTTGGACCCTTTATTAACCTTATACCCCCATGACTAGTCCTTTTGTGGTCCTGACTTGATGATGTAGTGAAATATTTTGGGAGGTCCTAGTGTGGTATGAAAAGTTGAGCAGAGTTTTGGTTGAGTGAGTGATCCAATGTTGGAATGGGAATATAAACCTCATGACCCTACCACATGTCACTTATAATCTTTTCAAACAATTTAAGCAAGTTTTAAGGTGAATATGGTGATTTTGATGAAAGGCCCAAAAATATGTCTATAAATATAAGTGAAGGATCTAGTAGGTTTCCATGGTGTTCAATAATTTAGGGTCATGAGGTAGGTTTTCATAAAGTCTCATAGATTCTAAGGAGCCAAAAATGAGGCCTATATAAGCTATTATGCCCAAAAGTGCATTAGATGACTTAAGGGTCCTCAAAATATAAACTTCAAGTGAAAAAGTAACTTTTTGAGAAATTAAAATTGGTTTTGACTTCCTTCCACCTTATTATGGTATTTTTTACCTATTTATACATGTTAAAGGTCATTTGAAGTCATTTGGAGTGGAGGAGAGGAGTTTGGGAATAAAAGGATGCATTTTGGAGCCTTTTGGAGCTTTGACAGAAGAAGTTTTTGGATATTTTTATTGATGAAGGTACTCAAATATCATACTAAATAATTCATGGTTTCCCTAATATCCTATTATAGGCCCCAAAAATCATATTCCAACATAAGAACCTGCAGAGGTAAAGAAAACCTATTGGCTGCAAACTAGGTATCAAACAACTTTTATGAAATTAATGGAGGTCTAAATAATTTAAAAGGTTTAAAAAAGGAAGGAAAGGTCATTTATATAATAAAAAATCTTTCCAAAGTTTTATATTTCATATACAATATTTTGGTTCTCCATGCTAGGGAATAATCATTTTGGGCAGTTTTGGGACAACTCTAAGAGAGCCTCAAGTTTTCACTTGATATAGTCAAGAGAGAGAGAGTTTGGATAGAATAATTTTTGAAGTGATATGTACCCTAATTAAATTTAAATTTATATCATTGGTGGTCTATTTCATATCCCCATCTTTATGAACAATCATTAACAGTTCAGGGGTATCAAGATGGCCTACTCATCTAGACAGGGTCTAGGTTTTCCCTTGTTTATTCTCTTTAGAATTAATTTATAAATAATGGTTTTGGATGAGTCATTTTAGGGTAAAATAATACCTATTAAATTTTTTTCATCATCTAATTCCTCCTAGTAAATTACTTATGGCATTTAACTTATTTTCCTTCTTGTCTTAGTGAATGGCCTGTTTGATCTTTTTTTAGAGTAAAACCTAGGTTAGAGAGATAATGTACCTCCTCCTCATCCTTATGACACATAAACTTAAATATGTGATATTTTCCACCAATCCTTAGTAGTTCATTAGAGCCTTGATAGGCCAAATAGTCAAATTTCTAGTTGGAGCTTCAATGGAGTTACAGGGATGTTTATCAACTATAGAGGTTTTCCTTTCTTGTAGTGGTTTAAAACTAAAGGTGATATTATGTTTGCACCAACAATATGTCATTAAAATCACCTCTCATCTGAAATATTAATCTCAAAAATATAGCATTAGTAGAGTTACAGTGAAGAAAAGGCCAACACCCTCTATGCAGTCATACACCATTAATGCACATCTACATGTTCCATAAAGAAGAATGTCATGTTGTAACAAGGAAAATTTATCTTTTATTAATCCTTGAAGTGTTTTTTATTATTATTGAAATGTGGATGGATTATAAATATTTTTTAATTCCCATTCACTATGCATATAGTTCATGTCTTCATTCATTGTCCTGCCTGCAACTACATCAACACCTTCAAGAGGCTATGAACATTGAGTTGGGAAAATTGAAACTTGTTTTAAGATATTCATGGTGGGAAACATAAATTTGAGGTCTTTTTATAAGGATTGAGTCTATTTTTAGGATCTACACATCATGGGTATTATACAATTACACCTTCACTACCTTATGTTCTATTGTGTATGCGCTTACAACCTTACACAGAGACTTGAGCATGGTCATGGGAGGATTTGAAATGTTTTGGAACCTCCATGAGGTTTTTGGACATTTAAGGTACCATTATAATCATGTTTGAGTCCAAAGGTGGTAGGCATGTTGGAATAAGTCATATGCATATGAAGGATTGATCTTTAGGGACAAGTTCCCTAAAACACCAAAATAGAGGCCCTAACCCTTTTTTATGATGTCAAATAGAAATGTTGTAAGGAGTATTGAGGAATATAAGTGCATCCATCTTCTAACCCTATCCTAGGGTAAGAACTTTGTAAAATAGAATGGGTGTATGACTAGAAGACAATGATGTTTGAAGGCCTCAAAGTCATGAAAATGTTCTCTACTTTTCCTCAATGCTTTCTACAAGATTTTGAGTTGTGCACCTTGAGATTACAACTTAAGAGCATTCACCCATGTTACGTGGTCTTGATGTGTTGAGAGACACTCCAAGGATCCAAAAAAGTCATCATAGAGGTGAGAGTAGGTGTTTTTATCTAAAAGCTAGCACCATTTCATGGATATAGACTTTAAAAAAAAAGAATACAACCAATACACTTGTAATCATGACTTATATCAAGAGAATTTGTGTTTGAAAAGGAAAAATGAAAGATTGATGATTGAATTCACCTTGCCAAGTATAGTCAAAGAAAGGCAGGTTCACTAGTAAAGTTTTTAAACCTTTTTAAGGTCTAGCTTCAACTCAGTTTGTATAGTAGGACAAGATTGATAGTACAGTCAAGGAAAGGAAAGATAGTTCATTTTTGAAAAATGACACCATAGTGGAAGTGTATGACTTTTTATGAGCATTCAATGAGGGTGTCTTGAACTCTATATGGTTTTACTAATGATCATAAACCATCCTTGATCATATAATATCCTTTAAGCTCCACATATAGGTTAGTACATAGGTGGCCTACAGTAGGTGTCATCCAATATTCATCAAAGGACTATTTCATAAAAGAAGTCTTGAGGCATTGCCAAGATCATAAATGGTTTGAAATGGATATGAGTAACCCCATTAGAGAGCTAGAATGCAAACATGACCAGCTTCAAGAAGAGATAATAAGGAGAAAGAGTGACCTACAACCATCAAGAACAAACACAGTCAAGGGATGATTTATACCTTAGGTATGCTTCATGGGACCTAAAATAAACCACTTCAATAAGTTTCTATATTTTATAAAGTGATCACCATTCAAGAGAGAGCTAGGATAAAATCATGCGAAGCTTTGAATAAGGATAATGAACCACAAGAGTAACCTATAGTCAAGTAGGTAAGTATGCTAAAGGGAGATCTATCAAGATGTGAGGAGATCATTCATGGTTTCAAGGAGGAGAAAAGCTCTTAAAGATAGAGTAGAACTCAATTAGATCTCCAAAGAAGATAAGCACATTATAACTAATGATCTAATTATAAGCACATGTTTAAGGAGTATTTTTATTAAGTATTTGAATAAAACATGGTTTGATAAATACCCATTACTCAGTCAATCAATGATTTAAACCCTATTTCATTAAGAACCCTATTTTGCATAGTTTAGTCCTAGAGGAAATGATTCACATTCAAATACATGAAAGAGGCATTATATTTATGAAATTTGAGGTAGACTAAAAGTGAATATATCTTAAGATTAGATTTGAAGTTTTGTAAGGCACTTGGGTATGTAGATGACTGTACTAAAACCCTACTAAAATATAGAACCCTATTTTCCATTACTTATGATAAATTGAAGGATGTTTGTGCTTAGTAAGGAGTGTGATTTTGGATTTGGTGGATACCTAACATTATTTAAAGGCATATTAAATCTTACTAATGACCTTTGTGGAGTTAAGACACACTTGGAATGAAATAGTCCTATTATAATCTTTCATAGTCATCTTTGTTGCAAAGAATTCTATAGAAGGAGTCATTTTAAGCAAACTAAGGTGAAATAAATCATACAACCTATTTTTAAAGTTGAATAAGGTTAAAATATACATAGTGGTGGTAATTTGGTCCCTTAAAACTTAGTAAAACACAAGATAATAAATTTATTAGGCTTTTAGGCCTATGTAGAGAAGGAAAAACCCTATGTTAGGGTTTTGGTGTTTGAGAGAGTTATAAGTGTTATAAAACCTTGTAAAATTGTAGTTTGACATAATTTGATATGAGGAAAGTGAATAATAAAGTTTTGGCTTGATTGGAGGTTGTACGGTTTAGTTTCTAAACCTGGGGTGTGCTTAAGGGTTAATTAGGCCTCTTTGAGGGGAGGCTAATGAAGGAAGTGTAACTCAACACACACCGCAAAGGAGGTAGAGGGTGGATGAAAAGGTGATTACATATTCAAAATAGTTTCTAGTTTTACCAAACCAAGGAGAAATGGCAAAAAATGGTTACAAGCCTAATAAGGTTATTAAGAGGTTGTAAGGTAGAAATGAATGTTAAAGTGTGTTTGATCACTTGAAAGGGTTCATACTATGTGTGATATGATAATATAAGACCATCCATGCATTGAGATTGGATTCTTAAAACCTAAATCAAGATATGGTCTCTGAGACCTAAGTGAACTATCTAGTGGAAAAATAGTGAAGGAGTTGTATGGTAAATAGAGATCAGTCTTGTGAAAGGAGTTAGGATTTAAATGTGTTTGATAATGAGAGTGGATAAAAGCCATCAAGAAGTGCTTGTATATGTAAAAAATAGGAAACATTCAAGGAGACCATCAAGAATAGTGATCCAAGATTAAGAAATATTATTGGATAAGAGGATTCAAGACAAGTATAACACATGCCAAATGAGATCCTTTTTAAGACTAAAGCTAGAAAATGGTGTTTTGTGAACTTATCCCCCTTACCTCTAAATTAGTATGGTAATATGGTATATAAATAAGATGAATGGATAGGTTTTCAAAAAAAATCACACATTCAAACACCCTATAGACCATACCTATAGTCATGGAGAGCATAAAACTACTTTTAAGCTCATGAAGGTTGATGAAAAGGTGTTATAGGGAAGTTTATGTTTAGTCTCATGATGTTAAAATGAAATTTAATGAAACATGGTTTTGGGGGTACAAAAAAGTATAAAAATAGGGTTTTAAATCACTTATCCCTATAGTCATATATCATAAACCCCTATTAAGAGGCACCTACAATAAGCTTGTAGAGGTTAGGACTATATTAACTCAGCATTTACACAGTGATTAAGGAGATTGAATGTTTTAGGGAACATTTGAGGTTAGTGACTACTTCTAAGGAAGGCATGAGATAAAAACATAAAAAAGGAAGAACGATAATAGGTTAGGTTTTCAAATGCATGTAGAAACATAGTTAGGTCAATAGTTAAGAGAAATCCATAGTCACATATCTGTGTACATGTTATAAGACACTGATAACTCAGAGATCAATAAAGAGGGTTTAATAGCCAATGTAAGGGAAATTTGAGAGAATTATTGATTATGATGAGGTTAAAAACATCATGCTAGGCCTTCACCCTCATGAACACCATAAGGTTCACATAAATACACCACCTACATCAGTCTAAAGGAGGAACTACAGTCAACATGGCAGTCATAAGGATTTCCTTAGGGTTTGGTATGTGAAATGGGTTTCATGGTCAAGATGTTGATATGAATACATAACCTCAAAGATTAATGAGGTTTTAATCTCATAAATATTCTTAGGGTGATACTAAAGGATAGTGACCTACAACCACTTGCACCTACAGCCACATGAGGCTAAAGGCTTACTTATAAACTCATATGCTAGTTAAGTACTAATGTCTATAAAGAATCTTTCACATCTAAAGGAAGGGAAGATGTTTTAAGAGAAAAAATAATGATGTGATACATCAAGTTCATAGTGTGAAGGTCTATAAAAAACCTAAATTATAATTAATTTCATCCCAAGACACATAACCTACAGCCATCTTTGGAAAAGCTCAGACATTAAACCAAATGAAGTTGAATCCAAGGTTGATAGAGAGAGGGTCTATAGAGAGTGTATTTTCATTGAGATTATGTCTCTAAGGAAAACCAATAAAGGGAATTGATTTTCATCATGAAGGACTATGTTCATGTCTTAAGACTTTCAAGGCTCAAGGAGGATAGTTTGATCATCAAGCAAAAGTTAATAGCACTGAGATTACAATTCTCATGAATATATGCATAGAAAGAGACAGATTCAAGTTTCAATGAGGGATTAATAAGAGGAAGAAGACACCTACAGCCCTCAAAAGGATACCTAGAATGAAATGAATGCATAAGATTCTCCTTAAACCAGCATGAAGTTGAAAGAAAAGAGGCATCTTTGAAGGAAGTTCATACTTGAAAGGGTGATTCAATGAGACCAAAGAGATGTATATTTGCCAAAGACATAAGGGCAAGGATTCCATGTATTAGCCTATGGTCAAGAACTACACTCAAAAAAGACACCTATAAATAAGGGAAAGCATAGTCATAGGGGTTTTCATAGGATAATGGTCTATGAAGGTTAACCTATCTATGATGGTGATTCAAATATTTTCATGAGAAATCAAGGTTTGTGGAATGAAAATTTCATAGTGTAGAGGAAAAAACACTATCTGCAGTCATGCATCAAGGAAAACACCTACAATTATTAAAGCCAAAGGGTTATTAGGACTAAAAACCATGTTTAAGACATGAGGAAGGATGAAAAACATAGTGATATCTAAATAAGTTATGCTTTAGAGGATAAGAGTTATAGACAACATGATGGATTAGGCTAATTATAAATATGGAGAGGGTCACCAAAGCATGTTGTCAAAATCAAATTCACCTCATAATCTCCATCTATAACCTTGTTATACATAGGATCCTTTTAAATAATGCAATTGATAGTGTGACTTTGGTATACAAGTATTTCATGTTCAATTAGGTGTCTTACGAGAGGAATGGGGTTGATAATGAATCATAGAGGAAACTCTTAAGGATGTGTTACAATTAGCCCAACTCATCATTACCATCACCTACATCACTGAGCACACAGGAAAGCTAATGAAGAGTGGAATAATGCAAGGAGAGGTTTCATGAAATATTAAAATAACAATCCCCTTGTTTATATCTCAAACTAAGGTGAAAGAGAGGAAAAATTAGTTGCAAAATTTGACCAAGTAGGCACATGTCACTAGCTTTTGGAAAAATGGGCCTATAGGCCAAAATATGCAAGATCTAATGAAACAATTTGGTGGAGATTCTAATTATGACATATTATACCTATTAAACATATTTTTTAGGTTTATTAACAATGGTAAATATTCACTATTTAGGTACAATCAAATCTATGTCTAATCATGATCAACATTAGAGCTTACCTTAGACGGATTGGTTATTTTGGGCATCTACAGGTTGAGCCAAATAATTAAATTTTGTATGAATGGTATAACTGACCCAAAAAATAATTACATACCATCCTAAATTTCTTGTAAATATTTAATGTACATGATTTTCTTACACAGTCCCCTTGCAGTTAAGAAGGCAACCATTAGAGGCCAGTTGAAGTTTTATCAGTTTTAGGTGCTAAGAAGGAGTTCAGGCCTTAGAGAGGTATTAAAACCATAAAATATGATGTTTTAAACATATAATATCCTATATAAGTGATAAAATTCATGTTTTTTAAGTGAAAGTTTTAATAAAGATAGGTTTAGGCATGGAGGAAGCATGTAGGCAAGTCAATGTAAAGTTTGGTAAAAAGGGTCTACAAGACAAAGTACATGTCCAAAAGACTTTAAACTTGGTAGGATTGGTCCACATGACATAATATAACTATCCATAATATTTTTATGTTATTATGATAAGCTTAAGTTCCCAATGTTTATACACAATCCCCTTTGTCTAATAATGTTCACTATTGGAGAAGGCACACTTTTTGGAGTTTTAAGGTGTGGTTAAGGGTTAAAATCTTAGGAAAGTGTTTTAAAATAATTTTAATATTTTTTTAATCATATTAAACACCTTCAAATATTTTTACCACTCTAAACTTCATGCAAACCCTATAGGCAAGCTCAAAACCCCACATGCAGTCTCAAAGGCATAAAGAGTAAAGTTCATTTTTGAACATTTGAAAAGGATTTATGAGATTTTTTAGGTTCCATTAATATTTTTTCAAGAAAATAAGATCACTGCAAAGGTAAAATTGATCCTTTGGAGGAATTAGAGCTTTTTAGGCCTAAGACACCCATTTTTAGCCCTTCTTCAGATACTCATTTCTTTCATACCATGAAAAGTTGGGCCAAGTTATTATAGTATGTTTGTATTACCCATATTTACTTGAAATTAATTATGGGTTGATTTTGGTTGAATTTCTAATTTTTATGAAAAATAATTAAGAATGTAAGCATGTCCAGAATGCTTGTAAACCCTATAAGCAATCATCTTTACGTATGTATATTTTCATACCTTTTGCATGGGAGACCAATATTTTTATGGATGTTGAAGGGGTCTATTTACTATATATCCATGGCAAGAATTGGTGGAATTAGTGTCTTCATTTCATTAATAATCACCTTGAAGGTGAGCTTGTTTGAGTTGCCAAAGGAGCTTTTTGACTAGTTTTGTGTTTTTGGACTCATAAATCAATCAAGTGGCATATAATGACTTTTAAATCATCTATAATACATATATTACTCGCAATATCTCCTAAAAAACCTATTTTTCATAATAATGTGTCACATTTGGGTGTTTAAGAGACCCAAAATGGCTCAAAAATGCTTATTTTTGCAGGTTTTAAAAGAGACAAATGTTCTAAAGCCATGTAAAAGGTATAATGGGACATAACTAAATTTTTTATGTCACTTAAAGCTCTTAAAAATGGTTTTTATGGTGACTTAATGATATAAAAGGTTAAAACACCAATTTTTTGACATTTCGTGAAATGTTGCAAGTGTAATGGTGATTTCCACTATTGTTACAAGTATTGAAGGTTTTCCAAATATTCATTTTATTCATAATATGCATGATATATATGTCTATATGTCTTATACAAGTCCAAAAGTGGTCTTCAGGGTTCCAAATGGCCTTGGGAGTAGGTTTCAAGGTAGATGGTTTAAGGTGGCTCAAGCTTGAGACCTCCATCAATGGGATCTATGAGAGTTTCAGGTTTCATGGAGTTTATTACATGTTTGAGGAGAAAATTCAAGTTGAAAATATAAGATAGCCTTAAAAATCAAACTTCAAACTTTAACCTCCATGGTTAGTTAAGCATTTTATGCCAAGTCAACTAACTTTTGCCAATCATTTTCTAGAAGAGAAAGTGGAGGGGGAGCATAGAAGTCCAAGAGGGGAGATTTGGAGGTTGGGAAGAGAAAGTGGAGACTTAATTGAGTTTTCAAATTATTTTTATACTTATCTTTTGAGATGATCATGACATCATCATCCTCAAAATTTTATATCTTCTAGTGTGTTTCAAAGCCAATGAGAGTGCTTGAAGTCTATTTGGACTAATTAGGGTTATTTTGTTGAGGAAGGATTAGTTATAATTGATCCAAAGGTGGTTGAGACTCCATGGAAATGTTTGTGTCTCATTTATTGAATTTTGTTTGCTTGCCTCTTCTCCCTTTCTTCCCCTTTTCTCTTATATCTCCCATTTCTCCCCCATTTATGTAAGATATTCTCATTTGACAAGGTAAAACCCTATCAAAATTTGTAATAAATACCCTTTTGAAGCAATAAAGATCATTTTTCACCTATCTCTTGCCTCTAAATTATGTTTATCAAGCTTGTGCATGATGGCCTTATAAATAAGTATTTTTCCATGTCCATTGTCTTTCTTTCTTACTTGTTTTTATATGTTTTCAAGCTAGGTGTACATCTAAAATTGAGTTATTTTTACCATTAATGGATGATTGGTGTGAATTTTATAATTCATCTTTGCTTCATGTATTGTTTGGTAAGCCTAGTTTAATAAATACTTGTGCAAATTAGCTAGTCTGTGAGGTTATGTGAATAAAAATTGTCTTATGTTGAGTTAATATTTATTTCAAGCTTATGTGAGTGTAAATTAATTTGGTGTATCACCATTTTAGTGTTATTATTCATCATATACCCCATTTTTATCTATTTTCCAAGCATAATTATTAGTTTAGGTGATCTACCAAGAGGAAGTTGTTCTTCTCCAGAGGTTCAACCTCACTACAGGATACCCACAACCTGAGGTTGCCCCTATATTCTAGCTGTGTGTGAGAGAGAGAGAGAGATTCTTAAAAACTCTCCCAAAAGGGTGAAACTCTATGTTACAACAATGCCCAAAGGTTTTTTTGTTTTTTGTTTTTTTTGAAATTTTACATAAATGATAACATAGTGGATAAGTTGGGAAGAAGTTGTATCATAGCCTCAAAATCAACCAAAATATTTTCAAAGAGTTATCCATATTTTTGAAATGTAAATTAATGTTTGATAAAAAGGAGGATATCCTAATCAAGTTATCAATACACAAATTTCATACTCTATTATCCAAGTTTTAATTCAATTCTTGAACCAAGTCATCTAGGTGTTATTAGAGGTACAATCCACTAAGAGGGGGGTGAATCATTGGTGGAAAACAATCCAATTAAATTTCCAAAATCTTGAAAATACTTAAGCATTCAATACAATCATTCATGAAGCATACAAATCATTCATAGCAGTGAATAATAAACATAATGCAAGATCACATACACAACACAAGATCTACAAGGCAAACCCTCTTGGGGAATAAAACCCACTCTCATTCCTACAAACACATGGACTACTATCCTTTAAGATGATCAAAAATAGGATATTGATCAAGTCCTTCTAATTAAGAACCTTTGTCAAGTTCTTTTGACCTAAGGCCTTTAGTGAAATATTAGTTCTATAAGGAGCACCTACCCCTAAGATGATCAAGTCCTTCTAACCACCTATTTAGTCAAGTCCTTCTGACCTACAACCCTGATCAAGTCTTTCTAACCAAAGGTCTTTAGTGAAACCATATTTCACAAGGAGCAACTACCCCTAAAGAAGATCAAGTCCTTTAGACCCTCCTTGAAATGAACACTTCCACCTTAGAATTGATGTCTTCAACACCTGATGATAGACCTAAGATTAATTTATAGATACATAATTTCTCTCTCTAACTCATATAGGCATCTCACATAAGCATGCCATAATCTCTCTCTTTCACTCAAATAGTCCTCATATGCACCCTCAAATCTCTTCACACAACTTCAAACTATAAGAACACTATACTATCATTAGAAACATGACCTATAGATCATACACATAGTCCTTAATATTCTCTGCTCATTAACCCAATAACTTGATACTCTCACTCTCCTTTCCTTTCCTTCACTCTCCAACCCTCTCAAAAACAAGTCTCTATAAATTTCACACACAAGCCTAAAAACCATCTCATTTAGTTCCACAATTTATAGGTCAATCATGAATTAACAAGATCAAAATTTTTCCTTGTCATCCATAAAACATGATTTCACCTATAGGGCATCTCACATGGGTCACACTTAAGCACAATCCATTTTTAAATAGGCTTAAGTCACTTTTAGGTCCTATGGAGACCCATTCAACTCTTTGACACTTCTCCAAGAAAACTAAAACATAGGAAAACTTTCCAAAAGCATGGACCCATTCCCCATGATCTATGGGTCCTCCTTAAGTGCCAAAATTCATCACAGTACCCTTCTACTTAAGCATAAATCACTTAAACAATATTTTGTGTACACAATCACCATAAACGAATACATAGTTGACTTGTAAACCTTTGTTCATGCTATATACTATTGGTCAATCCTTCATAATGCACAAAGATCATCCTTATAGAGTATACAACCCTATCTAATATCCAATTTACTATGAAACATTGAAACAACATTTACATAATCTCAAACATCCTTCTTGGGTCACTTGCAAAATATATATGAAAACATAATTAACTTTGGATATCAATATCTTTGTATGTACACACTTATATATCTTTAAAATATGTTTATTAGATGTATCATAAAGTCCTCTTTATCTTTTATTTTTATAGCATGAGAAAATTCAATCTAGATCAAAGTATATGGCCCAAAAAATAGACACTAGTCTTTCCTTCATAAATTCAAATATTCAAATGCAAATGATCATAGTTAAAATTTGAATACTATGCTCGCATCTCATGTCCTCTTAGATTTATATCAGTTACACACCATTGATCTTGTCTAAACTTTAATTCATATGCTCAAATTCTCAAATTTTAAACCTCAATCATGTTAACCTCATCTCTTGTAATTTTGTAATGGTGACTCCACATGCTCCATCAATCTCTATGGATCAACTAGGTCTTTAACTATTAATGTTCACCATTTGATTAATCTATACAAACACCCACTCGCCATTGGATCCTTATCCTTTACCTTTTCTTAGTTGTTAAACATCATGCACCTTTCCTCATCTAATTGCTTCCTGACTTCTTGGAGCAATGTGTACCATTGATCTTGATCAAACTTAAACTCATGTAGAAATGACTATGGAAACCTTTGAAATACTCTTGGAAGGCCAACTTTGCATAATCATAACTTTTTCCTCACTCACTTGCATGTTTCAAATTTGCACCATATAATCTCCTCACATAGTAAAATCCAACCATGTGACAAACTAATCCTGAAACCTTCATGTGTGTAAGATATAATGCCATTAAAATGCCTTCTCAAAATCTTTTATCACAGAGACAACTATGCTAAGAATTTATCTAGGAGACCAACTTTACACATGCATATCTTTTATCATGCTTAGTTACATGATCTTAGAATTAGCACATAAAAAATAGGCACAAAATTGAAAAAACCAATATGATAATTTTTTCCTAACACCTCCACTCATGTGAATGTTTACCTCATCAACATGGTTACTCAATTCTTTCTAGCCACATGCAAATTTGGCTATGGGAAAATAATGAATTCTAACTAAGAAGCCAACTTTTCACCCTCATATCTTTGACTGCACTTTGATGCATGAATTGATATTTAGTGCATATTAAATAGGTAATAATGTGATCACAACCATATTACTAAATCCCCTTGACTCATTCCCACATGGCAATGGTGATGTCATCAAATTACCTACTCAAATTTTTTGCAATTAGACTGAAAGTGTCTAGATGAAAAACTATGGATAACCAGATGAATTTCACTTATGCACAAAAGATATAAAGTATTATAAAACATCTTAAGGACCTTTTTCACATTCTTAATACTCCATACTCATCCCTAATTATCTCTAAATATTCAAACTCTAGAGATTAACCAAGTATACTTCAAGCATACTAGGATAGGTATATTTCACACTTTGTCATTGTTACTTAGGCTGTCAAAGGACTTTAGCCACTCACAAGGACACTTTCATGACATCACCATGACATCATTGATAAATATTCAAAAATCTTCCCCTTTGTCATTGATGTCAACAAACATCATATATGGTAATATACAGTTCACCTTCTCTCTTTTCAAGCACTCCCATAACAAGAACTTTCTCTCCCTTTGACATAATGATAAAGTGGGCACCAACTGATCTTGAGGACCTAAAAATACCATAAATAGGAAAGGACCATCTTAGAAATATGATACAAACTCCCCCTTACCTTGAGCCTACTTCTTCTTGTCTTGATAACTTCCTTTTGATCCATGCAAACACTCTCTTCAACCAAACACTAAAACCAATGAAGAAAACACACAAAACACTAAAATCTAATGGAAATTACCAAGAGACATCTGAGAGGGACTCACCCTAAGATTTTTAAGTAATTATACCACTTGAGCATATTTAGATCTGTGTACACCATGAGGAACCAACATATAGTCTTACTAGCCTTCTCTCTCAAGATACCATAAGGACCATACATAGATCTTCATGCCACTCACCAAAAAAATAAAAAAGATCTCAATAAACTTGATAACTCTCCATGAAATAAACATACCTTTCTCTTTTGGAGTAACTAAGAAAAAAACACTCTTCTTCACACTAGAAATGTCTTAGACTCCTTATAGCCCTAATTGGAACTTACAGATCCCACTCCTTTCAGTAGATACATCTTCAAGACCTAAAACTTCATATCTAGGGCACTCTCATATTCCCCATTAAGTACACCAATTTTCAACAACTAGATCATCTTCTACAATATACTTCCTTTACAAACCAACTATCTAATTAGGCTTCCAACTTGACAAAAAGTTGAATAACTTGAGAACCACAAACCTTAAAATATTTGTGAACCCTGATTTGACAACCCATTTGGCCCATTAAACATATTAAGAATTCTTAGAACTAAAATCATAAGGCACACCACTTTTTAGTAGAGCCCAAAACCCTAGAATATTCAAAGCAAACAAAGTCAACATAATACCTTCCAGTCAATGTCCACCTCTGAAACTTCTTGTACACCTGGAGATAAACATTATACACTTTTAGACCAAGATTTAATCTTCCACACCATTGGTAACCTTAAATTCTTATAATCCATTTTAGGACCTGAAAGCTCTTAAGCATAAACTAGGAACCTTAAAGCTAAAAATATCTCTAAATTGACTTCAAAATACCTTCAAATCATAAAACCACTTGGAAAATTATAAAATAAGGTCAATATACCTTTCTATGTAAAAATATCATCTTGATAAATCACAAATCCTCCTTTGCCATCTGGGAACCTTCAATCTGACCCTGTAGACTACTCTATATATAATTATCAACATCATGACATCACCTCAGCATATTTTCCACCTAGAAATATATGTTCCAACTAAGAATAATCAAATCTAGTCTTATAGAACCATCTCAAGAACACCACAATAACACTTTCTTCTCCATTGAAAGGAGTATCTTAATAAGCATAGACAAAGATATCCTTTACACCATAATGCTCAAAAAAAAAGTGAAGCCAGGATTGGACCACATCTCCTTAGTAACCACTAGAATCCTCTTATAGCTATAATAATTATTACTCTTGATATTCTTCTTCTTAGTCTAAAATATGACAACTAGTTCTTCTATATCACTCTCCTTTTCTTCAAAGATAAAATTGACAACACATGGAGAAACTATGGAATCTTGACATACCTTTTCATTTGAATCATCAACCTTGTAATTTAGAACCTCATCACTAGGTATAGATAATTGATTTTCTTTTCATGATGCTTGATCAACAATAATATGATGTTCACTTGGATCCATACACATCTTAGAACTAGTTTCAACCAGTACCTTGGTCTTCTCCTTCAGTTTGGTCTCTTTATTTTCAACATGAGTAGATAATGAGAACCCTTGACACTTTTCAACTTATGAAGCATTCTCCATCATAGAAAACATATTACTTGGACCTATAGACTCATAATAACTCCTACTTATGACCTTTGGTCTCCATGAGTTAACTTGTCTTCCTCCATGTACTCTGGGAGCTTAATTAAACCTATTTTGACTTGTAGTCCTTTGATTACAAAACATATTAATGTGACCTCTCTATTAAAAGTTGAAGCACACCATATTTTTTGAAAAAATATCTTTATGCCTTTCTATATTTGGATAAAATCTTGCAATGTGTCCTATGTCATAACAATTATATCACTCAACATTTCTTGAAGGAAACTCAGCTCATCTTACCTCAAATAGATAATGTTTTACAAAGTGTACCACATCATGATAGTCAAAAAACTTAACCTTTCTTACACCTTTTGATTGATGCCCCCCATCATAGTTCCATGCAAATTCATTCTTAATGGGTCTTCTACATTTTCTAGCTCTATGTCCAAACTAATTATAAGTAAAATAGTAACCATTGAAATTTTCATACCTCATAGTATTTGGTTATCTGACTTGATTTATCTTCAATATTTTTGCACTATCATTCCTTGTTCTTATGATTCATCTTCAATTTTTTATTATCTTTATTCACATTATTCTTTAACTTGTCTTGAGTTGCAATCTCTGGTTCTTATTTATATCCAATACTAGTCTTATCACTTGCATGCTTTTGATCACTTAGAATATTGTCTAGATCACTTGAGCTCTTTTAAAATATCATAAATGACATTACCTTAATAGATACCTTCTATACCTCATATTTTAATGACTCATTTTCAATTGCATACCTTACACATTCATCTTCTTTAACTTTTAGGTTTGTAGATAGGATTTCTAATTGACAACTGATATGCTTGACCATATCTTCATGATCCTTGGCATCTTCATCCATTCTTGCCTCAAACACACTGAATTGATCCTCAAGTCCTTGATTTTATATTTCATATTCTTATTTATCTTCTTCTCAATCTTTAGTTCTTCATGAGCATTTGTTAATGTAGTCTCATAGTCCACCTCATCTTCATCATCATTTGAATCACTCCAAGTAGACTCCATTTGATGTGAGAAACTTCCTTCCTCAGCCATAAACAAGGTTAATTTTCAACATGACCATCACCCTCATGATCATACTCTGAGTCACTGATTTCACTCTCTTATGATGAGCTACAATCCTCTTTGGTGTAGAGACTCTTCTTGTCTTTGGAATACTTCTTATTGTCAAACCTTCTAAATCCTTTTTTTTAATTAAACCTGAATGATTTCTTACCATGATCTTGATCATGCTCTTCATCAATATCCTTCTTGTACTTATGATGAAACTTATTAGCAAAATTTCCTACCTTTCCATAATTAAAGCATTTCAAAGGTAGCTTACCCTTATACTTGTTTGAACCTATTTTTAATTTCCTTGTAAATAAATCAATTAGTTCATCCAAATCAATATCATAAATGTCACCTTTCTTGGGTTTCTTACCTTGGAGCTCCCTTTTTGGATTCATCTCTATTTTTAATGTTGTTTCCTTATTTGGTGGTATATCATCATTTACTCTCATCTCATATGCAGTAAGGGTGCCATGTAATTGATCTATCTTTAACTAATTAAGATTATGACTTTCTTCTATAGCAGATACTTTTGGATCAAAATTGAGGGATAGAGAGAGACCTTCATACCCTTTGAACTACATTATCCTCTTGAAGTTTCTATCTAATACCTTTGATGATGGTGTTTACAATTTCATCAACTCTCTATAGAAAGGATGCCACACAATCTTCTTCTTTCATTTTGAGGAACTCAAATTATATTCAATGAGTCTATAAGTTTGCCAATTCAACCTTTTAATATCCTTCAAAAATATTCTTCAATTTATCCCATATTTTCTTTACACATGTGCAATGAATTAATTTGGTGAACTCATTTTATGTAAGACCACAAGTGATGGTATTCATTGCCTTAGAGTTGTTCTCAAACAACTTTTTTTTGCAACACTAGATGGAGGACTAGTAGGAGTAAAATAATCATCCAAAATAGAGTTCCATACATCAAACCCTAGGTACATAATGTATGTCTTCATCCTAACACTCCAAAATTAATAATTGGATCCATTGAACATCAGTGCTTACTTAGTAGAGAAACCATCTTGGACATTCTAATTAGCCATTGTACCTTGGATCACTTTCAATTTTTCAAGCTTTTATCAAAAGACCTTTCTCTGATACTAATTTTTAGAGGTACAATCCACTAAGAGGGGGGGTTTGAATTAGTGGTGTAAAACAATCCAATTCAATTTCCAAACTCTTACAAATACTTAAGCATTCAATACAATCATTCATAAAACATACAATTCATTCATAGTAGTGAACAATGAAAATAACACATACACAACATAAGATCTACATAGGAAACCCTCTTGGGGAATAAAACCCACTCTCAAGCCTACAAACACATGGAATACTATCCTATAAGATGATCACAAACAAGAGACTAATCAAGTCCTTCTGATCAGGAACATTGGTCAAGTCCTAACCTAAGCCTTTAGTGAAATAGTAGTTCCACAAAGAGCACCTACCCTTAATATGATCTAGTCCTTTTGATCACCTGTTCAGTCAAGTCCTTCTAACCTATAACCCCAATTAAGTCCTTCTGACCAAAGGTCTTTAGTGAAACCCTATTTTACAAGGAGAAAATACCCCTAAAGAAGATCAATTCCCTTAGAACCTCCTTCAAATGAACACTTCCACCTTAGAAATATTGTCTTCAACACTTGATGATGGAAATATAATTATTTGAAAACTATACAAACTCTCTCTAACTCATATAGGCCTCTCACATTAGCATGCCAAAATCTCTCTCCTTCTTCACTCAAATAGTCCTCATATGCACCCTCAGATATCTTTCCACAAATTTAAACTACAAGAATACTATACTATAATAAAAAACATGACCTAAAAATCATGTGTATATTCCTTAATCTTCTCTTCTCATTAACCCAATAGCTAAGTAATCTCACTTTCCTCTCTTTTCCTTCACTCTCCAACTCTCTCACATTAAGTCTCTATAAATTTCACACACAAGCCTAGAAACCATCTCATTTAGTTCCAAAATTTATAGTTTAATCATTAATTAATAATATCAAAATCTTTCCTTGTTTGAGACAAAACATACCTTCACCCTTAAGGCATATCACATGGATCACACACAAGCACAATCCACTTTTAAATAGGCTTAAGTCACTTTTAGGTCCTATGGAGACCCATTCATCTCTGTAATACTTCTTCGAGGAAACTAAAACATAGGAATACTTTCCAAAAACATGGACCTATTCCTCATGATCTATATGTCTTATTTAAGTTCCAACATAAATCATAATACCCTTTTGCTTAAGCACAAATTGCTTAGACAATATTCTATGTACACAGTCATTATGAACGAATACATAGTCAACTTGTAAATCTTTATTCATATTGTATATGATTGATAAATCCTTAATAATACACATAGAGCATCCTTAAGGAGTCTAAAACACTCCCTAATAACCAATTTACCATGAAACATCAAAACAACATCTACATAAGCTCAAACATATTTCTTGGGTCACTTAAAAAATATGTAAAAAAACATAGTCAACTTTGAAGCTCAATATATTTGTCTATACACACTTTCAAATCTTAAAATTAGATTCAATAGATGCACCATGAGTCTTATTTATATTTTATTTTTATATAATAAATAAATTCATTATGGATCAAAAGATATGGTCCAAAAACTAGACACTAGTCTTTCCTTCGTAAATTCAAATATTCAAATGCAAATGATCATATTGAAACTTCAAACACTATGCTCACATCTCATGGCCTCTCAGCTTTAGATCAATTACACACCATTGATATTATTCTAACTTTAAATAATAGGTTCCAATTCTCAAATTTTAAACCTTAATCACTTTTACCTCATCTCATGTAATCTTGTAATGTTAACTCCACGTGCTTCATCAATCTCTATAGATCAACCAGGTCTTTAACTATTAACACTCACCATTTGATCAATTTGTATGACCACCTACTTACCATTATATCCTTATATTTTATCTTTTCTTATTCAATAAACATTATTCACTTGTCCTCATTTATCTACTTCTTAACTTCTTGGAGTAATGTGCACCATCAATCTTGATCGAACTTTAACTTGTGCAAAAATTACTAAGTATGGGAACCTTAGAAATATGCTTGGAAGGCTAACTTTACATAGTCATAAATTTTGCCTCACTCACTTTCATGTTTTCAAATTTGGAGCATATAATCTCCTCAAATAATATAATCCAACCATGTACAAACTACTCCTAAAACCTTCACACATATGAGATATAACACCATTAAAATGCCCTCTCAAAATCTTCTATCATAGAACCACTAGACCCAAAGTGTCTAGATGAAAATCTATAGATAACCAAATTAATTATACTTATGCAAACAAGATCTGAAAGCTTATAAAACATCTTAGGGACCTTTTTCATATGCTCAATACTCCATACTCATCCCTAATCATCTCTAAATAGTCAAACTTTGGAGATCAACCAAGCATATTAGGATAGGTATATTGCATACTTTGTCATTGTTACTTAGGCTATTGAATCACTTCATCCAATCACAAGAAAACCTTCATGACATCACCATGAAATCATTGATAACTCTCTAATAGCTGCAGCTTGGTAGTTTAATTTGTGAAATAATGTCTAATATTTTAGTAAAAATCTCTTGGTTGTGTGTACCTATCAAGCTAAATGATTCTTTGTTGGGTGGACTTCAAGTAATATGAAGACACTTGAAATGTGCATCAAAAAGTGTGTCTTTCCACACATTCCATCATGTACTACACCAATGGGTGTTCTTGGTATATAGTAGATAAATTATTATAATCAAATTGTGACAAATTTAAGAGCTTCCATAGAAAACATCATCACCTGTAGATTTGAGAAGCAAATGTTAGTTGGAAAAATTAGAGTTAAAATGATCTATTTCATGTTTTTCTTAGGATGGTTATATTTAATTCCTAATGATGAAATATTTTCAATAGTGAAATCATTAATATTAAATATGTGCATTTGGAAACCAGATCAAAAATACAAAATACATGAAACCTACTTAATGGAAAAAAATGATGAATAGCTTGAAGAATCACAATAAGTGCATTAAAAATTACCATATTGTTGATTATTGTGCCAAAAATATGTTTTCTAATAGAATGTAAAACATATTTCAACTATCCATATAATCATTTAATGATATATCTTGGTGAGAATATAAGAATAAACTAATATAATCCTTAATTTCCATAATATTATTCTGTAAAACCTAGAAAAAATCTTCCTAGCATGCATTATAGTGTTCCAATTTATCATGAAATACAAGCATGCTCAAGTAAATATTAACATTTGTTTTATTTTTAAGGTGTAAAAAGTTTTTGATGATGGCTACCTTAAATGAATGTGCCTACAATATTATGGATGATGTTTTTGTTTCTTTGATTGAGGCAAAATCAAAGAAGGAATAAATATATCTTAACAAATTTAATGTAAATGGACATGGAATCTTAACTTATTTATTTTTTGCATCCACTCAATAACATCTCTATCAAGTTTTAGTAATGGTTAAGCTCCTCCTTCTCTAATCTCTTCCTCAAGATCCTCCTCCTCTTTATCCTTATCTTCTCCACTTCCCATTTTCTAAATTTCAAATGATAAGAATCCCTCATAAAGAATGGTTTCCTTCCTTATATAGATTCAACTCCATTATCTACATGCTAATGGGAATAAGACATGTGTTCCTTCCCATCCCTTGGCTCTTTGTCAAAAAATCTTCACCCTCCATAACTCCTCCAACAAGCCCATATGGGTAAGTAATCAAGTCTATACCTCATAAATAGACTCACTATCTTAAGCCATAAATGGCACATGAGCTGCCTTTAAAGTCCTCTAAGGCTATTAAAAATAATCTCCTACCTTCTCATTGGTCCAAGGGCAAAAATATCAACCCAAAATATATAAAACATACCTTATAGCTCACTCTAAAGTTGGAGCTCCCAATCCATCCGAGTTCTAAGTTAAATGGGGCCACTTAAGTGGCTTTAAAATACTTTAGGAATGAAATAAAACTTTTAAATAGAGCTCTTAAGGTTAATAATGAAAGTTGTGAATAATGTCTAATGGGGAAATAGTTATAAATTGTTAAGGACACCTACACTTCCAACTAGGTCCATAATAAGGTAAAAGGAGTGGTTTGGCTCACTATAAGGTCAAATAGATGTGTCCTCACTCTACCCATGATGTGTTTATTTTATGTGTAGTCCTAGTTCCCTTTTTGTCCTCCCCTATCACATTCACAACATTGCACACATAAAATACACTTCCCTATAAATTTGAAGCTACACAATATGAGTAATATAATGGATCTCAATCCAAACATCAAGCACATGGCATATCCAAGGCATCGCATATTAATGGTGATAAACTAATAGTAAACATATGTATACTTAAATACATGCTCATGAATAATAGCTATAGTGGTAATGAATCAATATTCATCAATATGGACAAGCAACATATTGTAAGTAAATTACATCATAATTAATATAATCATAGTCTCATCTAGCATATGACTATTCTAGCATAAGCAAAACATAACATCTCGTAACATATAGAATCTATGTCTCAGTCACAGGGACTCAATGAAATTTCATAAAATATAAAATATATATCTTAGTCACAAATGCTTAATAAAATCTCAAGTCTCAATAATATATAAGGCAAGTATCAATAGGATGTGTGTAAAACACCAAACTATTTGTAAGTAAGCACTATAGAATTAGGGGTCTCACACTCCTCATCTCTAACCTAATCCAACATGACTAGTTGATCAATATATAGGATATGATATTATTTATCTCTTAAGGAATAAAATAGTTAATATTTCCATGCTATAATTGCTTCATAAATATACTACTTTCAAGGATATTCTATACCAAACATTTAGCCAGACATATATGCCTCATGGCAAAAATATTTCTTACATTTAATAAATTGTAGTTTCATTATATTGAGGATTTTATCTATTTTATAAATGAGGACTTGCCTTCATATTCAATTGTGGATCAAAATTTACCTTTGTTCATACAAGTTCATATAAAAAGTACAATAGTAAAAATGGTTTTAATTGATAATGGTTTAGGGTAATATGAATCTTACATTTCTATAGACAATGTGTAATTACATGGATACTCTTCAAAAGACATATAATAAAATCAAAGGATTTGATGATGTGTCTCACCAATTTTCAGGTTCTATCACTTTGGATATTATAATGGGGCTAAAAACTCTACCTGCTCATTTCTAAGTAATGCCTAATCATTTGCACTACAATTTACCATTGGGTAGGCCATGGATACATGACATGCAATTTATACCTTCTAATTTATATAGGTGTGTCAAAATTTATACATAATTTATATTTATATGCATGCTCAATCAATAATTAACCATTCAAATATTTTAAGATTACAGAGTCTACTACTAAGAGTCTATCACATTTATAGACACCTCAATCTACTATAGTGTCACCCCCATAGATCAATCCTATAGAATAAATTTATACATATGAGGTTCATGATTCTAGTACAAATTATCAAAAATTTCAATTTGGAGATAGCTCAGACCCATAGATTTCACCTCAAAAGGTAGACCACAAGGAACAAATACATGGATTACCTTTATTAGTCAATTTAGAAGATCTAAATTTCATATATATCAAGGCCATTGATGATGATTTTGATACCAGTTATGATGATGATAATAATTCAATACAAATGAACATTTATGGTTGTTTATGTGGTTTGAATTTTATGTCGGTTGGTCTAGGTGAATACAAAGATGATTCAAAGGTAATCATTTTAGTATATAGAGATAAAGGAAAAATAGTTAATATAGATGTTTATAAAATAAGGAATATTTAATTCTATGTCAATAATTATTATTGGCTAAAATTGGCCTACATACAAAAACTTTGCCTAGATGGATCAGGCCACTCTCTTAGACCCTTTAGTAACCTTCTACCCCCATGATTAGTCCCTTTGTGGTCCTAACTTGATGATGCAGTACAATATTCTAGGTAGTCTTAGTGTGGTGTGAGAAGCTTAATAGATTTTTGGTTGAGTGAGTGATCTAATTGTGAAATTGGAAGACAAACCTCATGACCTTACCACAAGTCACTCGCAAGCTTTTGAAACACTTTAAGCAAGCTTTAAGGTGAATTTGGTAGTTTTGAGGAAAAGGCCTAGAAATAGGTTTAGAACTGAAAGTGAAGGATTCAGTAGATTTCCATGGTGTTCAACCATTCTGTTGCATGAGTTAGGTTTTCACAAACTCTCAAATATTATAAAAATCCAAAAGTGAGGCCTAGAGAAGCTATTATACCCAAAAGACCCCCAAAAGTGCATTAGATGACTTAAGGGTCCTCAAAAGAGAAATTTCAAATGAAAAAGTAAATTTTGAGAAAGTAAAATTAGTTTTGAATTTCTCACACATAATTATGTCATGTTTCACCTATTTATACATGTTCAATGTCATTTTAATTCATTTGAAATGGAGGAGAGGAGTTTGGGAGCAAAAGGATGCATTTTGGAGCCTTTTAGAGCTTTGGTATAATAGGTTTTTGGAGAATTTTCTTGATACAAGGGCTCAAATATCATATGAAATAATTCATAGTGTCCCTAATATCCTATTATAGTCCCCCTAAAATCATATTAGATCATAAGAACCTACAGAGGTAAGGAAAACCTATTGGCTATAAACTAGGCATGAAACAGGATTTCTAATATTAATGAAGGTCCAAGCATTTTAGAAGGTTTTTAGAAGGAAGGAAAGTTAATTTAAACCCTAAAAAATATTTCCCAAGTATTATATTTCATAGGTAGGCTTTTGGTTATCCATGCAAGTGAAAAATGATTTTGGGCAGTTTTGGGACAGCTCTAAGAGAGCCTCAAGTTTTCACTCAGTACATTCAGGAGAGAGAGAGAGTTGAGATATAATATTATGGGAAGTCATAGAGACCCTAATTACCTTTCAATTTTTTTAATTGTTTGTCTATTTAATCTCCTAATACTTATGAACAATCATTAATAGTTCATGGGTATCCAGATGGCCTATTCATCTAGATAGGCTCGAGGTTTTCCCTTGTTTCTTCACTTCAAAATTTAACAATAAATAATGGTTTTGGAGGATTAATTGAAGGGTCAAATAAGACCTATTAATTTTTTTCATCAAATAATTCCTCTCAATAAGGTACTTATGTTATAAATCATATTTTCATTCTTATCCTTATGAATGGCCCATTTGATTAGTTTTAGAGCAAAACCTAGGTTAGAGAACTAATGTACCTCCTTATTTTTACACATCAACTTAAATAGGTGATATTTTCCACCAATATTTATTGGTTCATTAGAGCCTTGATATGCCAAATAGTCAAGGTGCTATTTAGAGCTCTAATGGAGTTGTAGGTAGGTTTATCAACTATAGAGGTTTTCCTTTCCTGTAGTGGTTGAAAACTAAAGTTGATATGATGTTTTAGTAATAATATTTCATGCCAATCACCTCTCATCCCAAATCTGAATCTCAAAAATCTAGCATCATTGGAGTTGCAATGAAGAAAAGTCCAACACCCTCCATGCAATCATACATCATTAATGCACATCTACAAGTGCCATAAAGAAGAATGTCACACTGGAAAAAGGACAATTGATATTGTTTTAAGCCTTTAAATGTTTTGTATTTTGATTGAAAATGTGGAGGGAGTATAAATCTTGTTGAATTCACATTCCCTATGCATATAATTCATGTCTTCATTCACTATCCTGCTTGCAGATGTATTAACACCTTCAAGAGGTTGTGAACATTGAGTTATAAACATTGAAACTTGTTTTAGGATCTTCATGGTGGTAAACACAAATTTGAGGTCTTTCGAGAAGGATTGAGGCTAGTTTTAGGATATACGCATCATGGTTATTGTATAATTACACCTTTAATGCCTTATGTACTATTGTGTATGTGCCCATAGCCTTACACAAAGACTTGAGCATGGTCATGGGAGGATTTGAAATGTTTTGTAACATCCATGAGGTTTTTAGATATTTATGGTACCATTACAATAATATTTGAGGCCAAAGGTAGTAGGCAAGTTGGAAGAAGTCATATGCATATGAAGGACTAAGCTTTAGGGACAAGTTGCTTAAAAAAACAAAATAGAGGCCCTAACCCTTTTTGATGATGTCAAATAGAAATGTTTAAGGGAGTATTAAATAATCCATGTGCATCCATATTTTAACCCTATCCTATGGTAAGATATTTTCAAAAGAGAGTGGGTGTATGACTAGAATATAGTGATGTTTGAAGGCCTCAAAGTTAGGAAATTCTTATATGCTTTTCCTTAGTGCTTTCTATAGGACTTTGAGTTTCAAATAGCTTTGCACCCTAATATTTCAAATTAAGATCATTCACCCATGTTAGGTGGTCTTGATGAGTTGAGAGACACTCCAAGGATCCAAACAAACCATCATAGATGTAAGAGTAGGTGTTTTGATCTAAAAGTTGGCACCATTTCATGGATATATACCTATAACAAAAGGGAATATAGACACTACAAATTTAATCATGCCTTGTATAAAGAGAAGGTGTGTTTTAAAAGGAAAAAATAAATATTGATGATTGAATTCACCTTTCCAAGTACAGTAAAATAAAGGCAGGTTCACTAGAAAAGTTTTGAAATCTTTTCAAGGTTTAGCTTAAGCTCAATCCATAAAGTAGGACAAGATTGACAGTATAGTTAAGGAAAGGAAAGATAGTTCATTTTTTAAAATTGACACAATAGTGGAAGTGTATGAATTTTAATGAGAATTTAATGAGGGTGTCTTGACCTTTATATGGTTTCACTAATGATCATAAACCATCCTTGAGAATTAAATATCCTTTAAGCTCCACATATAGGTCTATACATAGGTGGCTTGCAGTAATTCATCAAAGGCATATTATCATGAAATAAGGATTGAGGTATTGCCAAAATCATGCATGGTTTGAAATGGATATGAGTATCCCCATTAGAGAGATATAATGAAAACATGACCAGCTTAAATAAGGGATAATAATAAAAAAGAGTGGCCTACAGCCACCATGAACAAACACAGTCAAGGGGGTGATTGATACCTTAGGTATGCTTTATGAGACCTAAAAAAAACCACTTCAAGAAGTGTATAGATTTTATAAAGTGATCACCATTCAAGAGAGATATAGGATACAAGCATGTGAAGATTTTAATAAGGATAATGAACCACAATATTAACCTACAATCAAGTAGGTGAGTATGATAAAGGGAGATCTATTAAGATGAGAGGAGATCATTCATGATTTCAAGGAGGCCCAAATCTCTTAAAGAAAAAGTAGAACTCAATGAGATCTGAAAAGAAGATAATCACATTGGAACTGATGATCTAATTACAATCACATGTTTAAGGAATTTTATTAATTATTTTAATGCAAGATTGTTTGATAATTTCCCATTCCTCAGTTAATCAAATATTTAAACCCTATTTCATTAAGAACCCTGTTTTGCACAGTTTAATCATAGAAGAAATGAATTCACATTCAAATCCATGAAATATGCATTACATTTATTAAATTTGAGGTATAAATAAAATTGAATAAATATTAATATAAGATTTGAAGTTTTGGAAATCACTTGGGTATGCAGATGACTGTACTACAACCTTGCTAAAATAGGTAACCCTATTTTCCATTAGTTATGAGAAAGTGAAGGTTATTTATGCTTGTTAAGGAGTGTGTTTGTGGATTTTTTTCATACCTAACATTATTTTAAGGCATATCCAATATTAATAATTCCCTTTGTGGATTTAAGACACTCTTAGAATGAAATAGTCCTATTATAGTCTTGCATAGTCATCTTTATTGCACAAAATTTTGTAAAAGGAGTCATTTTAAGAAAACTAAGGTGAATCAAAGATTAAAATATATTTTTAAATTTTTATAAGGGTAAAATAGACATTTTTTTGTTAATTTGGTCCTTTGAAACTCAATAAAACATAATATATGACCTTTATTAGGCTCTCGAGCCTGTGCAAGGAAGGAGAAACCCTATGTTAGGGTTTTGGTGTTTGAGAGAGTTATAACTATTAGAAAAACCTATATTTTTTTTTTGACATAATTTGATATGAGGAAAGTTAATATTAATGTTTTTATTTGATTGGAGGCTGTACAGTATGGTTTCTAGACCTAGGGTGTGTTTAAGGGCTAATTAGGCCTATTTGAGGGGAGGCTAATGAAGTGTGGTCTAGGAGTGGAATATAATAATTAAATTTGACACACACATAAAAATAGGTAGATTTTGTATGAAAAGGTTATTACATATTCAAAAAAAATATTAGTTTTACCAAACCAAGGATAAATGACAAAAAAAGGGCTATAAGCCTCATAAGGTCACTAAGAGCTTAGAAGGTAGAAATGAATGTTGAAGGGTGTTTGATCACTTTAAAGGGTTAATTATAGGTGTGATATGATAATATAATACCATACATGCATTTATATTAGATTATTGAAACCTAGATCAAGATTTTGTCTTTGAGATCTAAGTGAATTGCCTAGTGGAAAACTATTGGAGTTGTATGGTAAATAGAGATCAGTCTTGTGAAAGGAGTTAGGATTGAAATGTGTTTGAGAGTGAGAGTTTATTAAATCCATAAATAAGTTCCTATAAATAAAAAAAATATGAAAAATTCAAGGAGACCATCAATCATAGTGATCCAAGATCAAGAAACTTGATTGGATTAGAGGATTCAAGACCAATATATCACATGCCAAATGAGATTTTTTTAAGACCAGAGGTAGACAATGGTGTTTTGTGAAATTCTCCCCCTTATATATGAATAATTATGGTAAGATGGTTTATCAATAATATTAATGGATAGGTTTTAAAACTTTGGAATAATTTAAACACCCTAGATACCATACCTACAATCATGGAGAGCACAAAACTACTTGCAAGCTCATGAAGGTTGATGATAAAGTGTTATATGGAAGTTTATGTTTAATATCATGATGGTAAAATGAAATTTCATAAAAAATAGTGTTCGGGGTACAAAAAATTATCAAAATAGGGTTTTAAATCACTTATCCCTATAGACATATATCATAAACCCCTACTAAGAGGGACCTACTAAAAGCTTGTATAGCCTAGGACTATATTAACTCATCATTTACACAGTGATCAAGGAGATTAAATGTTTCAGGTAACATTTGAGGTTAGTGACTAGTTATAAGTAAGGCATGAGATCAAGAGATTAATAATGAGGAAGGATAATATATTAGATTTTAAAATTCATGGAGAAACACAATTGGGTCAATAGTCAAGAGAAATCCATAGTCGCAGATCTGTCTACAAGCTATAATATGTTGATAATTCAGAGATCAATGAAGAGGGTTTCATATCCAATGCATGGGTAATTTTAGATAATGATTGATGATTATGAGGTTAAAAACATCATGCTAGGCCTCCACCCTCATTAACACCATCAAGTTCACATAAAAACACCACCTACATCAATCCAAAGGAGGAACTATAGTCAACATGGTAGTCATAAGGGTTTCCTTATTGTTTGGTATGTGAAATGGGTTTCATGGTCAAGATGTTAATATTAATACATAAACTCAAAGAATAATGAGGTTTCAATCTCATAAATATGCTTAGGGTGATACTAAATGATAGTGACCTACAACCACATGAGGCTAAACGCTTACATATAAACTTGTATGCTAGTTAAGGACTAATGTCTATAAAGAAACTTTCACATGCAAAGGAAGGGAAAATGTTTCAAGAGAATAAATAATGATGTTATTCATCAAGTTCATAGTGTGAATGGATATAAAACACCTAAAGTACAATAAATTTCACCACATGACACATGACCTACAACCATCCTTTTGGAATGATCAAACATTGAACCAAATGAAGTTAAATCCAAGGTTAACAAAGATAGGGTATATAGAGAGTGGAGTTTCATTGAGGTTATGGATCTATTGAAAACCAATAAATTTAAATGGTTTTCATTATGAAGTATTGTGTTCAAGTATTAATACATTCAAGGCTCAAGGAGGCTAGTTTGATCATCAAGCAAAAGTAAATATCATTCAGATTAGAAGTCCCATGAATAGGTGCATAGAAAGAGACACATTAAAGTTTCAAAGAGGGATTAATAAGAGGAAGAAGCCACTTACAACCCTCAAAATGATACCTAGATCCAAAAGAGAGAAAAATCTTCTCCTTGAACTATCATGAAGTTGAAATAATAGAGTCATCTTTGAAGGAAGTTCATATTTGAAAGGGTGATTTAATGAGACCAAAGAGATGTGTATTAACCAAATCCATAAGGGCAAGGATTTTAAGTATTAGCCTACAGTCAAGAACTACACTCAAAAAAGACACATACAACTAAGGGAAAGCACAGTCATAGGGGTTTTCTTAGGACAATGGTATATTGAGGTTAACCTATCTATGATGGTGATTCAAAGAGCTTCATGAGCAATCAAGGTTTTTGGATTGAAAAGTTCATAGTGTAGAGGGAAAAACACCATATACAATCATGCATCAAGGAAAAAACCTATAGTAATTAAATCCAAAGGGTTATTAGGACTAACATACATGTTCAAGACATGAGGAAGGATGACAAACTCAGTGATCTCTAAATAATTTATTCTCAATAGGATAAGATTTATAGATAAATGATGGATTAGGCTCATTATATATATGGAGAGGATCACCAAAGCATGTTGTCAAAGTCAAAGTCACCTCATAATCTCCATCTACAGCTTTGTTATACATAAGATCCTTTTTAATATTGGTATTAATATGTAAATGTGGTCTATAAGGCTTTAATGTTCAAGTATGTGTCTTAAGAGAGGAAGGGTGTTGATCATCATCATGAATCATATAGGAAATTCTTAAGGACATGTTACAATCATCCCAGCTCATCATAACCATCACTGAGCACACAATCAAGCCAATGAAGAGTGAAATCATGAAATGAGAGGTTTAATGACATATTAAAATCACATTCCCCTTGTTTCTAGATCAAACCAAGGAAAAATAGAGGAAAAATTAGTTACAAAATTTGGCTAAGTAGGCACATGTCACTAGCTTTTAATAAAATGGGCCTACAAGCCAAAATATCTAGGATCTATTAACAAAATTTGGTGGAGAAGATAATTATTACTTATTATACCTATTAAAAATATTTTTTAGTTTTTTTACAAGTGGAAACTATTCACTATTTTTGTACAGTCAACTCTATGTCTAATTACGATCAATGTTGGAACCTGCTTTAAAGGGATTGGTCATTTTAGGGCATCTACAGGTTGAGTCAAAGCACAAAATTGGGTAAAAATTGTCTCCATGAAAAAAATAATAATACCATGCTATCATAAAGGTCATATAAAGAGTTAAAGTACCCATGGTTCTTACAAAGTCCATTTGTAGTTAAGATGGTAGCCATTAAAGGCCAATTGAAGTTTTGTCAGTTCTGGGTGATAAGAAGGATTTCAGGCCTTAGATATGTCTTAAAACAATATAATATGATGTTAAAAACCCATATTTTCTTATATAAATTATAAAATTCAGTTGTTTCAAATAAAATTTTGAAGAAAGACAAGTTTAGGCATGGAGGAAGCATGCAGGCAGCTTAAGGTAAATTTTGTTAAAAAGCTATATAGGACAAATTACACATCCAAAAGACTTGAAAAATGGTAGGATTTGTCCTAATGACATAATATACCTATAAATAATATTTTTAGTTTATTATTATAATTTTAATTTCCCATGGTTTATACAAAGTCTCCTTTATGTCTCATAATGGTCATTATTGGAGTAGGCATACTTTTTGAAGTTTTAAGGTGTGGTTAAGAGTTAAAATATTAGGTAAGTGTTTTAAAATAATTTTAATATGATTTTAATCCTATTAAATTAATTTAAATATTTTTCATACTCCAAACTTCATTGTAAACCCCATAGGCAAGCTCCAAACCCCATGAGAAATCTCAAAGGCATAAAGAACAAAGTTGGTTTTTGAAAATTATAAAAGGTGTTATGAGATGTTTTAGGTGCCTTAAATATGTTTTTTAGAAAAAAATATTGGTGGAAAGGTCAAATTATTACTTTGGAGGAATTCAAGCTTTTCAAGCCTAAGACGCCCAGTTTTAGCCCTTCTTTAAATGCTCATTCCTTTATACCATGAAGAGTTGGGCCAAGTGATTCTAGTATGTTTTGAGTTCTCTTGTGTAATTTAAATTCATTATAGATTGAGGTTTTTTGAGGGCCTAAGTTTTATGAATAATCATTAATAATGCAATCATGTTTAGAATGCTTGCAAACACTACATGCAATCATCTTTACGTACGTATCTTATTAGGAATAAATTTTACATTAGTGTGAGTTTGTGTATTTACTGAGAGGTAAATTGTAATTGGTGAGTTATTTTTTTATTTATTTTTAGGTATTCATAATATTTTTACAATAATATTATGAACATGGTTTATTTTTTGTATCATGGGGATATGGTGAGAAAATGATGGAGAGATAATCTCCATGATTATAGGAATTATATTCATATAAATATGTATGTCCAAATGATTAATTATGAGATTAAATAATTTTTATATGCATATTTTATTTCTCTATGTCTATTTATCACCACATGTTTTAAATTATTATTTCAGGTCTTTGATTCTCCAATAGTGGTATCAGAGCAATTGGACTTGTCCCTGTGATGGAGTAGAAAATAATTTGTAGGGGAAGTTGTCATGTGAATCACCTCTTAGGATGAGAATACAAATTATTTTGGGAATATTTATAATAATATATTTTCTATAGGTTATATTTTTACTTTTGTTACATGTGCATTTCTATTTTGCACTGTAGTAAATAAACGGTTGAATTTATAATGTTAGCCTAGTTATTTTGCATTAGACCACTTATTAACCATTACTTCAACATTGTTTCATGGGATTAGAGCATTGCATAAGCTCAGGATTTTTACTCATTGGGTTTGGTATTTCACTTAGCTCTATTGTGACCCAATAGCTCTTGCATTGGCATGATCAAGTGATATTGAAGGAGATCTATATAGGTATCGACAGACTCGCATCAATTCTAAGGAACTTTGCATTGACTTGTCTTCATCAAGGTATTTTGCATAATTAAAATGTGTACATATATGGTGTTACATATAATTCTATTTTTAATTCATGACTTGCATTCCATTTAGATCCTTTATAGAGGCAATCATTTGTTTTTTGACAAATGATCAACTCATTTTTTAGACATTTATTGCATATTTCACTCAATCTCGAGTCCTCCTGAGATTTTATTAATTCAAAAAAGGTCAAATTTTGGAATATTTAAATTTTTGTATATCTATAAAACTTATTGAAGCAACACATGATGTCTTTGCAAATAATATCTACATGTCATCCATTTAGCATTCAATCAACCATAGTTCAGTGTTCTCACTAACTTTTGTGCTTGGCACGTATTGGATCAACTTCATCATCTTTCATGCAAGTCTGAAACTACTCACCTTGCCTTTCAATTTAGGCTTGGACTCAACTTTAATTTTGTTGTAAGCAAGATGACATGGTCTATGCATAACCTGTATAAGTAAAGAGAAGAAATTATTTAGTCAATGACGGCATTGCCAACATGCAAGCTTCTAGCTATCAAGTCTTTAGTTTATTTGGTATGTATGTAGTCAATTATATTTGATTTGTGTTTAGAGGTTTTAATGAATTTTTATAATTCATTCTTTTTTAAGAAATTCTATATTTATTATGCATTTCATTTATACATCAAAGGCATATATATGTATAAACACTCAAAAGTGTCAAAGGTCTATAATAAGTCTTATATATTATTGTGTTAGTGTGTCAAATTAATTTATTAGAGATATTTTTCATATGGTTAGTCAAACCATAAATTCATGTATTTTTCAAAAGAGTCATTTTTGTCAAAAAGTCCAAATTGTAAAAATTAAAAAAAAAATATTTATGGATGCATTTTTGCTTGTACGCAACTCCACTTTATGGGGGGGATTTCCCTCAAAAACATCATGAGCATCATCAACATACAAGCTGAGTAAGCAGTTTCAGATATTAGAGGTTGGAGGATACATAGAGGATGAAGGTCTTTTAGTGACCTCTCATCAATTTCCAATGATGGGGCTGCACCAATGCTTTGGTGACATATAGTATGGTGTGTTTTTCATAATTTCCTTTGTGTGTTTTCAAAATAAGAATAGAATAATAATGCCTATTAATGTAATGTAATTTATGTATAAATTCAAAACATAATTCCCTAAGGTGAGAACATAGTGAAAGGATATAAAGTATCAATTGAATTTAGTTTATGGATCTTTAAAGGGTTTGTGGTAGAGATCTAAAAAACCACAAGATGTGAACAATGTTTTGGCAAAATTTAGGATAACTACTACAAAGATCTTGTAATTGCCTTACTTCTTTATAGAGATGACCCTCAATGACACATCCATTACAGTCACATAATATAAATGTGAGATGCATCTCTTTGCATATAGCGGTTATGTGTAGCAAGATTTCATCAGTAGTATACAGACCTAAGAGTATATGGTGGAATAAAATTCTATGTATTCTATTCATGTCAAGGTTTTTTGTAAACCTATAAAACTATGGGAGGAGTGAGGCTCTCTTTATATCAAGGTCATAAGCCACATAGTTTGGCATGCTATAGGAGGTGAGCATACTATAGATAAGAGTGTGATTTTTTTTTCACCATGTAAAAACTATGGGGGGAATGTTAGGAATAGCTTTTACATTAGTGTGATTTTGTGTATTTACCAAAAGGTAAATTATAATTGGTGAGTTAGTTTATTATTTATATTTAGGTAATCAAAATATATATTTTCATACCTTCCACATGGGAGACTAATATTTTTAGGGATGGTGAGGGGGTATATTTAATATATATCAATGGTAGTAAGTGGTGGAATGGGTGTCTTCATTTCATGAATAATCATCTTTAATGTGAGCTTGTTTGAGCTACCAAAGGAGCTTTTTAACCAGTTTTGTGTTTTTGGACTCATATGTCCATCAAATGGCATAAAATGACTTGTAAATAACCTTTAACACATAGATGACTCCCTCCAACTCTTGACCAACCTATTTTAGAGAATAATATGGCATGTTTGGGTGCTTAAGAGGCCCAAAACGGCTCGAAAATGCTTACTTATGTAGGTTTTCAAAGAGATAAATGGTCTAAATCCATGGTTAAGGTATAATGGGACCTAAATCATATTTTTATATCACTTGGGGCTCTTCAAAAGGGTTTTTATGGTGCCTTACTAAGCTAAAGGGTTAGAAACCTAGTTTTTTGACATTTTGAGTAATGTTGTAGGTTTAATGGTGATTTCCATTATTGTTGCAAGTATTGAAATTTTTCCAAATCTTCATTTTATTCCTTATATGCATGCTAGAGATGTTTGGAGGTCTTATACAGGTCCAAAATGGTCTTCAAGGTGCCAAATGGCATTGGGAGTAGGTTTTAGGGTAGTTGGTTCAAGGTGGCTCAAGCTTGAGACCTCCATTAGTGGGCTCTATTAGAGTTATAAGTTTCATGGAGTTTATTGTAGGTTGGACAAGAAAAATCAAGTTGAAAATAGAAGATTTCCTCAAAAATCAAACTTTATAACTTAACCTCCATGGTCAGCTAAGCATTTTGTGCCAAGTCAACTAACTTTTGCCAAGCACCTTCTAGAAGGGAAAGTTGAAGGGGGGCGTAGAAGTTCAAGAGGAGAGATTTGAAGGTTGGGAAGAGAAATTGGAGGATTAAATTAGTTTTCAAAGTCTTTGGAGAATTTTTCCTTTTGAGTGGATCATGACATCATCATCCTCAAAAGTTTGTCTTCTAGTGTGTTTCTAAGCCAATGAGAGTGCTTGAAGGCTATTTGGACTAATGAGGGTTATTTTTTTGAGGAAGGATTAGTTATAATTGATCTAAAGGTGGTTGAGACTCCATGGAAGTGGTTGTGTTTCATTTATTAAATTCTATTTACTTGCCTCTTCTCCCTATCTTCCCCTTTTCTCCTATATCACCCATTTCTCCCCCATTTGTGCAAGATATTCTCATTTAACAAGGCAAATCCCTATCAAAATTTGTAATAGATACCCTTTTTAAGTATTAAATATCATTTTTCACCTATATCTTGCATCTAAATTTTGTTTAATAAGCTTGTACATGATGGCCTTGTGAAGAAGTGTTCTTCCATGTCCATTGTCCTTATTTATTTGCCTATTTTTAGGTCTTTTCAAGCTAGTTGCAGGTCTGAAATTGAGCTCTTTATACCATTAATAGATGCTTGGTTTGAATTTTGGAATTATTATTTTCTTCATTTATTGTTTGGTGAGCCTAGTTTAAGAAATACTTTTGAAAATTAGCTAGTTTGTGAGGTTGTGTGAATAAAAACTATCTTATGTTGAGTTAGTGTTTGTTTCAAGCTTATGTGAGTAATTTGGTGTATCACCATTTTAGTGTTCATTTTCATCATATACCTACTTTTTATCTCTTTTCTAAGCAAAAGTATTAGTTTAGGTGATCTACCAAGAGGAAGTTGACCTTCTTTAGAGGTTCAACCTCACTATAGGATGCCCACATCCTGAGGTTACTCTAATATTGTAGCTATGAGTGAGAGAGCCTAACAAAATATCCTAAAAGGGTGCAATTCTATGTTACAATGTTTTTTTACATTCTTGATGGAACCACTTTCAAAGAACATTGGTCAAGTTTGATGTTGGTTTGATCAATTTACACTGGTTATAGATTTCATCTCTCAGTATCTAGAGACTTTGAAGAACATTCAACATTTCGGTGGTATATTAGTACCTATCTTTCATGCCAAAGGTGACTATAAGATCATCTTCTAGAGTTATTCCTTTTAAATTTTTTGAATTACCTTTAAACTCAACAAAAAGGTTAATATTTGCTAACACTCATCCTTACAAAGGAAACTTTCCTCCTTAACCAATGTCTAAGTTTACCTCTACAAAAAGATCTTTATTAGGTCCTTTCACTACCATGGATACCCCTAGAGCTTTGCCTTTTGTGGCATTCAATGGTCAAATTTCTTTGGACCTTAATCAACATGACCCTATCCCAGTGAAAACCCCCAAAAGCATTCCTTACTTCATGGGAGACCAGTCTATAACCCCTTCTAATCACATGAGAGATATAGCCAACTTTTGTAATATTCATGACATTAATTAATAAAATGTGGCTATTAGGTTGTTGGCCATCTCTTTCAAAGGTAAAACCCTGGACTAGTATAGAAACCTTACTTCTAACTCCATCATATCATGGTATTAATTAGGAGGTGATTTTTGCAAGAGGTTTGAAGACAAAAGTGACCACTTGTCACTTACTAAATAATTAATTACAATCTTGAGGGATCCTCATGAGGTTTTGTAGGATTTCAATATCATGTTCCAAAATACATGGGATAAGATTCCAATATCTATCAAGCCTAATCCTAACTACACTTTCATTTACTATCTAAAATATCTCAATAGTGATATTATAGTAATAATTCATTCTATGGGAGGAAACACATTACCAAATGCTTATGAGGTGGCGATCAGACCAATGAATAGTCTTGTACAAGCTGGCAAGCTTACACCTAGGCCACAAATGCCTTTATTTCCTAAGATTCAACCACCTCTTATTTTTATTCCTTCCATTTCTACCATTCCACATATGCCAAAACTTAATTCCATACCTACACCAAAGCAATAAAAGGCTTCAACTAGTCAATCTAGTGACTCCCAATAACACAAAAACTTCCAAGAACTTAAGAACATGTTTCATTCCTTGGGAAATGAATTAGTGAATGTGAAGAGGCAGAAAGATCAGTTTAATATATCTTATCAAACTAAATATCAACCTCATTAGTCTTATCAAGATAATAGGCCACCCTATAAAGGAAATATCCAAGGATAAGGCCAAGGACAAGGCCAAAGATAGGGGCAACCTAACTATGCTAGGAAAAATAATTATAATCCTAATGCTGCAAGTACCTATAATACTTTAGTTCTTATTAAGAAAAACATTGCTCAATTAGGTGAGGGTAATGTGCCTTGGAATAAATGTTTTGATCAATCCATTATTCCAAAAGTTGAGTTCAATCAGGGTTCCAATAATCAATGGCACTAGGGTGATAGATATAGATTCAATCAAGCTCTTATGGCTCAAAATATAGAAGTTCCTATGATGACAAAATCGAAAGAGCCTCATTAAGTCCAAGGAACTAATGAAGGGCCAAACTAGTTAGGGGCTATAATGGTTAATTATGAGAAAGAAGAGTGTTATGCATCTAATCATCAAGCTAGTTATATCTAATCAAACATTCTAATGGTAGCTAATACAAGGTTCAAAAGAAGGAACATGGACGGTAATCAAGAAGTATTCAAAGAGTCTCCTATTCTTACTACTTTACTATCAAATCCAAAGGAACCTACCAACTCTCCAAAAGTTTTAGTAACTCAAAAGAATCATAACCAATGGAATGTCTTTGTACCCCAAAACTCACAAATTCAAAACATGATTGTGGCTCCCAAAGCAAAATAAAATTGGTGGTTTACCCATCAATATTTTTGAACAAAGGAAAAAATCCAATGTGAGGATTCAAATGTGGAACATGATTTCTATGCCTGGTTAGGTGGATATCCTTCAAGAAGGTTTGCTAAAGATAAATGTTTCTACGAAGCCACCAAGCAAGGAAAATGTGGTTCTCACCAATACAACCAAAGGGCCTAATGAAGGACAATCAAGAAAGGTGGTCAAAACTCCTCCCTTATAAATTTATGTAATCATTGGTTACTCCTTCATACACAATTGCATGGTAGATGGTGGAGAAAGTACTTGAGTGATGCCAAAATCAATAGTAGATCATCTTGGTTAGAAGTATGAACCTTAATCTAAGGGATTTTTTCATCTTGATAGATCTTCTACCAAACTAGTTAGTATTATCAAAGGTCTAAACTTGACCCTACATGTTTATCGTAGTGTTTCAATGGCTCGAGATGTGTTGATTTTAAAGGCGCCTCCTCATTTTGATTTATGCTTATTTAGAGAATTTGTAGCCAAAATTAGGGGTTATCTAGTAGCAGATTAGTCCTACATGGATTTTAAGACAAGGTATGGGACCAAGGTATCTATCAAAGTTGATCTTATTTCCTAATTTCACATTGAGCCTTATGGGCCAAGTATCCCAAACATCAATTGTACCATTCTAAATAAAGATGATCACCTTGTTGGTTAGGAACTAGACACTCATCCTAAGGGGATACCTGATATGTTCTTGGATGAGTTATGGAGTGAAAATTAGCTACTTGATCTTTTGAAAGGTGTTGAAGAAAGAGTGATGGGAGTCTATTACTTGAATTAGGAGAATGAGTTCATTCCATCCCTCACTAGACCATATGAAGATATTAGTGGTCTATGGAAAATGTTATTTGATAGCTAAAGGAGTAAGCATGGAGTGGGTGTAGGTGTGATGTTTATATCCCCCTCTCATCACAAGCACTTTTCCTCTTATAGGTTTGAATTCAGTTGTTCTTATGACATAGTTGAGTATGAGGGCCTTATCCATGGTATTTAATGGACCAGCAAGAGGATAATCAAGTATTTACAATTGTATGGGGATAGTGAGATAATATTAGATTAGATTAAATACCAAAACACCATAAATAATCCCTTAATGGCATCCTACAAACATAGAGTGTGGGACATACTTGAATACTTTGAAGCCTTCAACATCCAAATAATGCCAAGAGAGTAAAATGAGCATGTTGATAGGATGGCATCTGTGGGAGCTCAATTTGACATCCAAAACAAGTTAAAGAAGTCTAAGGTATAGCCACATGTCAAAGTGGTAGGAAGACCATCACTGCCAAACAATAAAGCTCATTGGTAGGTCTTCAATAGTCACAAACATATTATTTGTTTCCTGCAATAGGAAGTAGAGTTTTCCTTAATAAACCAAGGTAAATTTAAACATCAATATGAGGATAAATTTATTCAGTTGAAGTATAACAAATGTCTTAAAGGGTTGGTCACCCTTAAAGGTCTTTTCCACAAGGGATATCATATGAGGAAAGATAAGGTAGTGATGTCAACTGATGAAGAGAACTATGAAAGAGTCCTTATCTTTAAAGATAATATCCTTATGCTTAGAAAGGTAAGCAATGAGATAGAAATACATGCTTTCATTTAAGTTTGTAAGAAATATTTAGACATCTTTGCTTGAGAATATAGTGATCTAAGAGGATTTGATCCCAAGCCAGCCCAACACACTATAGAGTTATAGGCCAACACCAAGCCTATTAAGTAGAATCAAAGGCCTATCAACCCAAAAATTAAAGATCAAATTGATTAAATTGATCGACTCCAATATCAATTTTCCCATCAAGCACTTCTCATGAGTAGTCAACCTGATACCTATGAAAAAGAAGAATGGTGAGATCTAGTTTTGTGTTGACTTTAGAGACTTGAATAGGGTCTCTTTGAAAGATCATTACCCCTTACCATCTATGTATCAACTCCTTCAAATGGTTACCAATTTAGAATGCTTCTCTCTTTTGGATGGGTACTCGGGATACAACCAAGTGCTGGTAAGAGAAGAAGACCAATACAAGATTGCCTTCACCATAAAGTGGGGCACCTATGCTTATTAGAAGATGCCTCTTAGATTATAAAATGGTGAGGCCACTTTTCAAAGATCCATGGACATGGCTTTCCAAAATTTTCTAAATTATATGGTCCTTGTATACTTTGATGACATAACAATTTTCTCCAAGAAGGCTAGTGAGCAATTGAGTCACATAAGGTAAATATTTGAAAGATGTAGAGAATATGGAATCTCATTACATCCCAAGAAATGTGTGTTTTTTTCCATGAGGGAAAATTTTTAGGTCATTTATTGTCTCAAAATAGGGACTAGTTATTGATCCTAATAGAATAAGTGTCATCTTGGCATTATCCTTACCCAAGCATAAGAAGGGACTTCAGAGTTTATTTAGGAAGATAAACATCATGAGGAGGTTTGAACCTGGTTTTGCAAGCTTATTCAAACCCATTACTTATATGCTAAAGAAGAATTAGGTGTTCACTTGGTCAAATGAAGGTAAAGTAGGATTTGAGGCTATCAAACAAGCTATTGTCCAAGCACCTACACTCATGAATCCTAATTTATCAAAGGATTTCAATTTTATGCCTTTGACAATATAGACAATATATCAAATATTATAATTCAAAAGAATGGTGAAGGACTTGAGAAGCCAATTGCATTTTTAGTCAAGGGATTGAAGGGTACAAAGTAAGGTATATTTTTGTAGAAAAACAAGTCCTTATAGTAGTAAAAAGCCTTAAAATTTTTAAACTAATGCTCTTCAATAGAAAAATCTATCTTATGGTGTCTCATCATAGAGTGAGGGACTTCCTTCTTAACAAAAAATTGAATGAGAAGAGCATTTGTTGGATCACAAAGGTCATAGAATATGATGTGGAGATCAAGGTCACTAAGCTAGTGAGAGGAAAAGGCTTGTGTGAACACATGGTGGATGACCTTCAAGAATAAATATAGGTTATTTTTGTGACATGAGACAACTCACAAATAGATACACCTACACCTCACACTAGCTAGCTCTAGGATATGACAAGGTTCTTGATAATAGGTGAGTGCCCACAAGGTATAGATAGAGTAAAGAGAAGGTATTTTAGACTTTAGTCCATACCTTATGCATTGGTTAATGGGATATTATTTAGAAAAGACCTCAATGGAGTGATCTTAAGGTGTATATATGATGACAAAGTGACTAGACTCTTAGATAAATTCCATTATGGGCCTATAGGAGACCATTTTTCTCTAAGGACTACAATAGAAAAAGTGATGAGGGTTGGTTATTATTAGCTCATACTCTTCAAAGATGCATATGCATGGGTAAGGAAGTGTCAAAAGTGTGCTTTGTTTGTAGGTAAGCAAAGATTGGCAACCTTTCCTCTCAACCTAATTTAGGTAGAGCATCCCTTCATGTAGTGGGGTTTAGAATTCATAGGAATGATCAATCCACCTTATAGTGGAAGACATAAATGGGTACTCACTACTATTAATTACTTCACCGGGTGGGTGGAGGTAATTTCTCTTAAATAAGTTAATGAGATAGTAGTGTTGAGATTATATGATAGCATAGTAATGAATTTTGGTGTACCAGTAATAATAATTTTAGATAATACCTTACCATTTATTAGCATGAGAAAAAGTGAATGGGAACTTCAATTAGGCCTCTACCTTAGTACATCCTCTAATTACTACCCCCATGGTAATAGACTTGAAGAGTCAACAAATAAAAACTTGATAAGGATCATCAAGAGGACTATGGAAGAGAATCAAAGTGTGTGGCACACAAAGTTAAGGATAGCCTTATGGGATAATAGAGTGAATCCTAAAGTTTACATTGGCAACTCACCTTTTTTCCTTGTATATGGGAGAGAATCCAAGTTATTTATCTCTCTTGAGTTACTTACCTTGGAGAGAGCCCATCAGCTTGAGTTGATAGAGAGTGAACCTATTGGCATGAGGATGGCAGAGCTCATGAAGCTTGAAGAAATAAGGGAACTTACAATGAAGACAATAGAGTCACATCAAGCTCAAGTAAAGAAATATTTTGACAAGAGATCCATAGAAAGGGATTTTAAAGAAGGGGATTTAGTCCTCAAGTGGGATTCAAATAAGGCCAAGCCAGGTAACCATAACAAGTTTGACATCTTATGGAATGGCCCTTATTTGATCCAAGGATACAAATAAAATAATGTTTTTTTGCCTGCCCAGCTAGATGGAGAGGTATTACCCATCCCAGTCAATGGGATTCATCTAAAGCCTTTCTATTAGAAGAGTTTGCAGCCATTGTATATATTGTACATTTTGTATAGTTTTTCATGTTTTACTCTAAGTGACTTGTGCATATTCATTTTTAGTTGTGTGTTTCCCTTCCCTAAGTGCCTTGGGAATAGTTTTTATTTTGTTCTTGTTGTCATTTTTGCTTCAAGATGAGTTTTTTGGAAAGGGATAGACTTGTATCAATTTCATATCAGTTTAGAAGGAAAACTTATGACCCTGTATGCCCAATGGATCAGATAAGGAAACTAATATGTTGCATGGTAGGCATACATTCCCATGAGGTCACTATAAGTGCCAAAATTTACCTGAATATGAAAAGTTTTCCTATATTGATCAATCCACTCTCGTGGACCCTTCAGTAACCTTCTACCCCCACGATTAGTCCCTTTGTGGTCCTAACTTGATGCAATGTAATATTATAGGAGGTTTTGGTGTTTTGTGAGAAGCTAAGTAGAGTTATGGTTGAATGAGTGATCTAATGGTGGAATGGGAAGACAAACCTCATGAACCTACCACATGTCACTTTCAATATTTTGAAACACTTTAACAAGCTTTAAGGTGAATTTAGTGATTTTGAGGAAAGGCCCAGAAATAGGTCTAGAACTATAAGTGAAGGATCCAATAGGTTTACATGGTGTTCAAGAACCCAAGGTCATGATGTAGGTTTTTAAAAAGTCTCATATATTATAATGATAAAAAAATGGCTCCTAGAGAAGTTATTATGCCTAAAAGATCCCCAAAAGTGCATTAGATGACTTAAGGGTCCTTAAAACAGAAATTTCAAGTGAAAAAGTAAATTGTTGAGAAAATAAAATTGGTTTTAACTTATTCCCACCTTTTTATGGAGTATTTTTGCCTATTTATACATGTTCAAGGTCATTTTAAGTCATTTAGAGTGGAAGAAAGGAGTTTGGGAGCAAAAGGATGCATTTTGGAGCCTTTTGGAGCTTTGGTAGAATAGGTTTTTGGAGATTTTTATTGATTTAGGGTCTTAACTATCATATTTACACATTAATGGTGTCCCTAATATCTTATTATAGTCCCATAAAATCATATTCTATCATAATAACATACAAAGATCAGGAGAACCTATTGGCTACAAACTAGGTATGAAATAGGTTTTCTACCATTAATGGAGGTCCAAGAATTTTATAAGCTTTAAAAAAGGAATGAAAGGTCATTTACATCCTAAAATATCTTTTCCAAGTGTTATATTTCATATGTAGTCTTCTATTTCTCCATTATAGAGAAAAACCATTTTGGGCAATTTTGGGACAGCTCTAGGAGAGCCTCAGGATTTCACTCAGTAAGATCAAGAGAGAGAGAGAGTTGGGACATAGTATTTTGGTAGTGATATTAAACCTAATTAAATTTCACTTTGTGGCATTACTATTATATTTCATCTACCCATATTTATTAATAATTGATAATAGTTCAAGGGTATCTAGATGGCCTACTCATCCATATAGGGTCCAGGTTTTCCCTTGTTTCTTCACTTCAAAACTCAATGATAAATAATGATTTTGGAGGAGTAATTTTAGGGTCAATTAGAACCTATTATAATTTTTTTCAATAGTTAATTCCTCCTAGTAAGGTACTTATGGCATAAAACCTATTTTCCTTCTTGTCCTTGTGAATGGCTCATTTGATTAGTTTTAGAGAAAAACCTAGGTTAGAGAGATAATATACCTCCTCCTCCTTATGACACATCAACTTACATATGTGATATTGACCACCAATCCTGAGTATTTCATCAAATCCTTGATAAGATAAATAGTCAAGTTACCATTTAGAACTCTAATGGAGTAGTAGGCATGTTTATCAACTACAAAGGTTTTCCTTCCCTATAGTGATTGAAAACTAAAGGTTATATTATGTTTTCACCTATAATATGTCATGTAAATCACTTATCATTGTAAACATCAATCTCAAAAATATAGAATCAGTGGATTTGCAATGAATAAAAGGCCAACACCCTCCATGAAGTCATATACCATTATTACACATCTATAGGTGCCATAAAGAATAATGTCATGTTGGAACAAGGACAATTGATCTTGTCTTAAGCCATGAAATTTTGTGGATTCTAATTTAAAATATGGAGGGATTTAAAATCTTGTTCAATGTTGATTTAATATGCAAATAGTTCATGTCTTCATTCATTATCCTACATGTATTTGCATTAACACCTTCAAGAGGTTATGAACATTGAGTTGGAAAAATTAAAACTTGTTTTAGGATCTTCATGGTGGGAAAAATTAGTTTGAGGTGTTTGGAGAAGGCTTGAGGCTGGTTGTAGGATCTACACATCATAATTATTGTATAATTACACCTTCACTACCTTATGTATTGTTGTGTATGCACCTATAACCTTACAAAAAGACTTAAGCATGGTAATGGGAGGATTTGACATGTTTTGAAACCTCCATGAGGTTTGTGGATATTTAAGGTATGATTACAATCATGTTTTTAGCCAAAGGTGGTAGGTAGTTTTGAATAATTCATATTCATATGAAGGACTAAGATTTAGGGACAAGTTCCCTAAAACACCAAAATAGAGGACCTAGACCTTTCTGATGATGTCAAATAGTAATGTTGTAGGGAGTCTTAAGGAATACAAGTGCATCCATCTTGTAACACTATCCTAGGGTAAGAGCTTTACAAAAGAGAGTGGGTGTATGACTAGAAGACAATGATGTTTGAAGGCCACAAATTCATAAAAAAGTTATTTGCTTTTCTTTAGTACTTTCTACAAGATTTTGAGTTTCCAAATAGCTTTTCACCCTGATATTTCAATGTAAGAGCATTCACCCATGTTATGTGGTCTTGATGAGTTAAGAGACACTCCAAGGATACAAAAAAGTCATCATATAGGTAAAAGTAGTTGTTTTTATCTAAATGTTGACACCATTTCATGGATATAGACCTACAAAAAAATGGAATACAACCAATACACTTGTAATCATGCCTTATATCAAAAGAAGGTGTGTTTGAAAAGGAAAAAAGAAAGATTGATGATTGAATTCACCTTGATAAGTATAGTCAAAGAAAGTTAGGTTCACTAGTAAATGTTTTAAACCTTTTCAAGGTCTAGCTTTAACTCAGTCTGTATAGTAGGACAAGATTGATAGTACAATCAAGGAAAGGAAAGATAATTCATTTTTTACAAATGAGACCATAATGGAAGTGTATGACTTTTCAAGAGCATTCAATGAGGGTGTCTTGGCCTCTATATGGTTTTACTAATGATCATAAACCATCCTTGATTATTCAATATCCTATAAGCTCCACGTATAGGTTTATACATAGGTGACTTATAGTAGGTGTGGTCCAATCTTCATCAAATGCTTATTATCATGAAATAAGTCTTGAGGCATTGCCAAGATCATGCATGGTTTAGAATGGATATGAGTAACCCCATTAGAGAGATAGAATGCAAACATGACCATATTTAATAAGGGATAATAAGAAGAAAGAGTGACCTACATCCATCAAGAACAAACACAATCAAGGGGGTGATTGATACCTTAGGTATGCTTCATGGGACCTAGAATACACCACTTCAAGAAGTTACTAGATTTTAAAAAGTGATCACCATTCAAGAGAGAGCTAGGATATAAGAATGTGAAGCTTTGAATAAGGATAATTATCCACAAAAGTAACATATAGTCAAGGAGGTGAGTATGCTAAAGGGTTATCTATCAAGATGAGAGGAGATCATTCATGGTTTTAAGGAGGCCCAAAGCTCTTAAAGATATATTAGAAATCAATGAGAGATCCAAATAATAAAAGCACATTAGAACTAATGATATAATTACAACCACGTGTTTAAGGAGGAGGTTTATTAATAATTTGAATGCAATATGGTTTGATAAATGCCCATTGCTCAGTCAATCAAAGATTTAAACCCTGTTTCATTAAGAATCCTCTTTTGCATAGTTTAGTCTTAGAGGAAATTCATTCACGTTCAAATACATGAAAGAGGCATTGGATTTATGAAATTTTAGGTATGAATAAAATATAATAGATCTTAATACTATATTTGAAGTTTTATAAGTCACTTGGGTATGCAAATGACTGTATTAAAACTCTACTAAAATAGGGAACCCTATTTTCCCTTAGTTATGAGAAATTGAAGGTTGTTTATGCTTGGTAAGGAGTGTGATTGTGAATTTTTTGGATACCTAACATGATTATAATGCATATTTAATCTTAATAATACCCTTTGTGTATTTAATACACCCTTGGAATGAAATAATCTAGTTATAGTCTTGCACACTCATCTTTGTTGCACATAATTATTTAAAAGCAGTCATTTTAAGAAAACTAAGGTGAATTAAAGATTAAAACATATTTTTAAATTTATATAAGGTTAAAACATACTTAGTGGTGGTAATTTCATCCCTTTAAAATTATTAAAATATAATATATGAAATTTATTAGGCTCTCAAGCCTGTGTAGGGAAGGAGAAACCCTAGGTTAGGGTTTTCGTGTTTAAGAGAGTTATAAACATTATAAAACCTTGGAAACTTGTGGTTTGACATAATTTTATATGATTGAAGTGAATAATAATTTTTTGGTTTGATTGGAGGCTGTACATTATGGTTTCTAGACCTAGGGTGTGCTTAAGGGCTAATTAGGCCTATTTGAGGGAAGGTTAATGAAAGAAGTGTGGTCTAGGAGTAAAATCTGATCATGAAACTTTAAAAACACATAAAATGATGTATAGTGTGGATTAAAAGGTTATTATATATTCAAAAGAGTTCCTATTTTGACCAAACCAAGAATAAATGGAAAAAAAGGGCTACAAGCCTCATAAGGTCATTAAGAGCTTAGAATGTAGAAATGAATGTTGAAGTGTGTTTGAGAACTTGAAAGGGTTCATCATAGGTTTGATATGATAATATAATACCATCCATGAATTTATATTTTATTCTTGAAACCTAGATCAAGATTTGGTCTTTGAGACCTAAATGAATTGCCTAGTGGAAAACTAGTGGAGTTGTATGGTAAATAGAGATCGGTCTTGCGAAAGGAGTTACGATTGAAATGTGTTTGATAGTGAGCATGGATTAAATCCATCAAGAAGTGACTCTATATATACAAAACAAGAAACATTAAATTATACCATCAAGCATAGTGATCTAAGAGTAATAAACTTGATTGGATTAGAGGATTCAAGATAAGTATAGCATATACAAAATGAGATCTTTTAAGACCAGAGCTAGACAATGGTGTTTTGTGAACTTATCACCCTTAATTATACTTCAAGATGGTAATATGGTATATAAATAAGATGAATGGATTTTTTTTTTTTTTTAAATCCCACATTAAAATGCCCTAGAAACCATACCTATAGTCTTGGAGAGTACAAAACTACTTGCAAACTCATGAAGGTTGATGACAAGATGTTATAGGGAAGTTTATGTTTAATCTCATGATGGTAAAATGAAATTTCATGAAACATGGTGTTAGGGGTTTAAAAATTTATAAAAATAGGGTTTTAAATCACTTAGACCTAAATTCATATATCATAAATCCCTACTAAGATGCACGTACAATAAGCTTGTAGAGCCTAGGACTATACTAACTCATCATTTACATAGTGATCAAGGAGATTGAATGTTTAAGGGAACACTTGAGGTTAGTGACTAGTTCCAAGGAAGGAATGATATCAATATATCAATAATGAGGAATGAGACTAGGTTAGGTTTTCAAATACATGGAGAAAAATAGTCAAGTCAATAGTCAAGAGAAATCCATAGTCACGGATCTATTTACAAGCTATAAGATGTTGATAACCTAGAGATCAATGAAGAGGGTTTCATATCCAATGTATGGGGACATTGAGAGAATCATTGATGATGATGATGAGGTTAAAACATAATTCCAATCCTCCACCCTCATGAACACCATACATAAAGACACCACCTATGGCAGTCTAAAGGAGGAACTATAGTCAACATGATATTCATAAGGGTTTCCTTAGGGTTTGGTATATGAAATGGGTTTCATGGTCAAGATGTTGATATGAATGCATCACCTCAGTGAATATTGAGGTTTTACACTCATAAATATACTTAGGGTGATACTAAAGGATAGTGACTTACAACCACTTGCACTTATAACCACATGAGGCTAAAGGCTTACCTATAAACTTGTATGCTAGTTAAGGACTAATGTCTATAAATAAACTTTCACATATAAAGGAAGGGAATATTTTTCAAGAGAAAAAATAATGATGTGATTCAATAGGTTCATAGTATGAAGAGATTTAAAACACATAAATTATAGTCAATTTCACCTTAGGACATATGACCTATAGTCATCCTTTTGGAAAAATCAGACATTAAACCAAATGAATTTGAGTCTAAGCTCAATAGAGAGAGGGTCTATAGAGAGTGGAGTTTCATTGAGGTTATGGCTCTAATAAAAACCAATAAATGGATTTGTTTTTCATCATGAAGGATTTTTTTCATGTCTTAAGACTTTTAATTCTCAAGGAGGCTAGTTTGATCATAAATCCAAAGTCAATAGCATTGAGATTATAAGTATCATGAATAGGTTCTGAGAAAGAGACACATTCAAGTTTCAAGGAGGGATTAATAAGAGGAAGAAGACACCTAAAACCATCAAAAGGATACCTAGAACCAAAGGAGAGCATATGCTTCTCCTTGAACTAGTATGAAGTTGAAATCAATGAGGGTTCATACTTAAAAGGGTGATTCAATGAGACCAAAGAGATGTGTATTCACCAAATTCATAAGGGTAAGGATTCCAAGTATTATCCTAGAGTCAAGAAATATAGTCAAAAAAGACAAATATAACTAAGGGAAAGCATAGTCATAGGGGTTTTCTTAGGACAATGGTCTATGAAGGTTAACCTATCTATGATGGTGATTTAAAGATTTTCATGAGTAATCAAGGTTTTTGGAATGAAAATTTCATAGTGTAGAGGGAAAAACACCATCTATAATCATGCATCAAGTAAAACACCTACAATCATTAAAGCCAAAGGGTTATTAGGACTAACAGCCATGTTCAAGACATGAGGAAGGATGACAAACTTAGTGATATATAAATAAGTTATGCTCAAGAGGATAAGAGTTATAGAAAACATGATGCATTAGGATCATTAGAAATATGGAGAGGGTCACCAAAGCATCTTGTCAAAGTCAGAGTCACCTCATAATCTCCATCTATAGCTTTGTTATACACAGGCTCCTTTTCAAGATTGGAATTGATAGTGTGAAGTTGGTATACAAGGATTTCATCTTCAATGAGGTATCTTAGGATAGGAATGTGGTTGATCATCATCATGAATCATATAGGAAACTCTTAACGACATGTTACAATCAACCCAACTCATCATTACCATCACCTACATCACTGAGAACACAAGAAAGCCAATGAAGAGTGGAATAATTTAAGGAGAGGTTTCATGACATATTAAAATAAAATTCCCCTTGTTTTTATCTCAAACCAAGGAAAAAGAGAGGAAAACTCAATTATAAAATTTGACCAAGCAAGCACATGTCACTAGCTTTTGGCAAAACGGGCCTACAAGCCAAACTATGCAAGATCTAATCAATAAATTTTGTGGATAGGCTCATTATGACCTGTTATACCTATTAAAAATCTTGGTTATATTTTTTGACAATGGTAAATATTAACTATTTTTATACAGTTAACTCTATGTCTAATCATAGTCAATGTCAGAGTCTGCCTTGGAGGGATTGGTCATTTTGGGCATCTAAAAGTTCATTAAAAACATAAAATTTGGTAAAAATGGTCTCTATGACCCAAAAAATCATAAATATCCATAATAAAGGTCCTAAAAAGAGTTAAATTTTCCTTTGTTCTTACCCAGTCTCTTTGCAGTCAAGAAAGCACCCATTAAAGGCTAATTAAAGTTTTGTCAGTTCTTGGTGCTAAGGAGTGTAGGCCTTAGAGAGGTATCTAAACCATATAATATTATGTTTTAAACATATATTTTCATATATAAGTGATAAAATTCAGGTGTTTCAATCAAAATATTGAAGAAATACAAGTTTAGGCATAGAGGAAGCATGTAGGCAGCTCAAGGTAAATTTTGGTAAAAAAGGTCTATAAGATAAAGTACACATCTAAAAAACTTGAAACTTGGTAAGATTAGTAATAATGACTTAATATATATATAAATAATATTGTGTGACTATTATGATAAGTGGAATTTCTTGATGTTTATACATAATCCCCTCTATGTCTCATAATAATCACTATTGGAGCAGGCACACTTTTTGGAGTTTTAAGGTGTGGTTAAGGGATTTAAGCCTAGTTAAGTGTTTTAAAATCATGGTAAGTTTTTTTTAATAATATTAAACACATTTAAAGATTTTTCACACTCCAAAAGTCATGAAAACCCTGTAGGCAAGCTCAAAACCCCACATGCATTCTCAAAGGCATAAAGAGCAAAGTTGGTTTTTGAACGTTTGAAAAGATGTTATGAGATGTTTTAGGTGACATTAATTTGGTTTCAATCAAATAAGATCATTTTAAATTTAAAATGGAAAAACTTAGTTGACTTGGCACAAAATGCTAAAATAACCATGGAGGTTAAGTTCTAAAGTTTGATTTTTTAGGACATCTTCTATTTTCAACTTGACTTTGCTCCTCCGACCTATAATAATATCCATGAAACCTAAAAATATCATAGAGCCCATTGATGGAGGTCTCAATATTGAGCCACCTTGAACCAACTACCCTAAAACCTATTCCTAAGGCCATTTGGCACCCTGAAGACTAATTATAGACATATAGAATACCTCTACACATCTCTATCATGCATATTAGGAATAAAATGAAGATTTGGAAAACCTTCACTACTGGTATAATGGTGGAAAACACAATTAAACCTAAAACATTTCAAAAAATGTTAAAAAATGTGTTTTTAACCCTTTAGCTCATCAAGGCACCATGAAAAACTTTTTGAAGAGCTAAAAGTTCCATAAAAAGATGATTTAGGCCTTATTAGACCTTTTCCATGGTTTTATACCATTTATCTCTTTGAAAACCTACAAAAGTTAGTAATTTTGAGCCATTATGGGCCTCTTAGGCACCCAAACATACAAATTATTTTTAAAAAATAGGTTGGTTAGGAGTTTTAGGGAGTCCTGTATGCATTCAAGGTGATTTCCAAGTCATTCTAGCCCATTTTATGGACCTATGAGTCCAAAAACACAACTGGTCAAAACACTCCTTTGGTAGCTCAAATAAGTTCACCTTCAAAATGATTATTCATGAAATGAAGACACCCATTCCATAACTTATTGCCATGGATCTCTAGTTTATATAACCCTTCAACATACCTGAGATTATTGGGTTCCCATGTGGAAGGTATGAAAAGATACATACGTAAAGATGATTGTTTGTAGGTTTTTCAAGCATTCTAGACATGCTTACATTCTTAATGATTGTTCATAAAAATCAAGACTAACCAACCTAAATCCATAATTAGTATCAAGTAAATAGGGGTACTCAAAAAATACTATAATCACTTGGCCCAAATCTTCATGGTAGGAAAGAAACGAGCATCTAAAGAAGGACTAAAACTAGGTGTTTTAGGCCTAAAAAGCTCAAATTCATTCAAAATACCAAAGAAACTTCTAGAAGAGAAAGTGAAAGTGGGGATTAGAATTCCAAGAGGAGATATTTGGAGGTTGGGAAGAGAAATTAGAGCATTCAATGAGTTTTCAAAGTCTTTGGAGATTTTTCCATTTTGATTAGATCTTGACATAGTTATCCTTAAAAGATTTTATCTTCTAGTGTGTTTCTAAGCTAATGAGAGGGCTTGAAGGCTATTGTACTAATGAGGATTATTTTATTGATAAAGGATTAGTTATAATTTATCCAAATGTGGTTAAGACTCCATGAAAGTGGTTGTGTCTCATTTATTTAATAATGTTTGCTGGCCTTTTCTCCCTCTCTTCCCCTTTTCTCATATATATCCCATTTCTCCCCCATTTGTGCAAGATATTCTCATTTGACAAGGTAAAACCCTATAATTTTTTTTAATATATACCCCTTTGAATCAATAAAGATCATTTTTCACCTATTTTTTGCCTCTAAATTATATTTAGTAAGCTTGTGCATGATGGCCTTGTGAAGAAGTGTTATTATGTGTTCATTGTCCTTCTTTGTTGCCTATTTTTAGGTGTTTTCAAGCTAGTTTTAGGTCTGAACTTGATCTCCTTCCACCATTAATGGATGTTTGGTGTGAATTTTAGAATCCCTCTTTGCTTTATGTATTGTTTGGTGAGCCTAGTTTAAGAAATACTTATGCAAATTAGTTAGTTTGTGAGGTTATGTGAACAAAAATTGACTTATGTTGAGTTAGTGTTTATTTCAAGCTTATGTGAGTTTCAATTAATTTGGTGTATCACCCTTTTAGTGTTATTATTCATCCTATACCCCATTTATATCTCTTTTCTAAGAAGAAGCATTAGTTTAGGTGATCTACCAAGAGGAATCCAACTTTCTCTAGAGGTTCAACCTCACTATAAGATACCCACATCCTGAGGTTACTTCAATTTTGTAGCTGGGAGTGAGAGAACCTAAAAAACTCACCCACAAGGGTAAAATTCTATGCTACAATAATGCCCAAAGGTTTTTATTTTTTATTTTTATTTTGAAATTTTACATAAATGATAACATGGTGGATAAGTTAGGAATAAGTTGTATCATAGCCTCAAAATCCACCCAAATATTTTCAAAGATTTATCCATAGTAATGAAATGTAAATTAATGTTTTCTAAAAAGGAAGATATCCTAATCAAGTTAGCAATACATAACTTTTATACTCCATTTTCCAAGTATAAATTAAAGTCTTCAACCAAGTCATCTAAGTGCAACTTAGTAGTCTAATTTGTGAAATAATGTCTAATATTTTAGTAGAAATCTTTTGGTTGTGTGTACCCATCAAGATACATGATTTTTTTTTTGGTGTACTTCAAGTGATATGAAACCTCTTGAAATGTGCATCAAAAAGTGTGGATCTCCCCACATTCTAGCATGTACTACACCAATGGGTTTTATTGGTATGTAGTAGATAAATTCTTACAATAAAATTGTGATAAATACAAGAGCTTCCATAGAAAACATCATCATTCACCTATATATTTGAGAAGTAGATGTTAATTAGAAAATTTAGAGATAAAATTATCTATTTCATTTTTTTCTTAGGATGGTTAGATTGAATTCCCAATGATAAAATATTTTCAATAGTGAAATCATTAGTATTCATTTTGTGCATTCAAAAACCATATCAAAAATACAAAAAACATGAAATCTACTTAATGGAAAATTTTTATGAATAACTAGAAGAATCACAATAAATGATTTGAAAATTATCATTTAGTTTATTGTTGTGGCAAAAATATGTTTTCTAAAGGAACGTATGACATAGTTCAACTATCCATATAATCATTTAATGATATATATTGATGAGGATATAAAAATAAACCAATATAATCCTCATTTTTCATAATATTATTCTGTAAAACCTAGAAAAAAATCTTCCTAGCATGCATTATAGTGTTGTAATTTATCAAGAAATACAAGCATGCTCAAGGAAATATTAATATTTGTTTTATTTTTAAGATGTAAAAAGTTTTTGATGATGGCTACCTTAAATGAATGTTCTTATAGTCTTATGGATGATGTTTTTATTTCTTTTATTGAGGCTTTAATAAAACATCCAATAATATTGGTTTATGCAAGAATGGATTGAATTTTGTAAAAATATTTCTAAATCAATATTAGTGTGACAAGAAATATTGAGAAACAATAACATCCTCAATAAGATAAAAAAATATTACAGTTGGGTTGATCTATATAAGAGGATAATTTACAAGAGAATATTATAGATGGATTGATGTCACCATGTATATATATTGTACATAAGTGAGGATGAATGTGTTTATATATGATGTTATTAAATTATGGTAAATGGTGGGAAAATATGTTTGATTTCTCCAAAATCAAAGATTTAAGTAAAAAATAGAAAACCAAACATATCATAAATGCTTAGAGTTGTGTGAAATACAAAAGAGGTTTTTAATTAAGATTTTACCAGAAACAAAAAAACTCTCTTAAAATTTGCTTCTGAGCATTGAGAATGTTGGGTTTTTTTAGTTTAATAATTGTTATATTTTCCCCTCTTAGTTTCTACAGAATATAAGAAGACTTGATATTTAACAAAATTTTGTTTCTAGAAAAAAACTAAAACTATTTCTTTTAATTATAAAAATGTACACAAAAACCTCTCCCATAATTTTATTTTGAACATTTTTAATATTCTTATTTTATTTTCAGGTTTTGTCCCTAACCGATAGCATTAAGGATAGATATTTGAAAAATGTGTATGGATATACAAAAACTAAAAAAGGTCTTTGTAAAACACAATATTATGCACAAAAACCTCTCTCATAATTGTAATCTAACTAAATTTTATTTTTTCATGTTCTTATGACTAACTAGTTTTGAGATCTTAAATTAAAAAAACCACCATTAGATTAGTCTAACTAATAATATCACTCACATTATACCATAAGGACCAAAACCTCAAAAAATATAAACACAAACATTCAAATTTTATATTTACAAATCAATTATACATAGGTTGGTCATGAATTTTCAGTGATACAGTCTTTGGAACAAGGATTGGCTCATTATTGATGATGGAATGTTTATAGTTTTGAACATGTCCTTATAAGTATGTTTATTATGGGTGGGTGTGGTTTATTATAATTATTTAATGGATATAGAATTTTGTGAATGTAATTGGGTGTGTTATAATTTCCTTATTATAATTTGGTTAAGCCAATTTGTTGTTAATGTTGTGCATAATGAGCAAGAAAAAATATGAAGATTGAGTGTTTTAAGTAAGATAAAACTATATAATCTTAACTGCACAATCAATCCATCAGATTTGAATAGCTAACATGTTGATTAATAATTTGATAATGTTATCTCATCCTAAGGGTTAAATTAGGTTATTGGGTATTTTAGACCAAAAAATATGTGACAGTTTATTGAATTCTAACCTTTGTTGTGGAAATTAGATTTAGGGTGGTGGTTTTCATGACTAACCTTGATACTATGTATATATGAACAACACACACTAGACTTTACACTCAACTCCTTGAATTTAGGCTGAGGTAATTAACATAATGGATGGGCTATGGCTTGGGTTGGTTGTTGGCAAAAATGGATTTGGAATGGGTGGAAATAATGGGTTCTCGTGAAGGAACAAAAATGCATTGATATCATCTTAGTTCTCATTATGAGTGTCACATTGTGCAAAATTAGAGCTCCAAGGTCTTTCAACCTCTAAGATCAAAAGAAGGCAAAGCTCCTGGTCAATGCTGGGACTAGGTAAATGAGGGATATTGGGTTGAATGATCCATGGGAAGAAATATACTCTATCATATTGGCTATGCCTAGTCAATGTCATCAAAAAATGTGAATGATATAAGATGAGGCTAAACCTAAGGAGAATAAGGAGGTGAGAATTGGAAACTAGGCCTAGATAACATTGTAGTGATGACATTAGTTTTAGGGAAGGATAATGATGGGTAGATCATAAATTCATTATTGTTCTTATAAATCATTGAGAGAGTCTATAATGATATAAGGGATCATGTTGGAATATAATACCTCTCTTCTAAGCTTGATATTAATATCAAATTTAAATTTAGTTATGACACTAGGTACTATAACTTTAGGGAAAAGACCTTCTATAACAAGACCATGTGTTTTGAGAAGTGTCATACAAGAGGTATTAACCAATGCATAAGTATATGATCTTATCTATATAAATTATTTAAGTACTCATTGTATTTTTAGAAGTATTTTTGTTTTTTTTATTATTTTTAACTTAGAAGTAAAATGCTTTCTAGCTAAAATTTAAATTTTGAAAGTAAATAAATAATAAAACTTAAAATTAATGTAATAAAAAAATTACCATTTTCCAATGATTTGACAATGCATACAAAGAGAGAAGAAGAGATATATCCTATTATGCAAGATGTTAAATATTCCTAGCTTTGTCTAAATGTAATCAAAGTGTAAATTTTTTTGTACTTTATTTTTTTTATTGTGGAGATGGATATGATGTGAATTAAATTTTATATATATTCAAGTAATTTAATAAATAATCTAACCTAAAATAGCAACACTCCAATTTTTTTTACAAGTTCATTGCAAATCAACAAACTAAGCTAGCTTTCCAACTTTCCTAGTTATTGCACGCAAGTTTTAAATATTCTTTTAAAAAATAAGGAAGAATATAAATTTTAATTTTTTATATTAGCTTGAATAATAAAAAAATCCAAATTGATCTAAAACAATGATAAATCATAAATATGAAGTCCTCTTGTTTACCTAGAGTTTGTCTAGAGTTTTATTGTTGGCTAATTGATTATTTTGAGAGCAATGAAACATTTTTTGAATTTAAAAGTTAAATAATGTGTTATATGAAAGTTCATGAAATACTTCCTAAAATTCTATTTCAATATAATATGTTAATGATATTGAATCTACTAAAAGGAATGTAAAATAAATAATCTATCTACTACTTTTTTATAGCAAAGACAAGAAGAGAAAGAGAGTTATTTCTCTTAGAAATTTGCCTTTTATTTTAAAATGAATATTTAATAAAGTAAAAAAATAAATAATAATATAATCTAATCTAATCTAATCTACTAGAATAAAATAAATAAAACTAAGATAATAACCTCTAACATGATCCTGGTGTAGATCAACTGAAGGCAAAGAATTTTTAGCACCATGATCCTCAGTATGCTGGATATTTTTACTCAAATGAAGATAAAAAGAACTCTAAAATAAAGAGGATAAATATATGGTTGTCACAAATTGAATAATAATAAAAGAGACACAAATTCAAAAAAGGAACAACTGACTGTGGTTGGTTGAAGATGTTGTTTACAAATATTGAGTTGTAAGAACATTGACTCTCCTTATCCAATACTATGTATTCAAACTCAAAATAAATAAAATAAAACCTCTTACTAAATTTTATCAATTTTTAGCTATAAAATATTCAAAACTCTTGATCTTAGAATGAAATTTTTTGGATCCAAAATCAAGACAAGTTTGACTTACTTGTAGAAAAGAAATAGAGCTTGCATTAAGGAGTTTAATTGAGTTAAATTGGGATTTTAACTTAGGAGGGATTAAAAATAGAATAGGGAGTGATCTAGGCCTAATTGGAGGTGAAATTAGGATGGAAAAACAAAGAATTATGACCAAAATCATGCAAAACATGTCAAGGAATGATTCATTGGAGCTAAATTTGGAAGATGGAACAATGGTGATGAAACCACCCCTATTTTTAGGTGCAGTTACATAACCACCACCTATGAATAAAAATAATCTCTATATATTATGAAACCACCTATATTTTTATATGAAACCACCCTATTAACCATCATGATGAACCCATCACCAAGGTGTTGGTTTTGTAACCTAAGAGGGTGGTTCTGTCACCTAGAGGGGTGATTTTGTCATCAATGAGAAAGGGGTGAAAAAAAGTTTAAGGAAGTTGCAAGGGACAATAAAAAGGGGATTTTGAGAGACTTGTTGATGATGAAAATTGTGCTTGATCTTAATCAATCAACAATGGGAAGTTTCAAGCTATGGGATAATGCAGCTTGAAACAACCTCCAAATTTTAGAGAAGCTAGTCTCTTCTTTTGTATCAAGTGTTGGGGGAAAAGGGATAGGAAATTAAATAGAAACACAAATGCAAGAAATGAAACCTAACTATGGTGATGTGCCTAAGTGTAATCCTAATCCTAACCTAAGGACAATAAGACTATATATATGATTCAATTACATTTAAGAGCAAAAAAGTGCATGATCAATGTAAAAGATCAAAATAATAGAAATAGAGGCTCACAACAAAGACTTTTTTTGCTGAGATACATGAAATGTAAACAAAGGCATAGTGTTCAATATTCTTAATAGAATCTTTCAATCACATAAGAGGCACAGAAATCACATACAGTTATGTAGAACTTTCGACTCAAGAAAATGAGACAAAAGCAAATGACATTCCTAATCACAACACTAGAAAATCTACAGTATAGACTACTTTGCAAATGACACAGATAACATCAACCAAGGCATAGAGTTCAATCTTCTTAATTCATTCAACCACATAAAAGGCACAAAAACATGCATAGTTACATTAACTTTACAACTCAAGAAAATGAGACAAAAGCAAATGATATTACTGGTCAAAACTCTAGAAAGTCTAAAACTATAGAAAGTCCCTCTCCTTTCTTCTTGATTCATTCTTCTTTTATAGCCTTGAATGTCTCCTTCCATCATCATTTTTTATACATAATTCTACTTCACCCTTAACTCACAGGGGACAAATAGATGATGCTTTCAATGTTTGCCGGCCTCAAAAATCTACCCAGTGAACTATTCCATCTACTCAAATTAACTCCAGCCAATTTTTTCTCCATTTTGCTTTGTGGCAACAGATACACAAAACACTCTATTATGTTGAAATGGGAAGGGACACTTAGTCAATTTCCTAAAAATCCTCTTATTACTTAGAAGGCACTAGAGAATGACACTTGTCCCTTTCTGCTTGATTCATCAAAGACATGCGACTCTCTCTGCTTCTCTTTAGCTATGCTGTAGAATCATTCGGGGCATATATTAGACTCTTATAGACAATGATTCTTGGTAGCTTCTATATACTTTTGAAGTAACACCTGAGGCCCACCACAATCTTTATTCAGCAATGAAATTTGAAGGTCATCTCTTAGGCATTGACACGTGGAGGCTTCTACAGCTTCATGGAAGATACGTAATGTCTTCCGCTACTTTTAGTTAAGGGTATGTGGTGGCTTCCACTTTTCTTGGGGATGGAGTAGAAAGGGGCTCAGAGAGTAACACTTGGTAGCCTCCACTGTACCTTGGCACTTAAACAAAATGAACAAATGCCACACTACTTTTCAAAAAGGTACGTGATCCCTTTGATTTTTGGGACACTCCCTTGAACTGCCCGATGAACCAAAATAGTTCAATGGTTCAACAGTTCAACAGTGCATGCCATTTACACATTAATCAAGGTATTGAACCAAAATGTTAAACCAAAACATTGAACCCAGGTGCTGAATTGACTATCTCTCAGATGTTGACACATGGTGACTTTTGCTTCTTCTGAAAAAGTAGTCCAAGGCCTTCTGCAACTACCACCTGGTGCTTTTTGTTGCATCCTACTCCTTAGACTTTTAAAAACCTTTGCCAAAAAGAAGAAATGCAAGTACCAATATGAGACACAGATGTTGACATGTAGAAGCTTCTACTTAGCTGCTATTTGATATGTGGCACATTCCACTTCCCTATCGTAAGTTATAAAAAATGCCTCGAACGATGCCAGTTGGCTGGCTCCATGTTTCTAAAAGTGACACTTGATAGCTTCTACTTGAATTCAAACATTTAGGCAAAATGAAATGAAATAAATGAAAGAGAACCCACACTCAGATAGTGACACTTGGTGGTCTCTATTGTACTTTGATACTTAGATAGAAAATGAACCCGTGCTCTGCCCCAACTCTGTCGCTACGACCAAGGTGTATGGGAACCAAAACTGTAATGCTCAACTAAAAATTTGAATGCAACATAGAGTAAAAATTTACTCTACAATTATTGGCGACCCTCAGAACTTTTGAGCCTACTCAATAAGAAAACTCCACCTCCCGCTAGATCAAAATTATGAAAATTACAGCTTTAAAGAGCCGTCGACATGTATTTAAAACACTTATTTAAAATAAAAGGTGGAAAATAATGAAACAAAATAATGCGAGAAAGGGAAATTATTTAACTATAATACATGAGAGACCCAAGTCAATTGAAATGTTTTAAATAGATTCCATTTATAGGAATCTATTCAGGTTCTCCTTCCATCGACTCTAGATCAAAAGAATTCTTCTGCTTGCATGCACAAATTTTATACGGGCCAGTCCATAGCGCTTCAAATTTTTTATGTTGACCCGGCTTGGTAGCCCTTACATCCCATTTCAAAACAATCGAGCCTACTTCAAAATTAGGATTTGAAGTCCTTTTATCAAAATAGTTCTTAACCATTCCCTGATGCTTAATCAATGAATCATGGGCTATATCCCTCTTTTCTTGAACTTCCAAAATTTCTATGAGTCTGACCTGCATGGGGCCATTTTCTTCAATTTCAATTTGTTTGATCAGCTGGAGAGCAAAGATTTCCAAACTCAAGGGAATCAAGTAGACTTTCCATATACCAATTCATATGGAGACATTTTGATCACTTGCTTAGGCATGATTCTATCATCCCATAGTGTTAGATTAAGCACTTTATGCCATTCTTTGTGATGATCAGCCCCTACTCTTTTGATGAGCGTTATCAGGTTCTTGTTGGTTGATTCTACCAGACCATTACCTTAAGGGTAATAGTTAGATGAAGTTTTTAGATATATTCCATGTCTCAAGGTAAATTCAGATACTTTAGACCCCAAGAATGCTTTAGCATTATCTGAAATGATGATGTGAGGGGCCCCAAAGTGAGTAGTGATACCCCCTAGAAAATCTAAGATCACATTCTCTGTTGCTTCCTTAAGTGGGACTGCCTCAGTCCATTTGGTGAAATAGACTATGGTAGTTAATATCCATTGTGACCCATATTGGACACTGGATTTATCATTCCAATGAAGTCAAGACCCCATTGAGCAAAAGGTTCATCCACAATTATAGGACTAAGGGGCATGGCTGCATTCCTCTTCATCCCCATATAATACTAGCAGGATTGACATTTTCTAACCAACTGATAACAATCTACAAATAAAGTAGGCCAAAAATATCCTGCCTCACTTATCTTTATGGCTATGGTCTTTATAGAAAAATGCCCCCTGATATTCCATGATGCATTTCGTGTAGTATTCTCTTAATTTCAGCCTGTTTTACACATCTTAACATTTTTTTATCAAAATTTCTTCTGAAAAGGACTTGTTCAATTAGAACAAAATGAACTCCCTGTATCCTATAATATCTCCTTTTGTTTCAAGGGAGTTCTCTTGGATAAATCCCATTTTTCATAAATTGAATCCTACTTACGACCCAAGATTCTTGATCTACCTCTTGTAATTTTAGCACCGTCTCCATCTCTCCTTCTGAATCTGCTTCCTCAAGTAACATCTTTTCAAGGTCTTGGGTTATATATTGGCACAGACCCCTACCTCTAACTAGCTTGGTGGGTCTGACCTCTACATCATATTCAAGGATCTTAGTGATTCAATTAGCTCTTTTCTCAGTAATTTCCCCCTCCATGATGTATTCCCTGACACTTGGGTGAGCTACAAGTATCAAAATTTTGTTCCCTAATATCAGATGCCTAAATTTCTTGAGAGATTTTACCATGGCATAGGCTTGTCTTTCCATAAAATTGTACCTGATCTCATAATCCCTGAGAGTTCTTGAGAAAAAGGCTATTGGGTGTTCCCCCTCCAGCCTATCATCCTTTTGCGTCAAGACAACAACAATACTTGACTCTCCTCCATAGACATACATTACAAAGGGCTTGAAAAAATCTAGGTTTTTAAGCATTGGGGCCGCTGAGATAGCCTTCTTGACCTCCTCAAAAGCTTGCCTTCCTTTTGAAGTCCACTTGAAGACCAGGTCTTTTTTAGCAAGAGTGTCATTGGTCTAACCAAGCCTACAAAATTAGATATGAATTTACTGACAAAATTGATCTTCCCTAAAAAGGACTGGACTGCCTTTTTATTTACTAAAAGAGGTAGGTCCATTATAGCTACAATTCTCTTGGGATCCATAGAAACTCCTTCCTTAGATACTATGTACCCCAATAGTTTATCCTGAGGTACAACAAAAATACATTTCTTGGGATTCAATGATATCCCAAAATCCTGACATTTCTTGAAGACAGATTCTAAGTGATCAAAATGATCATCAACATTTTTTGAGAAATAGTGAGGTCGTCTAGATAGACCAGGATGACCTTATTTACAAGTTCACCAAAGGCTATATCCATAGCTCATTGAAAGGTGGCTCCTACATTTGATAAGCTGAATGACATCTTCATGTAGGCAAATGTTCCCCATTTGGTTGTGAAAGTAGTTTTGTACTGGTCTTCCTCAGCTAGCCAAATCTGGTTGTATCCAGAGAAGCCATCAAGTAAAGAAAACCTCTCTGATCCAGCCATAGTTTGTATAATTTGTTCCATGGAGGGCAAGAGATGCTCTATTTAGATCTATGAAATCTACACACAATCTTTCATCTCCATTCTTTTTCCTAACTGGGACTAGATTTGATACTCAAGTTGAGTGCTTGATTGGAAATATTATTTTGGAGTCTAAAAGCTTCTGCAACTCATCTACCATTAGAGGCTCAATCCTTGGATTTATTGGCATCTGTTTCTATCTGATGGGCTTGAACCCTTCAATCAACTCTATTGTGTGCTAGATAATGTCTCTATTGTATCCATGAAGGTCTTCATAGCTCCAAGCTATGACTCTATCATATCTCTAGCACAATTCAATTAGCCTTTCCTTCTCTTATTGAGTTGCATAATTCCCAAATTTTAGCCTTTTCCCATTACTCACCTCTTTTTTAGAGTAATCTACTTTGTCTACCTAGAACATTTTCTTTTCTAGGCTTACACCCTCTACATCAAACAAGTTTTCTAGGGTGATCAATCCCTTGGGGAGCTTATTAGTCCTCAATTGTATAATCCGATCACCATATGCCTCTTCAATTTTAGTATGCAACTGATCAGCAAAATCATCTAATTATTGTAATAAAGAGACTACCTGAGCATCATTTTCAAACACTTGCCAATTTTCATCATTGTCTGGGATGGTCAGCCTCACTATAACTTTTACTGACTCATTGTTAATCAATAGACGAGTTGTTGGGTTAAACTGTGAGCCTATTTGGGCCATCCTATCAGCCGTAGAGTTTTGACTTCTAGGGATTATCTCAATATTGAAAGCTTTAAAATCTTCTATCAAATCCCAAATCTTATGCCTGTAGGATCTCATTCTCATATTCTTGGCTACTGCCTTTTCCCGTATTTACTTTACTACTAATTCTGAATCTCCTTTTACTTTTAGGTTCTTTATTCCCTTTTTTTTGGCTAACAGGAGGCCATGTACTAAAGATTCATACTCAGCATCATTATTAGTGAAAGCAAATTGGAATCGGATAGCCCTTAAAATTTTATCACCATTTGGAGCAGTAAGACAAATTCCTGCTCTAACACCATGTTTACTTCTAGCCCCATCAAAATGCAAAGTCCAAATTTCTAAATCTTGAGTAATAGGTGCCTCTTCCCTTATAGCATTTGGGATTGCTTGATCCTCATCAAAAATGACATACGTGCCCAAACCAGTAGTGTCATAGTTCCCATATGGGTCGTTATGCATCATAGCCAACAACTGGCTATTTTCTTCTTCTTGATCATGCTCAGTCTAGTCACCTAGCTCTTCAACAAAAATACTTTCTTCTTTATTTAACATGGCATGATCTGCTTCTAATCTTATTGTTAGTTCATTGGTGATATGGTCTTTGAACAGTGGTTCAAATAGAATCTTCATCTTTGAACCATATTTGGTTCTCAGGATGAGGTGAGACTAGTCAAGAGACATATATCCTCCTATTTTTGCTATAAAGTCTCTAGATAAACATAGACCAAAAATAGGAGGTATATCTATGACAACTACATCTTGGTTGACAATTATGTTGGGACATGTGTATAATTGCAATGGGAGCTGTTTAATTCTCTATATGGTTTGTACTATTTTGCCATCTAATTACATAACTCCTTTTGCAAGGGGTTCATATTTTATTTTCAAGGCATCAGCTATTTGCTTGGGCATCATAGTTGTACTAGCTCTTGAATCTATCAATGCATTATGCAGGAGTTTTTTTCCAACTATCAGAGTCAAATAGAAAGGCTTTGGCTTGGATTTACTTACTTGTGCTACATCGTTCACCAAGGTTGTTGTCTATTGAGGAACTGTACCTTTGAGCTTTTCCTTTCTAGCAGGTCCTTCTTTTGTAATAGCACCTTGGGGCACTGCTTGGCTTTGTAGAGCTTCTTGTAGCAGTGTCTTCTACTCAAGAATAGCCAATATATCCCATATAGATACTTGCACTGGAGTCTTATTTAATTGGTCCACTATATTGATCAATCCCAAAGACTGAGTTTTTTGGTAATAAGGATACCTAATTTTTTCCTAAATCTAGGTAGGAATCCCTTGATCTTGTACCGGCTGAGGCACTTCTTATCTAATAGCAGCATTCCTTTGCCCTTGAGATGGAGGATTATTCTTGACTTGACCACTTACAATCTCAGGCTACTCCACCATTCTCCTCTTTGATCTGGTGTAATAATCAAATTGCACTACTGGCCTTTGGGAGGTAGATGCTTCATTCAAGAAAACTTCTTCTTCATCTTCAACCCATGTGAACAAAGCATGTTCTGGGGCTATTTCTTCCTCTTGTTACAAGGGCATTCCCTGCATCTGGGCCAATAGTACTGAATTCTGCATGTCAGGAGACTGGTAGGCTTGATTGTTACTGGTACTAGCAAACTGACCATCCATTCTTCTCTACTCAGCCACCCTTTGTTGTAGATTACCCCTAGGACAATCTTTGAGTGTGTGAGCATTGTTGCAAGGGAAACACCAAGAATTAGTATCATCCACATAATTATTCTGACCTAGAACCATCTCCCTATTTGAGTTGGGAGGGATGGTTTGTGAGGGTGTGGGAACTGCAACTAATTAATTTGTTGGTTGATGGTTAGTTTGTCTTGGAGGACCTTGATATTGGTTTGGTTGGGATGAAAACATGTTTCCTTGATAGCCTTGATAAGGGGGCTTAGGGAAAGTATTATGTTGCCTCTTTATATTAATCATCTCATTGGAAAATGTCCTTAGGATATTCTTGATATCATCCATCTCAGATGATTGTGCAGGGACCGGTTGCTTTGTAGATGGAGGGTAAGTATACATAGACACAGGTAGGCTTACAGCTTTAGGAACTTCTTGAGGTAAGGGCAAGGAAATTTTTGGGAATATAGGCATGGGAAGCTTTGGAGGTAACTTTCTAGCATCTATTAAATGATTCTCAGCACTGACCGCATAGTCATAAGCCACTGGCAAAGTGTGTCCTCCCAGTGACTGAATCATAATAGATATATCTGAATTTAAAGCCTTGAGATAGAATACTATGGCCATACTTGGTGGTGTTTTAGCTATAATAGGGATCTTGTCCCAAGTTTTTTGGAATCTGGTGTTGAAGTCAATCATGTCCTCCTGTGGTCCCCTTTGAATGGTGATTAACTATTGTAACAAAGAAGACTTATCACCCTTCTCTGCAAATCTTTTAAAGAATAGATCTCTGAGCTAGTCCCATGTAGATATGGTATTTGGGGTCAAAGACCGATACCATTCTAAAGCCTTCCCTTTGAATGAGGATGCTAATAACCTTATGGCCACATTTTGTTGTGTGACAACATGTATGGCATAGATATCTGATACATCTTGAAGATGTTCCATAGGTATCTTTGAGTCTTGCCCACTGAATTTGGGTAGAGCTTTCAGAGCATTTACTAGGATAGGATCCCAAACGGCTAGTGGTGTCGAGAGGATTAAGGGGCTACCAGTGTTCTAGCTTGCATAATTTCTTGGGGGAATAGTAGCTCCCATATTTAGTATTGGTGCAAAATAGTTAGCTCTTCTTCTTGGACTCATTACTAGAGGTGGAAAAAGAATACCTGGATTTGTAGCAGATTGTGATCTAGTGACTGGTCCACAACTTTGACTCCTCATAGCTCTCTGGTTCATGCGGTATTGAAAGAAACTTCAAGACTAGTCCCATCAGGCATGCCAAAAATTGTTGATGATGAAAATTGTGCTTGATCTTAATCAATCAACAATGGGAAGTTTCAAGCTGTGGGATAATGTGGCTTAAAATAACCTCTTTATGTTAGAGAAGCTAGTCTCTTCTTTTGTATCAAGTGTTGGGGGAAAAGGGATAGGAAATTAAATAGAAATGCAAATGCAGTAAATGAAACGTAACTATGGTGATGCACCTGTGTAATCCTAATCCTAACCTGAGCACAATGAGACTATATATAGGATTCAATTACATTTAAGAGCAGAAAAGTGCATGATCAATGTAAAAGATCAAAATAATAGAAATAGAGGCTCACAACAGAGACTTATTTTGCTAAGATATAGGAAATGTCAACAAAGGCATAGTGTTCAATCTTCTTAATAGAATCTTTCAATCACATAAGAGGCACAAAAATCATGTACATTTATGTAGAACTTCCAACTCAAGAAAATGATAGAAAAGCAAATGACATTCCTAATCACAACACTAGAAAATCTATAGTATAGACTACTTTTCAAATGACATAGATAACATCAACCAAGGCATAGAGTTCAATCTTCTTAATTCATTCAGCCACATAAAAGGTACAAAAACATGCATAGTTACATCAACTTTACAACTCAAGAAAATGAGACAAAAGCAAATGATATTACTGGTCAAAACTCTATAAAGTCTAAAACTATAGAAAGTCTCTCTCCTTTCTTCTTGATTCATTCTTCTTCTTTTATAGCCTCGGATGTCTCCTTCTATCATCATTTTTCTCTTGTAATTCTACTCCACCCTTAACTCACAGGGGATAAATAGACGGCGCTTTCAATGTTTGTCAGCCCCAAAAATCTACCCAGTGAACTGTTCTATCTACTCGAATTAACTCCAGCCGATTTTTTCTCCATTTCTCTTTGTGGCAACAAATACACGAAACACTCTATTATGTTGAAATGGGAGGGGAAACTTAGTCAATTTCCTAAAAATCCTCTTATTACTTAGAAGGCACTAGAGAATGACACTTGGCACTTTCCACCTGGTTCATTAAAGACACGCAACTCTCTCCACTTCTCTTTAGCTATGCTATAGAATCATTTGGGGCATATATTAGCCTCTTACAAATGGTGACGCTTGGTAGCTTCCATAGACTTTTGAAGTAACACCCAAGGCCCACCAGAATCTTTATTCAACAATGAAATTTGAAGGTGATCGATCTCTTGGGAATTGACACGTGGAGGCTTCCGTGGCATCAGGGAAGATACGTAGTGTCTTCCACTACTTTTAGTTAAGGGTATGTGGTGGCTTCCACTTTTCTTGGGGATGGAGTAGAAAGGCTCTCAAAGAGTGACACTTGGCAGCCTCTGTTGCACCTCAGCACTTAAATAAAATGAACAAATGTCACACTACCTTTCAAAAAGGTACTTGATCCCTTTGATTTTTAGGACACTCCCTTGAACTGCCAAATGAACCAAAATAGTTCAATGGTTCAACAGTTCAACACTGCACACCATTTACACTTTAACTAAGGTATTGAACCAAAATATTGAACCAAAACATTGAACCTAGGTGCTGAACTGACTATCTCTTAGATGCTGACACGCGGTGACTTCCGCTTCTTCTGAAAAAGTAGTCCAGGGCCTTCCACAACTGCCACCTGGTGCTTTTCACTACATCTTGCTCCTTAACCTTTTGAAAATGTTTGCCAAAAATAAGAAATGTGGGTACAGATATGAGACATAGATTCTAACATGTGGAAGCTTCCACTTAGCTTCTATTTGATACGTGGCACATTCTACTTCCCTCCTGTAAGCTATAAAAAATGCCTCGGATGATGCCAGTTGGCTGACTCCATGTTTTAAAAAGTGACACTTGGTGGCTTCCACTCAAATTCAAACATTTAGGAAAAATGAAATGAAAGAAATGAAAGAGGAGAAAGAGAACCCACACTTAGATAGTGACACTTGGTGGCCTCCACTGTACTTTGATACTTAGACATAAAATGAACCCGCGCTCTGCCCCAACTCTGTCGCTATGACCAAGGTATACAGGAACCAAAACTACAGTGCTCGACTAAAAATTTGAATGCAACATAGAGTAAAAATTAACTCTACAAGACCTAAGATATATACTGAATCAAAAGAGGATAAATTATTAGAGAGTTTCCATTTGAGCATCATTATGAGGTCACTTCATCATCATTGGACCTATCATGTCAAGAATATTACATTATGCAAAAATTGCATGCATACATATTTCCCCTCGAGAGGAAACCTTGTCATGGATTGACAAGGGTTTAGTCCTAAGTATAAATGTATATAATGGAAATAATAATTTATAAATACTTACCTTACTTACCTATGTGGACTAACAAAACTAGTTGAGACTCCACATAACCTGGAAGCAAATTATGAGAATTAAGTTCAATGTGACAAGTAGAAAATATATTTCATAATAAAACTATGGAAAATAATACATATTATTTGTGTTGGGAAAACATACTACCTAAATCATATTTTTAGGGGACTTAATTTGGCACCAAGCGGCCAAGAACATGTAAAATTGTAAATGTGCTATGAAAGATAGAAAAGTTATTAGATCATTCATTTTAGAATATGGGTTTTATAGTTTAACAAGCATATAGTATTTAAATATGAAAATATATGTATAAATGTGGAAAAAAGTCTTAATTTGAAAGTTTTAAAACTAAAATAGCTATTTTGGGACCCAATATATTCAAAAACTTGCATAAATTGACTTCATTTGTGCTAATTATTTGTGACATTTCTTGAGATTTACAATTTATGTGATTGTTTTGAGCGAGAAAGTAGTCAATGGGAAGAGGATGACAAGATGATGATGAATCTACTAGTGGGAGGAGTTGTAGGATAGGGTTAGGTAAGTTTTGTGCTCCTTTCCCCTTTTCCCTATTTTTGTAACTTTTGAACAGATCTTATTAGAAACCCAGTCAGTTTCAAAAACTTTAGTTTTAGAATGTTCGTAGGAGAGGGTAGATTAGGAAAATATTTTAAAATTTTCACTTTTGGTAAAATATGGGTATTTTGGGGGGTTTTAAGCACATGCAGTTGGTAACAAAAATTGTTGCTCGAGGATGGAACCATCATCCTTTGTAGGTCGATGATTATGTAACTATTATGACAATTATGCAACCACCACTTTCTATAGGTAATAGGTTGTATAATTTCCATTGAACTTGGTTATGTTATTACTTGGGGTAGTTATGTAACCACCTATATTGGTTTTGTAACTATCACCTAGGGTGGTTATGTAACTGTCACTTAGGTTGTATAACTACCACCTACAAATAGGGGTGGTTTTACTCACTAGAATAGAACTCTAAAACTTGTAATCATTCTTATTTCAATAGGTGGAGTTGGTTTTTAGGCTAAATTATGGACTTATATATGGTGGAGTAAATCTTAAGATTAGTATTAGCTCACCTGAATATTGGTGCTTCTAATGGCTGAAGAGTTAGTTATCCTTGATCGTGTTGGGATCCTACAAATTGTGTAGGCAAGGATATTTCTAATCTCTAACTAAATAATTTGTGATATTATAACCTATTGGTATCTAGATTGGAACATATTTGTGTTCCCATAATCTCTAGTATATTAGATGATCACTCTTATTGATGTCTATTGGATCAAAGGCCTTTCCATGATGGTTCAATTAGTTTTTATTTGAGTTGATGATAGTAACCATGAGGCCTAGAGTTGGCCATAACATTTTAAATATGTCATCACACCTAATGTTGATGTGAAGTGTGTCATGAGGCTTTATCAAGTTGAGGAATAAATGAACCCCAACTTATGGAAGGCCATTATTGGCATCATTTCCTCCCAACTAGTGAGAGATAAAAGTACTAACAGGTTATTATTCAGTTGGTTTCCAATTATATGATACACTAATAAGAGAGGAGCACATTAATCCTAGATCTAAAATTTATTATATTTAACATATAGGTATCTCTATCATGTGGCTCATTTAGGGGCCCTTTCGATCAACCACCAATGGTAATCATGGGTTATATTTATGAGGTGATTATCCCTTATCAAAGGGGAATACCAATTAGAGATATGATGGATATTAAGGTTGATAGATGAAAATATATGGTGCTCTTATATGTTTTACCTTAAGTATTAAGGACTTCGATAGTGGATAACCTGATACCCTACCATACCAATACATGGTTAGGTAATAGGCCAATGAGGAGCCTATCTAAAAATAATTGTTGGGGCCACCCAAGTTTAGGATTATCTCTCATAAGTTGAAGTACACCTTATAAATAGGGTGGCCTAATATTTTTCCATGCTATGTGTAGGAAACCTTCCCATACCTAGGGTTGTCTATAAGGGTATACAAGAGGTGACAGTAGTAAGACTAGGATTATCGACGAGGCACCTGCTTATGAGAGAAGTGCCCATTACATGACCAATTTAGCTAGGAGTGGTACAAGGATCTTCCCCATAACCATCTAGAGGAGGAGGAGACCAGGTGTATTAGGATAATAGTATATGAGCCCACCACTAGTATAACAATAATAGTACCCCACTCAAGAGGATCTTACATAAAATTAACACATAGGAAATGCATATGGTGAGGCTCTAAAGTAGGTTGAGTTGAAGGAGGACATGGATATTGATGAGGAGGAGGCCATAGATGATGATTTTGACCCTAGTTTGTGTAAAGGGGACCCAAGTAAATTGTTGATTTACATTTTCTAATTATATCATGTACTTTTATTTTTAGTTGTTTAGTTAATTTTACATGAGTTTATATTTTTATATTAGATAGATCTGATGCTAATTTTATAATCTATGATTATAGATATTACACGTGGGTGGAGGAAAATGAATAGGGACATCCTTATCAACCTTTTCCAACTGAGCATTGTTTGAACTAGAGATCATCTCTTGGTAGATCTTGGACTCCTCATGGGGATTAGATGGAACATATATGTCTTCACTCTAGTGTACCATGCATTTTTGATGGTGATATTACTGAGGACATAGAACATTACCTTATTGGCTAGAGCAAAGAGAGTGGAGTCCCTGGTAGACATGATGGTGTGTGGAGGAGATACAGCATCCATCCATAGGATAGTGAGGATAACTTTAGAGGGGAGATCTAGTAGGGGTCACCATGTTTGCCTTCAAATTGGATGGGGTGAGTTAACCTATGAAGGAGGAAATAATAGGAGATGTCATTAGATTGAGTGTCCCCAACATTTTTCTATATCATGACCCTCTCAGAGGAGTAGTAAATGCTCTTGATACTTACTATAGATGTTTTTTCTATACCATTTCATATGTTTATTTTTTAGTTGCCTTAAGGCACATTGGCCCTCCATGGAGAATCTTGTATTGGACATCCTTTTTTACAAATTTAGTTGTTATTTTTTTTGGATCGATGCTTGAGAATTAAAGGGTTTCTAGCCCTTAAACCATATATAACATATGTCAAAAATGTGATCTACCTTAACATTAAATAATGTTAAGGTAAATATTACTAATACAAAACTAGATAGAATAGTTTTCAAGAGAACCACAAGTCCTTAAAAAAAATTTGATCAACTATTATCATGCATCCATCTTTAGTAATAGTGTCAAAATATACCATGAAAAAGTATTAACTACATACATATATAAGGAGAAAAAAGAATAATTCAACACACTATCATTCTAAGATCACCAACTCGATCAATTTTCCATTGCAAAGAACACCCTCTTGAGAGAATCTTAAAGGTTGTCCCACTTGTGCATGATCCATGAGGGATCCATCTAAAGTAGCCATTAAAGTTTCAAACTTTACTCCCTCTGCTTCTACAAACTAAGTATAAACCAACCTATACTCAGAACAAACAAATTCTTAGATAATAAAGATTTTCCATGCCACCAAAGAGGAGCTTGGAGGGTCCCCCATACCACCCCTTTTGTAAGCTATTTCATGGCCTTGATCCATTTTGGATTTCTCTAAATATCCCACCAATCCTCAAGACTAGAGATGGGCTAAAAAATCTCATCCAAGTTGGGCATCATAATTCCCTTGCTACCAACCGCTTCAATATTTTGAACACAAAAATAATCCACTTCCTTCACAAAATGAACTAGAGCCATAAACTAGGATTCTAATTCATGAAAATTTATCAAAGGTATGAAGCCCAGTGAGTTTTGAACAGAGAAAGGCATAGGCAAAGATGGGCCAAGGGGGAGAGAAATAATTTCAGATAGTATCCCTAGTTGATACTCCAATAAAATAAATAACTCCATAATCTTTTGAACCTATTTAGAGTCTAAGACCAAAAGGCAAATATTGATAGAGAATAGTGAAGCCAATTTTGAGTTAACACACACCTTATTACAAGCTATCATAATATCCATGCCCATAACTAATTTAATTGCTTCCACAACTTTTGATGAAGGGATTTAAAAGACATTATATAAGCAAGTCCTAGATACCGAGCCATAAAAACCCATTTTTCTTATCTTGGCCTTGTTGAATACAAGGGGCCATCTAGATGACTTAGTCTAAAATTTCTCCATCATTGAAATATGCAAGAAAGAACTGATGACCTACCTCCATCATGAACCAATAAAAGTAGACACCCTATAATCATTGTGAAGTTCAATCCAGTCTTAAACATTAATACCTTGTTATGGATAAAATTTATCCATACTTTCTAATAATGATGGGTCATATCACATGGGACGTAATTTATCCACCATCATAAAATATTGATTGTCAAGCATGCGAGCCCAACCAAGCCCTTAATGGAAATTATGAATCACCAAATAATATAAAGGATTTTATTTATGAAAATAAAATTATAGACAATTAATTATCCTTTTTTTTTAAATAATTTGATCAAAATTTCTATAATCAGCCCAACAAGAATTGACATTGTCCATTCTGACTTCTATAAGTTGGTCTATGGTGACATTGGCTAAAAATTTTGCCACAAAGTTACTTTCCCTGAAGTAATGTGAATCTATCCATTTATTGAAGAAATCCATTTTTAGCTAAATGATATCCAAGATATTTACTAATTTCAATGATTTTATTCTTTGATTAGTCATTAATTGAATTAAAACTTGTGAATCTCCTTTGATCTCAAGCATATTTATTCCACAATCAATAGCCATTTGAATTTTAGTTGCTAATGCTTGAGCCTCTGCTTCATTGTTAGTCCCATTAGGGAGTTTCAAAGATAAGGCTCTAATTAAAGATCTGATACAATCCTTAATCATGCATCATATTCTAGACACCCCTAGATTGCCTCTATAAGCCCTATCAAAATTCAATTTAAACCAACCAATATTTGGGGGAATATACATTACTTCTTTCCTATTTATCTTATTTTTCATATTTACTAGTGACCCCTAAATAGAAGAAAATTTAATCTACAACTGAAGCTTGGTGGGGGTGGGCTTGGGTCCATAATGTCTGTCAAATAATCTATAACCGAATCAACCCACTATGATCCATGTGGAACACATGGATAATTTTGACCCCTACCTCAAGGTATCCCCATGGCCACTTTAGATTGAAGGCTAGTGTCTACCCCTAAGCTACGATGCATCATAGGGTGTTCATAATAAATTGAACTTGAGACCTAGGTGACCAAAGTTTTTGATCCTATCCACTCGATCTAACCCTTAGGGATAAACATGGTAGTTATTATGATATATATAGAGAGAGATATTTTTTTAACTTATCTTCATGACTTATCACATATGTGATGTGGATTTAACTTCCATGTTTTGATTTTTAGCATATACACTCTATATGGCTATGCATTTGATGATGTACATGTATCTATTTGATTTTGATGTGATGCTATGGGAAATAATTATATATATGTAGGAAAAAAATGTATGAAAATTATGTAGTGTGATGGGTAAATATATGAAACTATAAATTTGATAACATTTTTTATATGTGACTACCTACTTGTTTCATTTACACAACATATGGCATTCAATTTGCATCAAGGAATGAAAAGGAGAGTAGGATAAATATGAGGAAAGAAAAAATGAAAACCATATAAATGAAAACCATATACATAAATTTCATGAGAAAAATTAAGATGACCTAATCCTTATGATAAAAAGGGAAAATGTATTTCTTACTAGAATTAAAAAACACCAACTTTATTAGTTTCATCTAAAGGATAACTAGTCCTGACAAAATCAATAGATGGGAAAAGGTCACCCCTTTTAAAACATAGGCATATAGGCAAGCTTTCTGAAGAGATTTCTATTTTGACACTTATTTAATTTTATATTGGTTATGGATTTGGATTTAAATTCTCTTTATGACCCCCTACACTTAGTCTCATGTGACCAATAAGCCACATGGGCTCATCACCAAAGGCTAGATGTAGGAAAATAAGGTCATCTCTCCCTGATGCTAACCCCATGTAACTAGTAAAATAAGAGGGCTCAATACTGAAGTTTAACAAGGGGTGAGATATGTGGAGTTCTAACTTTTTGCATTTGCATAAGATTTTGATTTTCACATGAATGTTCCCTTTTATTATTTACAATGACTTTTCCCCCAAATATTGACCCCATGCAACTAGTAAGATGTTAGGGCTCATCATTGTTGACTAAAATAGGTGAGTAAAGCTAATGTTATAATTTAAAATTCATCATAAGAAGAGACTCTATCATGGACAAGGCTCTAGACTAGACCATAGGCTAGCATTTATAAGTTTTACAAGAAGATGTAGGGAAAATAGATGTAATTTTATCATAAGAACTAAGGAAAGAACCAATGTAATGCTTATTTTGAGAATGTTTTCCATGGGGTGGCAAGGTAATGTAAGATTTAAATTATGTGATATACCACATTCTAAAAAAAATTACATTGCGTACAATAACAACCAAATAATCACTGAAAAACACATTTGATAAGCAAACTAACATGTAAACTATAAAAATGTAAAGCAAATGAGAATAATGTGATATGAAATTACTAGATATATAAGTTTTTTAGGTGAAAAGAGTTCATATATTCACCAAACCCATTTCCCTCTAGAGTCCATAATTGATAGACATCATTTTAAAGTATTTTGTCACTAGGTAGGAGCCTAACCAATTAGGTCTAAATGTCTGACCTTCTCGTTTCTTATTATCAATATGAATGTTAATCCTAAGGATAAGGTATTATACATGGATTGGGTACTTATGGATGTTTATTTTGTATTTTTTTCTCATACAATCAACATAAACAATATGATTTTTTTTGGTGTCAATCTAACATTCATCTAAAACTTATAATTTAGCTAGTTATGCCTCTCTATACTCTTCATGGTTAAGAAGGCCTTGGAGTTAAATGTGAAGGTTAGATATTTACAATTCTTAGGGTATGTTAGCTTTAGTTTCAAATGTTAATGAGTATATATTTCCATTATGGGTGTCTTAATAGTTATTTTGTAAGCTCATAGTGTTGGATAAAGTTCTAGGTGCTAATCTTGTTTAGAATCCCTCATAGTTTTGACCAAAATTGAATTCAATTTTTTGTTAATAGCTTTGTCCTAACCATTGGCCTATGGGTAGTATAAGTAGGTTGAGTGGTGTGATATAAAAAAATTATTACATATCTCATGAATTTAAGGGTTTTTGAAATGGGACTCATTGTCACTAATGATGACTTATGAGACCCAAAATCAGTAAATGATTTAGTTTAGGAAAAAAATTGTGATGATTGATACTATGATAGTTGTTAATGAAATATCCCCCACCCACTTTGTAAAACAAGATTATTTATCCTATGCTATTTTTTAATGGTACATCCTCCACCCACTTCATAAAATATTCATTCTCTATGATAATGAAGTGATGACCATCCAAAGAAGCAAGGGAGATCTTACCTACTAAATCCAAACCCTAAGTAGGGAAGGTCCATGAAGTGATAATGGGTTGTAATTCCCTAGTGGTAACATGTATCTCATCTAAAAAATGTTGACATTTTTCACATTTACATATATATTCGATGGCATTGTGGTCTAGAGTGGACCAAAAATATCCCATATTGTGAATTTTTTATCAATTATGTGGACACCAAAGTGTCTACCACAAATGCCACTATGACACTAAAAGAGGACTCATAACTCTTATTGGTCAACACATCATATTAACATGCTATCAAAATCCTTAAGATAAAGGATCATATCTATAATAATGTATTTGGATGTGATGATGCAAATATGTCTCTTTTATTATGAGTTAGCATCTTTGAGATAAGTGTGATCGATCAGGTAATTGATGATATCTACATACCAAGGAGAGGAGATAATAGTTAGTTTATTTAAATAGTAGAATAATTCATTAGGAAATTTGGTATCAATTAGGTCATTAACTTCTAAGGGAGAATCATTCAACCAATTAGTAATGATATATCCCTTAATGGACTTTAGGTTGACATAAGTTAAATTGAATTCACTTAGGAGCGTGATGAAGCATCTAACCTTCCTTAAAAGAGTTGGTTGGGTTAGAAAACTACATAGAGTTTGATACCTCATGATAATCCTTATTTCTTGATTAAGCATATAGTGTCACAATTTTTTGTTTGAAAATGCTATAACTAGTCTTTATTTTTTTACTTGAGTGTATCATATCTCATAATTGACAAGGGTGTGACTAATGAAATAAATGGAACATTATTTATTTTTATCATCTTCCTAAGCCAACATGAAAGTGAGGGAAACCTCAATTTATCTAATTTATATTATCAGTGGCTTATCCAGTTTAGGTTCCATGAGCGTGGGAGGAGTTATAAGGAAGTGTTTTATTGCTTTAAAAGCCTCTTAACAATAACATGTCCAAGTTAAACCACTTGTATTTTTAAATAGGTTATTGAAAGGATGAAAAACAGTGGAAAGATAAATAATGAACCATCAAATTTCCCTCAACTTAGCTAGAAATGTTCTTATGCTTAATTTATCTATGGGAGGGAGCATTTCCAAGATTGCTTAAATCTTAGCAAGGTCAATATTGATACCACACTGGGAGATGATATATCCTAGGATTTTTTCACCAGTTACTCCAAACACACATTTTTATGTGTAAAGAGTAACACCATATTTTATTAAGTATGTTAAAATGGTGGGTAACACCTATAAGTGGTCAACTCATCATGTTCCTTTCAGTAGAATATCATCTCCATGGACCTCCATTATCTTGTGAATATGATCATGGAATATGTGGGTCATGTCCCTTTGATATGTTTCCCATATATTTTTGATACCAAGGGGCATCACCACATAATAAAAGATTCCTTATGGCATAGTAAAGGAGGTCTTGATCTAATCCTCTTTAGAAATGTGGATTTGATTGTATCCCAAGAAGTTGTCTATGAGTGATAGTAACTCATATCATGTGGTAGTTTCAACAATGATGTTAATGGATGGGAGAGGGAATTAATATTTTGAAAATGCTTTGTTGATATCTCAAAATTCTATACATAATATGATTTTATCATTCTTATTGAGGATGGGGACAATGTTGGACATCCACTTGGAATAGTCCACTAGTTTAATAAATATGAATGTTAAGATTTTGATGAATTCCTATTTTACCATCAATATGAATATAGGCTTGATGGGTTTGAGCTTTTGTTTGACTAGTTTCACATTTGGAATTATAACTAGGTTGTGGACAACCACATCAGGGTTAATGCCTATCATGTCAGTGTAAGATAAATTGAAACCTTTTGAGAGTTATATGAGGAGATACTTATGGCCTTCCTATTAGAAAGGGTAAAGGGAAACAATATTTACTATTATTTTTCATTATTTTTAATAGAAGGAGAAAATAGATATATGATATGTCAAAGAGTCATTGGAAAAAAAGAGTCAATAAAGAAGTTGAAAAGCCTTTATAGGAAATTGTATGGGAAAGAACAGGCATGCCATTATTTAATAAAATATATAATTAATGGATTCATCTTTGTTATAGTTTTTCATTATTTGTCTTATTTATTATTTTTTATCAATTACTTTATGTAACTTTTAAATTTGTTTTATATTTTTACCACTAAGATAGTATTTAACAATGGTGTGGCTATTTCCAAGAGCATGAATCTTAAAAAAAATTAGCTCAATATCAAGATATGCTTGAGAAATAGAAAGAAGGTTTTTAGTCCTCCTATTTCCATCAAAGCTTGTTTTTTTTCTCCATGGGACATGCAACATTCCATTATTTTTTATGGATTTTGCTTGATAAGGGAGATTTAAAGAGCTTTAATTCTTTGATTTTGTGCATGTGGCATAGAGGGTGGATATATCATTTACTTTAAATATATATGTGTTGGTATGATTCAAAACAATATATTGTGTTTTAAAAAAATGGTCCTTTCCTCCATATTAAATTTATAAGGTTTTGGTGATGTTGGTATTAGTGTCAATGGTAGAGCCACGTAGTGGTTGGAAAAGAAGGATGAATGCATAAAGAGATAGGGAAAGACATTGATATACAACCATTTTAGAGTGATAATTTTCATTATCAATAATATAACTTGGGAATATAATGTTGTGGATGAAATTAGCATCTAGGGTGGCTATAAGTTTTATGGACATAGATATCAGGTTTAGATGATTAGAGCTTTCCCAATATTCATTATAATAAATTGACTATCATTACCTGAGTAGAGAATGTGAAGAGGAAGAGGTAGCTAAACATTATTATTATTAATCATAAAGAAGAGGCATGAGGAAGATAAAATTAGAGGCTACATTCTATATTCCCCATAAATAGAGGTGATAATTATCAAAATTATGAAAAAAAGAAATGAGAAAATATTTAGTACATATCTAATGGTGGATTTATAAGTATTGAAATTAGGGTGAGTTGATACACATAGTTGGTGGTGCCTAGGATTTTTCTAGAATTTCATATGAAGTTTTTGGATTACCATAGATAATGATAGAATAGTTTGTGGAGGCTAAAATAGAGAGTAAACAACCACTAGTTTTGGCAAGTAAAAAAAAGTCAAGACCATGCATTATGTTTGGATAAGTGAGCCATATTGCATGCACTTACACATGTGGATGAGACTAAAAAATGAGATCTAAGTGGAGGTCAAATGAATTTACTTTGACATTTCATCTCAATATTAAAATTTGGTTTGTATTGAGTAATAGGTAGATAGTCTTTATTTAAAATGGGTTGACTATCTAATATGGAGCATTTAAATGGAAGCGAGAATATTATAGCTAGTCCTTAGCCTTGCATGAATGTTAACACTATAAATGGGTGATGATAATGTGGATACTAATGAGTGTGAAGATAATGAAGAGATGGGTATATATTGTCCTTGAAACATAAAGGAGGGTGAAAATTAGATCTATAATCTATGCCTTTTATCCACCCTTTAAATAATAATATTATGACTACAAATTGTATGACATAAAATAAGCTCATACAGGAGTATAAGGAAGTGTTACAGTTGAATAAAAAAGAGGAAATAATACGAGTGTTTGTTAGACTCTTTCTTGGTGATATAAATGGATTTAGTTCTTCTTGATATCTACCTATCTTACTCTTACCTATAGGATATTTATTAAAATAGGTCTAAAATAACATAATTTTTTTATGGTTTTTGTTATATTATAAATGCACTTGAGGTTTTTTAGATAGTTAATGTATATGAGTGGGTACAGTGGAACAATTCTAGAGGAGAGAGTATAGAGGAGTGATTTGTAGAAGTGTGGGGACTCTATAAAGAGGCCATAGAGATTAGTTAGGATTAATTAGGTAGTTATCTCAAATGCATTGTAATTTAAGTGAAAGTGTAAAATATTGAATCTTTAGGCCCTCTATGTGTCTTGGGACAAGACACCTATTTAAGTCTAAGGGAGTGTTAACAATGGTAAAGGGAAATAATATTTAGTATTATATGTCATTATTTGTAATAAAAGGATAAAATAGATATATGAGATGTCAAGAAGTCAAAGATTCATTGGGAAAATATATTCAAGAAGGAAGTTTAAAAGCCTTTATAGGCAATTGTATGGAAATAAACAAGTAGGCATTTTTTTAATAAAATATATCCTTAATGGATTCATTTGTGTTTTAATTTTTCATTGATTATATTGTTTATTATTTTCAATCAATTAATTTTTATATATTTTAAATATGCTTTATATTCTTTCCACTAAGCTATTAGCTAACTTTTCCACCTCGTGTTTAGAAAGTGAAGACCCCAGCTTGAGAATTCTAGGACTCTCCTCCATCCCAATGTTAATGTCAATGATTTCTTTAATAAGGGAGGCATTCCCCTCTTCAAATATGTTGGGAGCTAGGGGAATATTATGATCTTCACCATTCATATTTAAAACATCATGTTCATCATTAAAGGTCAAACAATCCTCAATATGGTAGTAATAATTGTAGTATTCAGTCCCAATGGTCGATGTGGGATAATAGGTAAGTGAAAAAACCCTCTTATGATGGAATGATGAGAGGTATTCATAAGCTTTCAAGAAATCAAAAATATCTTCATTATTCTTAGGTAAATAAAGGATTAAATCATTATTTTTTTCCTAATATGGGTGATAATTTGGTCATTAGGGGTTGTGGACAAGACATTCCATCCTAATTGAAACTATGAAATCAGACTCATGTATGTAAATATGAGGGCAAAGCATGAATATGAAGTAGCCATAGAGTCAAAAAGTTGATTACCTTCCCTAAGGATTAATTTTATGGAAACAAATTCAAATTATTTAGTGATCTCACACATAGTGGTCTTATGTAGTAGAAGATGTTTGGCCTTGGTTTGATAGACTTCTCAAAATTGGTTCACAACCAACTATGAGTTATATTAGATCCTTAAGTTTTGAATGCCTAAACATTTCACAATGAGCATACCAAGTAGTAGAGACTCATATTCATCCCAATTCTTCATACATTGAAAGTCTATCTTGAAACCAAAAGTCATAACTCACCCTTCAAGAGAAATAAGAATGACACCCGCCTTAGTGCCTAGGTGGCACTTGGTCCCATCATAGTAAAGGAACCAATGATTATGCATATAGGGGGGATAGTCAACTAGTGAAACTTATTATTATTATTATATCTTGACCATATGAATGTATAAAATGGTAGGCAACCCATCTTAGGGTTCCCTATCCTGAGACTCTAAAGAATATTGAGTTTGTCACCTTCATGAGGTGAATAAAAAGTTCTGTGAAAACTTGAAAAGCCTACTCTTGTGGTCGGGATGAAGGCTAAAAATCAATTCTAGGAACTTTAAGGGTTATTTTCTATGCTCTAGGTTGAGGTAGGTAAGCACCTTTATAAAGGCCTTCTCTTTGGTGTGGGAAGCATGTCAATATAGTTAGGATCTTGTTTTGGTGTAGGGAGTATGCAAACATAATTATGATCTTGTTTCAACATTGGAGATGCATGTACATACTTATGTATATTTTAATATTATTTATAATACATGGGTAGTATTATTTGTCCTATTGTTATATGTGGGAATGCCTACAAGAATTCAATGAGTGACTTTCTGGGGTCATCTCTCTTCATGAGAGGAGGATGGGATCCCCCTTTAAGAATTAGTGGATAATCATGGGTTCTAATATTTATTTCTATAGTACTTATTATTATAGTACAAATCCTCTCTTTGAGTGTTGATATGTCCAAGGGAGAAGGAATGGTCATATTTCTTATTGGAGGGATTAAAACATGATGAGAGGTATAACTAAGTGAAGGCCAAAGTAAAATGGCTGACATCTCAAGAGGAATAAAACTTGATGAGTCAATAAATTTATAAAATTAGTATGGTCCTATCATGGAATGATCCAAGATCATACTTTGAAGAGGATCAAGAGCATTTAGGTTATAATGCAAATTGTGGCTTTCCCCTGTGAAATTGAGTGATGGGTGATGATTCTATTAGTTATTGGGATGGTTGTTATGAAGGGGGAATTATTTACTCCCTAACACATCTATCATGTAAAGTTCTGGTAGAATAACCAACCACTCTTTAGAGTGTTGGCTTTGAGGCTCAAAGAAATAATAGGTCCCCACCACTCATGGGTTGAATTGGAGGATGAGTGGGGTATCCTTTTCCAAAATATTGATGATATCAATTGTAAATAGGGTGGATATTGTTAGACCAATTATTATTTTTACATTAATGGTATTTTTTTATCATCACTATGTCTTCCCCTCCAACTTGTATTTTAACAAAGTTTGGTGTATCTTAGCCCCCTTCTTCAAGATAACCACCTTAGGCTTCTTGGTTTTACTAACATTAACCAATTATGGGGATCTTGTGACCTTGTTAGTAGGAAGGTGGTAATTGATGTGTAACCCAATCTATTTATGCATGGTTTTTTGTATAATATAAAATGGCTTAAGGTCTCCTTGGGATATGAATACCTCCTCTAGGTGCAATAATTATATTTTTGGAATGATTTTGAAGGGATAGCCTTCATCCTATGTATCCAATCTCTTTCCAAGATCATATTTTAATTGGTATCTTTGTCTATGACATATCACTTAGTTAGCACTATCTTGGGGCCCAAAGTTATTAGGAGGACAATGGTCCCTATAGAAGTAGATTTGAGGCTATCATAGATTTTTAGGGTGTTATGTTTCATATAACAGTTGGTTTCTCTGTAACCAAGATTTTGTAGGAAGGAAAAGGGGACAATATTGATGGTTACTCCATCTTCAACCATGGATCTCTTCACATAATTCTTTTGAATCCAAATCTATATTATTGGGGTTAGATCTCCCCTCTTTTCCATCTCAAAGTTAGGAGGAATACTTCACAAATAAAATAAATAATTTACATCTTTTGATTGTTGACCAGATGGAAACATGTCCAAATCAATGTGGTTGATCTAAACTTTTGGATTAGGAGTAACACTAGATAGATGCCCCAATCCTAGGGAATCAAGCAAGGTTGACCAATGAGTGGAGAATTCTTTAGTAAGTCAAGGAACAAAATGTGGGAAAATGTCTTGGTTAAATCAAATATAAAATCATAGTTCCCCATAGGTTTAGGAAGAGACTCAATTTCTAGAATGTTTAAGGGATGAAGAGTCATAAGATGATACTCTCTAGTGTGAGTAAATTTTTTCTCCTCTTTTTCAAATTCTAATTTTGTGACTCCTATCATCTTGGTTTTGCCTTACACTCTTAATTGAGGATCAACATTAGTTTTTACAATCCCATAATTGGAGACTTTAACATCATGAGTGCACGTCATCATGAGTTGAATATGTTGATTTAGGTGGGTCTATACACCACCCTACTATTGGCTTTTGGTAACATGTATTTGGTGGTTAGGAAAAGGGTTTTGGTAGATTTTGAGATTCTAATTTTGAGGGGTGACAGGGCTATTTAAAAAGGCATGGGAGTTTATACCAGTATTCCCTATAAACATGTCAAAAAATGTCTGATATTTTATTTTAGTGTGATTGTTATGTGAGTTAGTTAGACTCACTATCTTAGGCTTAGTGACATCATATGATTCCTTATTTAAAAGAGATATAATTCCTATTATTGTGTATATCATTTTATTCCTATGTAATGTGAACTAAGAGTGATTTATTTGTGTTATTCTAAACCAAACTTTACATTTGGTACTAGAGCGAGGCATTTATATATTCATTATGATGGTGGGCATAATGTAGCATAGTCTATTATTATTTCAAGTTATATAATCCTAATAAATGGGTGTTATCATGAAATATTTCAAGACATAGCACCATGGATTTCAATATCATCCCTAACAAACTAATTCACAATACAAGCTTTCACAAGCTTGCATTGTACTTTTCAAACACCATGTATTATATTTCTAAGCTCACCAAGAACCTAAGACACAATGACCTTAGACATAGTGACCCCAAATTATAATCTGGTAGTAAATAGAATTACCTTCAACATGTTGTAACATATCATTTAGATCTACCATGCTTATTACTCCATATCTACCACACTTGTGCCATGGATTTGATGATTTTCATTTGATATTGTAAGCTTCACCAAATGAGGAGGTACATAAAATAAATTTATATTTTTTATTTGGTTAAAATTGATTCTACATTAACTAGAATTAATTAGTTAATGTTATATATTTTGTCAATTATTTTATAATATGTTTTAGAATTTTGATTTAAATTTCCTATTAGGTGATAAGCTTTAGTATTTATTTATGTTATTTGGTATTATCTTTAAAAAAACGTTTTTTAAAGTCTATTAGTCAAATAATAAATTTCAAAGTTATCATATATGTCATTTCACTAATGAATATATGTATTTACATGTAAAGACTCTAAATCAAATCCTCTATAAGTTAGTTTTTTAAAGGATGCATTATCAGTAGAAACTAGGGTCATATACCTAATTTTTGTTCATTTATTAAAGATTGACATTCCATTTGAAAAGTATTTTGAACTCAATATTCACACTTAGAAGGTGAAAATCCAAATACAATAAATGAATAGAAACTTATGGGGAATAGTTAGTGGAAAAAAAATCCACCTACAGAGCATAGTAAGTTACTGTAATGTCAGAGTAGGGATGATAAAGTAAAGGCCATTATTAGTCTTGCTCTCTCAGATTCTAAGCTACATTACATAGAATTTGAAATCCATCCATAAAAATCTAGGATAATTTGAATAAATTATTTGGAGCAAAGCAGTAAATGTAAAGTTCTCACTAAAACTCAAGTTATTTAGATTCAATATAGGTGATGAAGATTCCATGTAAAGTCATATAAACAATCTAAGGTCTCTCATTAGAAAAATAGAATAATTCAAAGCTACAATATAAGATGAGGATCCTAAATCAATCTTATTAAATAGTTTATCTTCTAAATACAATAATGTTATTTTTACTATTGGACAAATGCCTTATCAAACTTTAGAAGACATGATTTCAGATCTCCCAGATGAATAAAAGAGAACAAGTGTTGAAGACATAGAAGAGGAAAGTGAATCAATAGTAATAAATAAGGCTAGCTTCATATTTTCAGGTAAAAAGTGATAAAAACAAATCTTCAAAAAGAAAACCTATTTAACAATATTGTAAACAACTAGGACATAATTTTATGTATTATAAGAAAAGAGACCAAGATATTATAGATGATAAACTAAAACACAAAGATTTAGTTGATAAAGAGATTGATTGGGATGAATATCTTTCATACACTAGTGGTGAATATTTTTATCACCATAGTGATGAAGATTATGTCTACTAAGTGTGTGTGTGTGTGTGTGTGTGTGTGTGTGTGTGTGTGTGTGTGTGTGTGTGTGTGTGTGTGTGTGTGTGTGTGTGTGTGTGTGTGTGTGTGTGTGTGTGTGTGTGTGTGTGTGTGTGTGTGTTCTTGAATAAAAACATAACAACATTATTGTTCACATTTTTGGTATGAAATAATAAAACATTATATATATTCATTATGATGATAGTGTGAAGGATTATCTTTCTGTAGATAACATTTACTTGATAAGAACCATGAATGGTTGGTAAATGTGTTTGTATGAGTTGGTTGATGGGTCCCAATTCATAAAAAATGTATTCTTGTGAATAGGTTTATGGGACCCTATTCATGTCAAATTTAGTTCCCACATTCTATATTTCTATCATGGTCATGTGAAAGCTCCATGAATGCATGTTATAGTTCATTAGTATGAATATTTGATGTATATTCACACTAGGGGAAGGAATGATAAGTTATTTTAGTGAGCTTATTATGTGAGTCAGTTATACTCACTATCTTTGTCTTAGGGATAGCATACGATTCTGTATTTCAAGGAGATATAATGCCTATTAATATGGATCTCATTATATTCCTATGTAATGCAAATTAAGAGTGGTTTATTTATGTTTTTTAACCAAACTTTAAAATATTTGCCTTTAATCTTTTGGGAGTCTTTGGATAAATTTATTGTACTCACTATAGTTATGAGTGTCATGATCGATAACTCATTGTAAGAGTTAATAGACATTGGGATCATATTCCTTATGTATCATATTTTGTCCCTATTTCTTAAACCCTTATTAATTATTTCTTTCATAATAGGTTTGGTTCTAAAACTGGGGGAACTATTCAACAAATTAGTTTCAATTTTGATTATGGTCTTAATGTTATATGTTAAGTGGTTGTAGTCACTTAAATTCAATTACATGGATGGCAAGATGGGGATTTTGGCTCATAACACCCACATTGTTAGTGGCATTGGTGTTTTTTACATGTTAACACTAATTATTGTTCATAGGGTTTCATTTCTTATTTTAGTCAGTGACACCATCGGTAGTGGCATTCCTATTTTGGTTTAGGATTGTTTAAGCCTAAAAAGATCTAGATTAGAGTTATCTAGGGTTAAAAGTATTAGGATAGACTAAATTACAAGGGTGATAAATTCTCTCTATAGGAGGCAAATTAGATGCTAAACTTAGATATAACATATATTGAATTCATTAATTAGTAAGTATAATTATGTTAGATATGGAAATGATAAAGAAATAATGTACTTAGTTGGTTCTGATGATGATGATGTTCTAGATCTGAAGTAGGTAATAAGTAGTCTAGAAGATGATTCTAGAATAGTTGTCAAATTCTAGATTGTGTGCCTCTAAAGCCTCAGATATTAGTGTCATCCTTGGATGGTTATATCGATACTAGTATCTGATCTTGATTCAAGTGTCCTATATATAAAACCTACCAAAAAAGGATGAAACCACCTAGATGCTTTTGGGTTTGTCTTCACCTTCACTCTAGTGCATTCATATTTGGGTCATGGATTGTCACTCCTCATGAAATTATAAAACCCTAGTTATTCATATTTATAGTGACCTTGGGTTAAAATGGGTTAGTGGGCACATGGGAATTATTTGACCCCAAATACAATTCTATCAATGAGTGTTTCCTACATAGCCAATACTTTGAAGAGGGCCTCAGACTAATGTAGTTCTCCCTTATGTGTTGGATTATGTGTGAATCATGTAATATGTGAAAATCAATTAAAACATTGACCTAGCTTGTAAGTTTAAAAATATATTTATTGGGATACTCCTTCAGTACTTTATACTTGCGTATGTACTATCCCTATGACTAGTATGGAAATAGGAATAAATAGGTAAGATTTGATCAATTGAGTACTCTTTGAATGGTATTTTGTGTAAATGTTAGGTGATGAACGAATGAGGGTTAGTATTGTGTTTATATCAATCCCTTTGGATAAGTAACTCAAATTAAATCACTAAGGTTGACCATTAGGATACTATTCATTTGAAAATTATATGACTTTAGGGCACTGTACACTTACATCAGATCAAGACATCTATGTTGACATAGGTGTCTATTTAAAATGCTAGTGTTTAGGGAATAGGAAAGTAAGTAAAATATCAAAACTTATAGAGGTGTAAGATAAATAGGTTTTAAGCATTATTGGAAAAATAGAAGGTCTGGGTCATTAACATAAGACTAGCCAAACCAATAAATAGGTCAAGGGGCATAAGATAGAGTAGATGTAAGACTTATAAAAATGGGAAAGGTTCAAAAATGAGAGGAATAGACAAGGTCTAAGTTTTCCAATTGTAAGAGATTGAGGTGCTATATAATCCATAAATATCATCTACATTTCCCCCTTTAATCTAGTAATGAAATTATTAGTCAAAAGGAGAATAAATATGTACCTTGGTGTGTATAAAACACCTTGCCTTTACTTTAGACCAACTTGAGTGATTTATTGGTGAATGAACTCAAACCAAGATCATGTTACAATACATAATTAGTGCATATAATCAAAAAATTAAAGTATTGAAAATGTTGAAATTGAAAGAGCAAGGTTTAAGAGTACACTTGTCAATTGATGTAACTATCTTGCCTATTGGCAAGTTGATTTGAAAGATGTATCATTGTAAGGATATGAAACTGAGATTAGGATATATATATATATATATATATATATATATATATATATATATATATAGTGTGTGTGTGTGAATATATCTAAGGAGATAAAGAGAGATATAGAGGTTTGAAGACACATTCACCTAATCTTGGAGAAAAGGTGAGTTACCACCCAACAGTTCATATTAACTCAGTCATGTAAACTAATCATACTTATAACATAGTGAGAATGAGTGAAAAAATTCAACACATACTATCAAATTGGTAAGGCTAGACGATAAAATAAAGTCCAACCTAAAAACTTGGAAAGATTGAGTGATTGAATCATCTCAACCATACCAAAAGAGAACCAACTGCTACAGTATATTGGCTCAATGTATTCCATAAAAGTACATCCTAGTGGGTGATGATTGTCCCTAAGTGTATTTTTAAATATGAAATTTATTTGTATTTTGTAATATTAAGTGCACATTAAATATCATATTCACCTTATATATGTCTCATGCTAAAATTGTGTATAACAATGGTATCAATGTATATAATTCTACCACAATTATGAATATGCATTGTATAACTATGTGCTTTGGCTAATTCATAAACTAGATAACATGTTTCCAAATACTTCCCCCACTATATATGGAGAAATATAAAAATTTAAATAAGTACCAATGTGGACGACATGTTTCCAAAATATTACCCCACTGAATCTAGGTGTGCTAAATACTAAATAAGAGAACATGCTTCCAAAGAATGCTCCCATTGAATCTAAAAACTATGAATGTGTGTAAGCCATTCCTATATTACATTCCCCCATTTAATCTAAAATTTTATAAAAAATTTTAAATATTTAATAAGTGTGGAGAACATGCTTCTAAAGCATTACCCCACTAAGTCTAAAAACTATGAATGTGTACAAGCCATGCCTATATGGCATGCCCCACTCACTGAATCTAAAAATTATGCCAAATTTGGAGAACATGCCTATATAAAATTCCCTCATTGATATATCCCCCCTTTTTAGGTGAGGGAAGAATAAAAATTGGTAGTTACGTTATGTCAAAAGGATAAGACACCTGTATAATCTATGAATGGAACCATGTAATATATAGAATAACATGTATAGGTAAATGTATCATTGAAGCAAATAGAACAATGTGATCACATGAAGGCCTAAGATGCATGATAAAGATCATGGTAATGACTAGATAGTAATAGTACAAGATCAACAAGAAAATCAAGCACACACACAAGAGCACTCAAAAGTAAATCAAAAGGTAATGGTCCAAGGAGACCATAAACATGGGGCATGTTCAAATGCTTCATAATAAAATGGAAATTACTTATTTAAATGGCCATAAAATCAATAACGACATATTAAAATTTACATACAATAATCAATGTTAAAGAAATCACACATAGGCATGGGGGACATAAATAAATGAGCATGTTCAAATACTAAATCAAGCAAGACAATAACAAGGCAAAAAAATTAAGGAAGTGCCTAAAGGAAATCATAGGCAACTACCATAAACATATCATAGTATCTCATGGATCTAATGTGTTAGAAAAAAACAAGTGCATAGCATATCAAGTACCTTATGAAAGACATAATCATGGATAAAGGCATGTGTAAGTACATATATGAGCTTAAAACATGATAATGTAAAGTGACCATATAATTATATAATCTATAAGTATCATGATCATATAGGTGGATGCCCCCAATGTCCACATGACATTAGTAAACTGAAGTTCCAACCTCCAAAATAAGAATAGATCATGTATTTGTGTATGCTTGTATCACACTCAAGTAGGAGCATGGCACACATGTGTATGGCAGAGTAATTGCTATGCCATCCATTAACATGGAGCTAACACATAGATGGTATGGAGCCAATAGAACATGTTTAATGTTGACAATATTTTTGGATTTTTAATGTTTTTTTTTATTTTTTTGGTATGTTTCAAAATATGTGAAGAGGAAATATCATCCTATGATCTCATCCAAAGGATGGTCATAGTTATCTTCCCACTCAAAACCTATTGCAAGGAGTTTTCTATACTACAAAGGAGTATGTGTAGGTGTAATATATTTCACTATAGTGTATATGATGCTTTGTGTATGTATAATAAGACTCTATGTTCATGAGGGAGCATTAAGAGTAGTAGGGGTTTATGGGATCCATATCTATGTATTATGTGGTTTATTTGGAATAATAATAATAGAAACATGTTTAGGTGCTTTGTATGTTTCCATATGGTGTGTAATAGAAGATAGGGATTCCATATAATCCATTGTATGTCTCTAATGTAATTATCTCTCAAGTACCAACCACTTAGTAAAGCAGATTCCCTATTTCTTATGATTTTATGGTGGATTAACCTTAGTACGTTTGATAGTTAGTTGCCTAGGGATATGTTTTTCTTATTCAAGAGGATGCTCATATGGAATTATAGAAACTTTAATTACTCACTTGGCATGAATGTATTTAACACACCCATACACTATAAAAGGTATTGCTCAAATTATATGGATCCAACATCTTCCTAATAACATATCAAATATTTCCATGGAAGGTATAACTAAAAATTTAGTAACCACATATGCGGGATCAACCTATAAAGGTAGGTTAATCTCATCAAGGAAATTCTAGTATGTCCCATCAAATGATCTAATTGATATGGCAGATGGATGTAAATCATGAGTATAACCTAGATGCATAAGTAACATCATGATGCAAACATTTTCACTTGAACCATTATCAATCATAACATTGTGTATAGGATCATGATCAAGGAATGCTCAAATGAATAAATAATGAAGATCAAATTCATCATCCTTTATCACAATATCATTAAATCTAATATAAGGTATCTGGACCATAGGAGGTATATGTCATGTATAATTACCAATAATCCCATATAATGGGTGTTGATAATGTGATGGAGGAGGATATGCTTTATATGCCATTTTCACTTTTGGTTCCTTCTTAGAATGGTATTGTATAGGATTTTTAATTTTTTTCTATTTGTGGTGATCACCAGGTTGTGAACATGATTCCTTGAGAGGATCATCAAATGTAATATTTTGGTTGTATTATATCTTATGCTTTAAGATAAATTATATATTCATAGAATGTCCTAGTCCCTAGTGATAATCACAATAAGCATTCACATCATGTCTTTTGAGTAGATTTCTATTCATATCAACCTCTATAGGATGAGGGAGAGATATAACATGACTCTCTACTAACCATGTAAGTAATGAAGCATGAGAGTCATGTAAGCATATAAATTATATCTTTGGTTCTTTAGATAATACAAGCCAATTAGGATGTTGTGAAATTGTTTTAACTATGGTGGTTATTTCCTTCTTAGGCTTAGGATGTCTTACCTTATAACTTAGTTTGATTATAAAGTTGGCATTGGGTGTATATTCATCTAGAGTGTATGTTTCATACTCGAGTTTATTCAATGAAATAAGCTTAATTTCATGATCTCGTATAACATGGTATAAGTCATCAAAAGATTTAAATTTTTTTAAAATAATTGACTCATGTAAAGGAGAAAGTAAACCTTATTTGAATGTCTTACAACTCCTTATCTACCATAGCATTGGTAATCTTAGATATCATTTTATTTTACCTCAAGAAATATTCATTTATTAGTTCATTTGTTCCTTGTTTGATTTGGGCAATTTGAACATAGGAAACCTTTTCGTACATATTGATGGAAAATGTACTAAAACCTAATTGATAATAGATTTTAATGCATTCATAGATTAGAGAGTTAAACTATAGAACCACCTCTAAGAATCATCCTTGAGGCTTATTGGGAATAATTTGGTCAAAAGTTTATCGCTAGAAGCATAGTCAATGCATGCCACATAAAAGGTTCAAAGATGTTATTTAGGATCACCCTTGCCATCATAAAATGTGTATTTGGGTGAAACAAAATTAGTTATAAAAGGGTGCAAAGATATCCCAAGTGAAATAAGGTTATGTAAAACATATTGGGAATCAATAGCATGAGGATACTTTAAAGCATTTTTTTCAGTGTTTGTAACCATGTTCTCTAAGGTCTTTATAACTTGAAGGAGTGTTTGAACTATGAACCCATTGGGATTTAGATTAGAAAGTTGAGTAATTACTAAAGGGATGTAATAATGGTTTGAATAGGCATATAAACCATCATTTGAGTTAAAAAAATTGTTATCCCCATGGTATATGTAGCAATAATAGTTTCAGGAAACAAAGGTTGGAAGACATAATCTATGCCTCCATTAGATGTAGGTAGATTGATAGGTATGGAATCAATTTTAGTATCTTATAGAATTTCACCATCACTAGGTGAGGAAGCCTTAGTTTTATCATGTTTACTTATTTCATCTCTTGTAACATATAAAATTCATCCATTAAGTTCTTTTTATTATTGAGATGAGTAATTAATACTTTTCTATCTTCTATTTGAAAACAATTTTTCACATTAACATTTTTCATTGCTTCACAAATGAAAATTTTAGAATTTGTAACAAAGTAAATCAATTAGTAAAATAGAAAACATAAAATCCCAAAACACCTAGGGTTTGTGCTCAAAGGTCAAGTTTACCAAATGTTTAACCCTAAAAATATCTAGATTGGAGTTATTTATGGTTAAAGGGGATAGAAATAGCTTAAAGTACAAGGGTGATAAACTATCTTTATAGAAGACAAATTAGATGCTAAACTCAAATATAACATATAATAAATTCATCAAACTAAGATAGGCTAAAAATAGTAAGTAAAACTATGCTAGTTATGGAAATGACAAAGAAATAATGTACTTAAATGGTTCTAATGTTAACACAGTTATGGATCTAAAATAGACAGGAAGTAGACTGGAAGTTGATTATAGAATAGTCCTCATATTCTATATTGGTTACCTTTGGAGACTCAGACACTATAGTTAGCCTTGGATAGTTATGTTGGAACTACTATATAAACTTGATGAAAGTGTCTTGTATGGATTAGCCATTGGAAAATGATGCAACCACTTGGATGCTTATAGGTGTTTCTTTTCCTTCACTTTGGTGCATTCAAATTTGGGTCATGGACTATTACTCCTCATGAAATTACAAATCCCTAGTTATTCATATTTAGAGTGACATTGGGGGAAAATGGGTTGGTGGGAACATGGTGTCAAGATAACCCAAATACCCTTCTATCAATAATCATTGCCTACATATCAAATACTCCAAAGAGGGCCTCAAACTAATGTAGTTCTCCCTTACATGTTGTCTTGTGTGTGAATCATGCACTATGTAAAATCAAGTACAACAATGAACTAACTTGTAACTTGTCAAATATAGCTATTGGTTCTTTCCTTCAGGACTTCATACCTATGTATGTGTTGTGCCTATAACTAGTATGGAAACAGGAATAAATAGGTAAGCTTTTCTCTATTGAATGCCCTTTGAATGTTCTTTTGTCTGAATATTAGGTGATGAATAAATGAGGATTGATCTTGTATTTATATCAATCCCTTTGGAAAATTAACTCATATTAAATCACTCATGATGACCATTAGGATACATTTCATTTTTATATTTTAAGACTTGAAGGCACTATACACTTACATCAAAGCAAGAAACCTATGTTAACACAAGTGTCTATCCAAGATGCTAGTGTCCAATGAACAATAAAGTACGTATAGACTAAGAACTTGTAGAAGTGTAAGATAAGCAAGTTTTAAGCATTCTAGGAAATATAAATGGTATAGGTCATCAACATAAGACTAGTTGAACCAAGATATAGGCCAAGGGGCACAAGATAGATTAGATGCAAGACTTCTAAAAGCAATAAAAGTCTAACTAAGAAGAACATCCAAGGTCTAAGTTTTCCAAGTGTATAAGACTAAGGTGATATATAATCCATAAATGTCATCTACAAGGACCTTTGGGTCTTGGTTATTGGTATTATTTAGACTTTCACTTTGAAATCCTTCATTTTTTGGTTTGGGGTGATAATGTGCCCATTGGTCCCATAAGTTCACTGACCACTATCAATAGTCCTCTGGTCAATTCATAAGGCACTCTTAATAGCTTCCTCATAGTATTGATATGGGAATTTATGTACATTATCCCTCGTATCCTTGTTAAAGGAGTGATGTAAGATATCAAATAATTCATGTTGATCCATGTTGGGTACATTGGCAAAGGAATTTAAGACATGTCACCATCTCATAATGAAATGGGTAACTAACTCATTTTTTTCTTGCTTAATGTGAAATAAATCTTGTATGTTAGTCTTTAGGAGTTTTTTCATATTGAAAACTTTGACAAACTTAGCCATGAGTTGGTGAAATAAATGTATGGATCCCTCAGGGAGGTGGTAATACCAATTGAGTGTTATTCCCTATAGGTTTTTGGGTAAAATTTTCACAACAACCCCATCCTAAGGTAGTAATTACGTAGTAGTTGTATTATAAGCTTTGATGTTCATGTTGGGATCTCCCTCCCCTTTGAATTTGAGAATATCAGGTAGGGGACACAAAAGAAAAACCCCTTATATATTGGGATCAAGAGGTTCTTTAAGGTATTTAGTGTAAGTCCCCATATTTCTAAAGTCTATTGTTGTCGTGGTAAGACTAGAGTGGAAAGGTGGGATCAAATAGGGGTTATTTTTGTAACCACTAGAAGGAATAGAAGAAGATTTATAAGGTGAAGTGGAGTAAGCTAGAAAATAGTTATCTATTTGAGTATATTTAGAGTACATATTAAATTAAGGAGTAAGTTTTTTAGATGTAGGATATGTGTTTGCTTATCGCAATGGGGTGTATGTGGTTCACGTGTAACTTGATGTTATGTATGGTGGGACATAGTTGGTCTATGGAGGGGGAGTCTATGTGTGAGGCATGTAACTTAGATAGGTAAATAATGGTGGATTTTTGGCCATAACCTCATTTTACAAAGGTGGAGTGTATGTATATATTCTCCCCGTTGGGGTTTGAATAAGAGATTGATAAGATGAATGGATTCTAGAAGTGTCTAGGATGGGGATCCCAAGAGTAGAGATATCTCAAAGGGGTTGGTGAGAGACATGTTTTTTTGGGATCACATGCTTCTATTGTGGTGGAATCACATAATATTGTTTATTTGGTGTTTTATGAGTTATCATTTAGATGAGATAATGAGAGGGGTGAGCTTGTGTAGGAGAATTAAGGCCCATCCCTTGACTCAAAGTTTTTTGGTTATTCTTTATGGCTTGAATGTGACCCACTAGTATTTTGATGAGTTGGTTTTGGGCCATGTTGATGTTATGCCAAAGAGTCTCTTGTACAAGAAGGGTAGAGATGTGATTTGGGTTATTTTAAAGAGATTGGTTTGGGTTAAGAGCCTCAGGGGTAGTGGTTACAATTTTTACTATTGGGTTGGAAGCATCATGACTCCTACTAAGAGGATGAGTGGTTGTTTTCATATGATTAAATTTATCTTCCAAGTGGTAGGTATTTCCTAGGTAATGATCATATTTGGTAGATTCTTTCTTTAGTCACAGATATTATGATGTTGCAAACTAGTATTTATAGATTTAAATACCTATATATAAGCCATCATATAGAAATAAATATTAATTAAATATCTCTATTGATTCCAGGACTACATATTCATATAATAAATTATATCCCCATAAATCTAAAAATATAGGCTTTGAAAATCACTCATTTCTCATATGCTAAAAAGTTTTGATGCTTTGTCTATAGATGTGATCAAAATAAATTACCATATGTTCAATATCAATTCTTGAAATCATGATACATTTAATTATAGTATGAGGATAATATGCAACTGAGACATCTTGAATCTCACCTTCAAAAATATTGGAAGTTTTCTATTTTATAGCATCTTCTTATTTTTCAAACATGGTGAATAAAATTATTAAAAATCACAACAAAATAAAGTGAACAAAGAAAATAATTTATAAATCATCTTTTATTGTTAATTACATTTATCACAGCAAAAAAATACTTTATTTTCATCATAACATGAGGTATATTTTTAACCGTCTATAGAAACAACAAGATAAAACATGTGCTACAAGTATGAAACTTGATGTGTGTAAAATAGTGGCTACAAGTATGTATAAAAATGGTTCTAACTATATATAGAACTACTAAAAGCATGTAATATCTTACAAAAGGGTGTATATTTTAGTGAATACTTGAATTCTTATTTGATTGTATCTATAGATACATATGTCTTATTTATTGATGGTGAATACATCCTTATCATAACTTCCATGTAATGATTTGCATTGCTCTCTTGAAATTTCTATAAATGACATGAATTTATAGTATACCCCTAACTTAAAATTTGAATCACATATCGATCCAAAGGAGATACTTATTCTCCACCTAACTCAAGGTGGACATTTTTCCTCAAGTGGACTGCATGGTTTTCTTATGATAAGGTGGTGAAGAAATGGGGTATACATAAGCATGATAAGAAATCCTAAAAAGTTATACAACATAACAATCAAATAGCATCATGAGGGTTTTTGTGTGGATATAACATGAAGTGGGATGAATGAGTATGAGGTTAAATAAACAAGGCATGTAGACTGGATAAGATAAGTGACATGGTTGAATTAAGACTGGTTAAGGACTATAACAAGTAATGGGAAATAACACATAAAATACAATACTTTGCATACCTATTAAAAAAAAAACATGATTATCCTAAATAAATAGTACAATTATCTGACTTCATGCAAATGCTTACCAATAGAATAATCATGCTTCAAAAACTTCTAGTAGATAGTCAATTCAAGTATCAATATATGGTCCTCTAGGTAGTGTGACTAAGTGATGAATTCAACAATAAACATCCAAAATTATGAGTAATAATGTAGAATAACTAAAAATTGAAAAGAGGAATGTCAAGATCTATGAGAAATTATGGAATTATGTCAATACCCTTGTTATTTCTTTTAGTATATGTAAATGAATGGATAGGTTAAAACATCCCAATGTGGCAACAACCAATGTTTTACCAATGACAATAGGCTTGTTGAAAGAATTGGGATTTGAATCAAAGAGAAAACACTAAGTATGCAAGATGAACATGTCAAGGAAACAAGAGTTAGGTGCAAGTTAGTATAAGTGGATTCAAAATAGAGATGTAAAATTTACTAGAAAAATAAAAACAAGGCATCAGTGGCTATAGGTCCAAATTTTGGACCTATAGTAAGTACACCAAGTGAATGTAAAACCATAAAGACATAGTGAGAGAATGAATTTATATCCTTAGGATGGGTGGGAGCAATATGTAGCAAGGTATGTAGGAATATGACAGATGAAATAAAAATATGGAGCCCACAACCCTTGAAAAATGTTGGTCTTGATCATATACAGTGATGGTAGTGCCTTTTAAATGTTGTAGGTAGAACATGTAGGAATGACATGATAACCTATAGTTTTGTTAGCAATATCGAAGGATAATAAAAACCTAAAACTGTAGGCATTGTATCGATAGAAAATTAAAAATAAATGAAAATGAAAAAGACATGGTAGATTGATTTATTATTCTTTTTTTATAATTTTTCCCTTGATTATACCACAAGCTCTTTTTTTTATCAAGGCTCCTTATTCAAGACTTGGTTAGTTATCAAGTTTGTTTTCTAAACCAAAGTTGTCAACAATGCCCAAAGGTTTTCAATGTTGATTTTTTTTTGAAATTTTACAAAAATAATAACATGGTGGAAATGTTAGGAAGAAGTTATATCATAGCCTTAAAATCAACCCAATTATTTTTAGGGATTTACCCATAGTTATGAAATCTAAAGTGGTGTTTATTGGTGAAGAAGAGATCCTAATAAAATTAACAATACATGAATTTTGTACTTCATTGTCCAAGTATCAAGTCAAATCTTGAACCAAGTCATCTAGGTGTAGCTTGGTAGTCTACTTGTGTGAAATAATATATAATATTTTAGTATAAATCTCTTAGTTTTATGTACTCATTAGACTACATGATTCTTTGTTGGGTGGACTTAAAGTGATATGAAGCCACTTGAAATGTGCATTAGAAAAGTGTGTGTTTCCTCACATTCTAGCATGTACTACCCCAATGGGTGTACTTTGGTATGTAGTAGAGATATTCCTATAATAAAGTTATGATACATCCAAAAGGTTCCATGAAAATCATCATCATTCACCTATAGACTTGTGAAACAGATGTTAGTTGGAAAAATTAGAGATAAAATGACCTATTCCAAGTTATTTTTAGGATGGGTATATTGAATTATTGATATTATTTAATTAGGGAAATTATATATTTGTGCATACATAGAGTTTTCCTACATTCGTGGGATAGGCTAGCTTATGTGGAGATGTGTGTCATAGATGTGTCATAGGTGTCATAAGAATGTCATAAGTAACTCCTTTGATCAGCTATTTTGGGTATGGGAGTTACTTCTTTATTCTTAGCACCCTGTCACCACCTTTCATGGAGGAGTTACAATCTATTCTTGGGATGCATTGACCACCTTTTGTGGAGGAGTTACTTACGTGCTTTCCTATATGTATTCTTCACTTTGGCCATCTTATGTTAATGGAATATTGGATTTTCTCCTATTTGTCTTACACAATTTATCTCCTTGTATAATTTCAAATTTTTTTAGCATCTATGTGATGTGCACTAGCTTCATCTTGTGTGATCATGTCTCCATTGCCTTCGCATTATCCAGATTCTGAGACAACTCCGATATGGTATCAGAGCGATCCTGGTAATCATGTGTCTAGTTATGCTATTAGTTTATTTTGAAATTCTTACTTTGCTTTCTTAGTAGTTTTTTTGTTTAACTCAGTTGTATTTGAGAATTTTGGTAGAGTTTCTTGAAAACTCATACAAATCTATACGGAAACCTGTTAAAACAAAAATTACTTCTATTAAATTTTATTTAAATCTACCCTTTAGATATCTGCATTGAAATTTACTGAGACGTCTTGTATAGATCTGTTATGGCTTTAGCAAAGGCAGTGGAATTCCTTTTTTTTATCATTTTGTAGGAAAAGAGAGATCTCTACACATCTGGTTTCTATTTCTTGGATGCTACTTTCCGCTTGGGGTAGCTCTCCAAGAAGCGCATCTACACGTGGAGGAGATCCATGTGGGGCATCTGGTAGGATGAGATGTGCATGGAGTAGGACTCTAGTAAGGTGAAGTGGCACTGCATGGCATCTATTGTGCAAGCGGTGCATGGTGAGGTAGTGGAGAGTAGCCAATAAAACATAGAGTGCATCAAATCTATGGTTAGGTACTTTGTCTCTTCTCTAAAACCTCTGCTTGCCTTTTTTTTGCCTTAAATAAATTCAAGTGCATGCTTATTTTGGTGAGAGACAAACTACCATAACTATTTTTTTTGAAAATGGCACTCTTTTTCCTTGTTTGGCATCCCATGTGAGCCCTTAAACACTTGGCCATTCATTAAATTTTATCTTTTACTTTAATTTTTTAATTAAAATTGACTTGTCAAAAAAACAAATCAGTCAATTTGACTGAGTATTAAGTATTTTAGACAATTTGTAAGTTTTGATAATTTGGGGGTTTAAATTTAAACTTGTATCTTTGCCTGTCAAAGATGAAGGGTGAGGGCTGGGTTGGCAGGGGGAATTAAGTTTTGATAATTTGGGGGTTTAAATTTAAACTTGCATCTTTGCCTGTTGAAGATGAAGGGTGAGGCTTGGGTTAGCATGAGGAAAATTCCCCCTCACAAAGACCTCCTTTGGATTCCTCACTCTATGTTAAGTCTAATGAGTGGTTGGAAGGCCACTTTCTCTCTCAAAATAGGCATTTTTTTAATGTTTTAGTGTTGTTTTTTTGTAAAAACACTAGTTTATGAGAAATTGAATCTTTAATATCTTGCAAATGGTAGCTTGAATTCAGGTGCCATTTTTTTCAAAAGTGTTTGTATTTCAATTCTCCATAGTGTAGGCTTGTTATTTGTTAAAAATACACTAGTTTATAAAGTGCCTAAAATTTAGATCTCTCGAGATGCATTTTTAGCTGAGTTGGACATCCTGTTTGCTTAAAGTCTTGCACTAATTGCTCTAAGACGTATTCTCGACTGAGCCTGATGTCTTTTGAGCATGTACTTGCATATTTGTGGGGGATCAACATTTCAGGGGGGTGTGATTGATTTTTATCACTTGCAATCTTTGCTTTCATTATCCTTTCTACATAATTTCACAACTTCCAATCAACACAACTTCACCTAAATTCAGCTTAAAATGGATTATTTTCAACTTAAACTCCTAACACCCTTCAACTATCATGAATGGAAGGTTAAAATGTCAATCATTCTTAGAAGTAAAGGGTTGTATAGGATCACCACGGGTACTGAAGTAGAGCCCAGCACTGATGCTGAAAAGGTCAAGTGGTACAATCGTAGTGATGAAGCCTATGGATTACTGAGCTTGTCCATGTCTCCAAAACATCTCTTCCATTTAAAAACTTCCAAGACTCCCAGAGACATATGGGACACCCTAGAAACCTTATTTGGGAAGCTTGATGAGATGAGAGGTCATGAGCTTGAAAATGAACTCATAAGTCTAAGTCCTAGCAACTTTGACACCCTATAAGACTTCTTCACTAAGTTTAAGGCCCTTAGATTGCAATTGAAAGAATGCAAGATAGAGAAGAAAGATGATCAAATCATCCTTTCTATTCTCGCAAAGTTAGGTCCAAGCTATTCAGTCTTTGTCTCCACTTTCCATGTCACAAAAAGTGCCCTTGGCACTACATGGCAAATGCCTTCTTTGGATTCATTCATTGCCGACTTGACTAGGGAGCAAGATAAGCTAATTCAAATGGGAAAAATTAAGTCTACACAACCCCAAGCTTTGATAGCTATAAATGGTAAGGATAAGACTTCAACAAAGGAGAAGAAAAAGAACAAGGACCAGGAGAAGAAGAAAGAAAATAACAATCCTACCAAAAACAACACTGAGTCTTCCTCCTCCAATGCTAAACCTAAGAAGGAGAAGGTTAAGTGTGCCTATTGTAAGAAGATAGGGCATGATGAACACAAATGCATGAAGAAACAAATAGATCACCTAACTCATCTTCTAGAGAAGCACAACATAGGTGTTCCTAAATCCATCAAGCAGAATTCATCTACCCAAGATTCTACTAAGGCAAAAAGCAAGGGTAAGGAGAAAGAAAAGGGAAAGGCCCTTGTAGCTACAACAGCTTCTACATCTTTATGGTTCAATGACTTAGGTGTTTCTCACCACATGGGCTCTTCCCTAGTTGATTTTTCATCTTTAGAGCCTTGTATCATGACTTCAATTAGTTTGGGTGATGACACATTAGTTGCCATTGAAGGGAGAGGGTCAATTGAAATGAAAGGAGGAACATTCAATAATGTTCTAAGTGTTCCTTCTCTTTCAACCAATCTCCTATTAGTGTACCAAATCACTCACATTGGTCAGGGCATGAGATTTGAGTTTCCACCAGATTCAGTGGCTATTAGGGAGTTGCATAGTGATACTATAGTGGCAGTGGGTAGGGTAGATCACCAAGCAAGGTTATACACCTTCTCACATTTTGCACCTGATTCTTCTCCAACAACATTGCTAACTCATTCAGATGGAGTTAGCAAATTATGGCATGAGCGATTTGGCAACCTTAACTACCACTACCTTGAACAACTTTGAAAACATGACATGGTCATTGGCTTGCCTCATGTCTAATTCTCAAAAGGACTTCACGAGGGGTGCTCCCTTGGGAAGCATATTGAAGCAAAATTTGACAAAGGCAAAGCTTGGAGGGCTTCACAACCTTTGGAGTTAGTCCACAGTGATGTATTGGGACCCTTTCTCAAACCATCTTTCACAAGGGCCAAGTACATCCTCACTTTCATTAATGATTTCTCTAGGTACACTTGGATATATTTTCTCAAACAAAAGTCTGAAGTGTTTGAAAATTTTCTAGACTTCAAGGCTCTTGTTGAGAAATAGAGTGAGAAATCCATCAAGGTTCTTTGAACTGATATTGGAGGGGAGTATGTCAACAACAGGTTTGAGCAATTTTGCACCACAGAGGGGATTGATTTATAGTGCACAATCACTTACAGTCCTTCACAGAATTTGGTTGCAAAATGCAAAAATAGGTTCTTAAAAGAGATGGGTAGCTATATGATTCACTCCAAATCCTTAGCACCATAGTACTGGGCCAAAGCCATCAATTGTGCTTGCTACATTAAAAATAGGGTTCCTCACAAAGCTTTGAAAGGGATAACACCCTTTGAAGCTTGGCATAAAAGGAAACCTGATGTTGAGCACCTTAGGGTTTTCAGATCCCCATCCATGGCCTGCATACCGAAGAAGAAATTCAAATATATGGAACATTAGTCCAAGCCTTACATCTTTGTAGGATATCTGGATGGTGTTAAGGGGTATCACCTTCTAAATCTAGTCACTCATGAGTTGTTCATTGAGAGAAGTGTTCATTTTTAGGAGAGTCCTAAAGACTCAACACTTGGCACTTATTTTCCCTCATTGGATCTACTTCTTCAAGATGATTCCTCATCAGATTTAGATCAACCACAGCGGTTCCTGAGCTAGAGACATCTTCTTCTTGTTGTTTTTTAGACAGTGAGGATAGTGATGCAGAGTCATCCACCTCTAGTCAGTTAGAGGATGAGGAGTTAGCACCCAACTCGCCCACTTCTGGGCCATTTTAGGCCAGATAGATAATTGAGAGTGCTGGAACTTGGGCAAGAGATCCCATAGATGATAGACATACTAGGGGAATTTTTAGAGAGATCCACATGCCTTCTTTGCCTCAGTTTCAAATCCATAGACTTTTCGATAGGCATCATATAAAGGAAGAATATTCTTCCTTAATCAAAAATCACACTTGGGACTTGACTTCACTTTCTAAGGGAAGGAAGATGGTTTGATGTAGGTGGATATATTGGACCAAGTTTGCAGCAGATGGGTCGGTTGATAAGTACAAGGCATGACTGGTCACCAAGGGTTTCTCATTGGTGGTAGGCATTGACTACTTAGAGACCTTTGCACTCGTTGCAAAGATGACTTCTATCTAACTCACCTTGGCTATTGCCATAACACATGGTTGGAATGTGTAACAGATGGATGTGAAGAGTGCCTTTCTTCATAGAGACCTAGAGGAGGAGATCTACATGGAGTAGCTGCCAAGATTTGTTCAGGATTCTTCCTTAGTATACAAACTTAGGAAATCTATCTATGGCCTCAAACAAGCCCCTCATGCTTGGTAGGCCAGGATAGATTCCTTCCTTCTCATATCGGGTTTCACTAAGTTCCATTTTGACCCCAATGTCTACTTATTATGGCATGATGATTCGCTCCTAATTTTGGTTTTATATGTTGATGACCTTTTGATCACTGGGAGTTCTTCATCGGCTATTACAGTGATGAAGGCATCTCTCCAAGATAGATTTGACATGATAGACTTAGGTTTGTTTCACTACCTCCTTAGAATTGAGATCTCACTATCAGATTTAGGGATTTCTCATACACAACCTAAGTATGCTCTTGATTTATTGTCTCAGTTTCACATGGTTGATTGCAAGCCATCTTCGACTCCATTTCTATCAGGAGTCAAGCTTGAGGTTGAATGTTCTTCACCATTAGTTGATGCCACTTAGTATCAACAACTTGTTGGCAGTCTCATCTACTTGACTCACACCAAGTCTGACATATCATATGTAGTGGGACTTGTCTCTAGATTTATGCAGGAACCTCATGAGTTGCATTGGAAAGCAGCTAGGAAGATCTTGCATTACATACAAGGTTCACATAGATACGAGATTCATTACAAATATAGAATAGAGGTTGACTTGGTTGGATATACAGTTTTAGACTGGGTTGGTGATTCACATACTCACAAGTCCACTTTTGGTTACAGTTTCTCTCTAGGTTTTGGTCTTATCAGTTGGTCTAGAAAAAAGAAAAATGTTATTGTTATATCATCCATAGAGGAAGAGTATAGGGGAGCTGTTAATGCATCTACTAAGGCTATTTGGCTTCAGGGGATACTTTCTAAGTTGGCATTCCTATCAGGTAGCCCACCATCATTTATTGTGATAACCAGAGTACCATTCAGATTTGCAAGAATCTAATTCAAAACCAGCGGACCAAGCACATAGAGATTCACATGCATTTCATTCGGGAGCTTATTCATAGTCAAGTCATTGACTTGATATTTTTTTAGTATTCAGAGCAGGTTGCATACATCTTCACCAAACCTTTCACTGAGATCAAGTTCATTCATCTACGAGCTCTTCTTGGGGTGCGGTCCACATCTGCAGTAGCATCATCTTCAAGGGAGCACTAGCCTCTTCATTTCTTTTATGTCTCTCTTTTGGGGGGGGAGTTTTTTCCTATGGATTTTCTCCTTTTCTCTATCTTATGGGAGACTGATTTTGTACATGGGTACCTCATCAGGCCTAGTTACCAGGACCCATTTTATATTTCCACACTGCCCACCTAAGCTATGCTTATGGGGGGTATTAGTGTAGGTTTTTATTTTTCCCTATTAATTTATTAGGGAAATTATATATTTGTGCATATATAGAGTTTTCATACATTTGTGGGATAGGCTAGCTTATGTGGAGATGTGTGTCATAGATGTGTCATAGGTGTCATAAGAATGTCATAAGTAACTCCTTTAACTAGCTATTCTAGGTATGGGAGTTACTTCTCTATTCTTAGCACCCTATCACCACCTTTCATCAAGGAGTTACAGTTTATTCTTGGGGTGCCTTGACCACCTTTTGTGGAGGAGTTACTTACGTGCTCTCCTATATGTATTTTTCACTTTACCCATCTTCTGTTAATAGAATATTGGGTTTTCTCCTATTTGTCTTGTGCAATTTATCTCCTTGTATAATTTCAAATTGATTTAGCATCTACGTGATGTGCACTAGCTTCATCTCGTGTGATCACGTCTCCATTGCATTTGCATTATCCAGATTCTGAGACAACTATGATATGGTATCAGAGCAACCCCGATAATCGTGTGTCTGGTTATGCTATTAGTTTATTCTAAAATTCTTACTTTGCTTTCTTAGTAGTTTTTTTCTTTAACTCAGTTGTATTTGAGAGTTTTGATAGAGTTTCTTGAAAACTCATGCAAATCCATATGGAAAATTGTTAAAACAAAAATTACTTCTATTGAGTTTCATTCAGATCTACCCTTTAGATATCTGCATTGAAATTTTCTGAGACATCTTGTATATAATCTATTGTGGCTTCAACAAAGGCAGTGGAATTCCTTTTTTTTGTCATTTTGCAGGAAAAGAGAGATCTCTACACATCTAGTTTTTGTTTCTTGGACCCCGCTTTTAGCTTGGGGCAGCTCTCCAAGAAGTGCATCTTCACATGGAGGAGATCCATGTGGGGCATCTGGTAGGATGAGATGTGCATGGAGTAGGACTCCAACAGGGTGAAGTGGCGTTGCACGACATCCAGCACGTAAGAGGCGCGTGGTGAGGTAGTGGAGAGAAGCCAATAAAACATAAAGTGTGTCAAATATATGGTTAGGTACTTTGTCTCTTCTTTGAAACCTCTGCCTTCCTTTTTTCTACCTTAAATAAATTTGAGTGCACACTTATTTTGGTGAGATAAAAACTGCCAGAACTATTTTTTTTTAAATGGCACTCTTTTTCCTTGTTTGGCATCCCATGTGGACCCTTAAACACTTGGCCATCCATTAAATTATGTATTTTACTTTAATTTTTAAGTTAAAATTGACTTGTCAAAAAAAAATCATTCAATTTGACTGAGTATTAAGCATTTTAGATAATTTGTAACTTTTGATAATTTGGGGGTTTAAATTTAAACTTGTATCTTTGCCTGTTGAAGATGAAGGGTGAGGCTCAGGTTGGTACCTCCTTTGGATTCCTTGCTTCGTACCAAGTCCAACAAGTGGTTGGAAGGCCACTTTCTCTCTCAAAACAGGCATTTTTTTAATGTTTTAGTGTTGTTTTTTGCAAAAACACTAGTTTATGAGAAATTGAATCTTTAATATCTTGCAAACGGTAGCTCAAATTCAAGTGCCATTTTTTGCAAAAGTGTTTATATTTAAATTATCTATATCTTAGGCTCATTATTTGTTAAAATTTCACTAGTTTATAAAGTGCCTAAAATTTGGGTCTCTCGGGATGCATTTTCGACTGAGTCTGACGTCCTGTTTGCTTAAAGTCTTGCACTAATTGCTCTAAGACGCATTCTCAGCTAAGCTTGAAGTATTTTGAGTGTTTAATTGCATATTTGGGGGGGGGGGGCACTCAACATTTTAGGGGGGTGTGATTACTTTTTAGAACTTGCAATCTTTGCTTTCATTCTCCTTTCTATATAATTTCACAACTTGCAATCAACACAAATTCACCTAAATTCATCTTAAAATGGATTATTTTAAACTTAAACTCCTAACACCCTTCAAATATCATGAATAGAAGGTTAGAATTTCAATCATTCTTAGAAGTAAAGGGTTGTATAGGATCACCATGGGTACTGAAGTAAAAACCAGCACTAATGCTAAAAAGGTCAAGTGGTACAACCATAGTGATGAAGCCAGTGGATTACTGAGATTATCTATGTCTCCAAATCTTCTCTTCCATTTAGAAACCTCCAAGACTCCCAAATACATATGTGACACCCTAGAAACCTTATTTGAGAAGCTTGATGAGATGAGAGGTCATGAGCTCGAAAATGAACTCATAAGTCTAAGTCCTAGCAACTTTGACACCTTACAAGACTTTTTCACTAAGTTTAAGGCCCTTAGATTGCAATTGAAAGAATGCGGGATAGAGAAGAAAGATGATCAACTCATCCTTTCTATTCTCGCAAAGTTAGGTCCAAGCTATTCAGTCTTTGTCTCCACTTTCCATGCCACAAAAAGTGCCATTGGCACTACATGAAAAATGCCTTCTTTAGATTCATTCATTGCCGACTTGACTAGGGAGAAAGATAAGCTAATTCAAATGGGCACAATGAATTCTACTCAACCCCAAGCTTTGATAGATGGAAATGGTAAGGATAAGACTTCAATAAAGGAGAAGAAGAAAAAGAACAAGGACCAGGAGAAGAAGAAAGAAAACAACAATCCTGCCAAAAATAGCACTGAGTCTTCCTCCTCCAATGCTAAACCTAAGAAGGAGAAGGTTAAGTGTGCCTATTGTAAGAAGATAGGGCATGATGAACACAAATGCATGAAGAAACAAATAGATCACCTAACTCATCTTCTAGAGAAGCACAACATAGGTGTTCCTGAGTCCATCAAGTAGAATTCATCTACCCAAGATTCTACTAAGGCAAAAGGCAAGGGTAAGGAGAAAGAAAAGGGAAAGGCCCTTGTAGCTACAACAGCTTCTACATCTTCATGTATCTTTGACTCAGGTGCTTCTCACCACATGGGCTCTTCCCTAGTTGAGTTTACATCTTTAGAGCCTTGTAGCATGACTTCAATTAGTTTGGGTGATGACACATCAATTGCCATTGAAGGGAGAGGGTCAATTGAAATGGAAGGAGGAACATTCAATAATGTTCTAAGTGTTCCTTCTCTTTCAACCAATCTCCTATTAGTGTACCAAATCACTCACATTGGTCAGGGCATGAGATTTGAGTTTTCACCAGATTCAGTGGCTATTAGGGAGTTGCATAGTGATACTATAGTGGCAGTGGGTAGGGTAGATCACCAAGCAAGGTTATACACCTTCTCACATTTTGTACCTGATTCTTCTCCAACAGCATTACTGACTTGTTCAGATGGAGTTAGCAAATTATGGCATGAGCGATTTGGCAACCTTAACTACCACTACCTTGAACAACTTTGCAAACATGACATGGTCATTAGCTTGCCTCATGTCTAATTCTCAAAAGGACTTCGCGAGGGGTGCTCCCTTGGGAAGCATCTTGAAGCAAAATTTGACAAAGACAAAGCTTGGAGGGCTTCACAACCTTTGGAGTTAGTCCACAGTGATGTATTGGGACCCTTTCCCAAACCATCTTTCATAAGGGCCAAGTACATCCTCACTTTCATTAATGATTTCTCTAGGTACACTTGGATATATTTTCTCAAACAAAAGTCTGAAGTGTTTGAAAATTTTCTAGACTTCAAGGCTCTTAGTGAGAAATAGAGTGAGAAATCCATCAAGGTTCTTTGAATTGATAATGGAGGGGAGTATGTTAGCAATAGGTTTGAGCAGTTTTACACCACAGAGGGGATTGATTTACAGCAAATAGTCACTTACATTCCTTCATAGAATGGGGTTGCAGAATGCAAAAATAGGTTCTTAAAAGAGATGGGTAGCTGTATGATTCACTCCAAATCCTTATCACCACAGTACTGGGCTGAAGCCATCAATTGTGCTTGTTACATTCAAAATAGGGTTCTTCACAAAGCTTTGAAAGGGATAACACCCTTTGAAGCTTAGCATAAAAGGAAACCTGATGTTGAGCACCTTAGGTTTTTTGGATCCCTAGCCATGGCCCGCATACGAAAGAAGAAATGCAAAACTATGGAATGTGAGTCCAAGCCTTGTATCTTTGTAAGATATCTAGATAGTGTTAAGGGGTATCACCTTCTAGATCTAGTCACTCATGAGTTGTTCATTGAGAGAAGTGTTCATTTTTAGGAGAGTCTTAAAGACTCAACACTTGGCACTTCTTCTCCCTCATCAGATCTACTTCTTCATGATGATTCCTCATCAGATTTAGATCAGCCATAGTAGGTTCCTGAGCCAAAGACGTCTTCTTCTTCAAGCTCAGACAGTGAAGACAATGATGTAGAGTCATCCACCTCTAATCAGTTAGAGGATGAGGAGTTAGCACCTGACTCACCCACTTCTGGGCCACTTTGGGCTAGACAGACACTTGAGAGTGTTGGAACTTGGGCAGGAGATCCTATAGATGATAGATGTACTAGGGGGATTTTTAGAGAGATCCACATGCCTTCTTTGCCTCAGTTTTGGATCCATAGACTTTTTGATAGCCATCAGGAGTACCTAGTGGGATAGTGCTATGGAGGAAGAATATTCTTCCTTAATCAAAAATCACACTTGGGACTTGACTTCACTTCCTAAGATAAGGAAGATGGTTTGATGTAGGTGGATATATTGGACCAAGTTTGCAGCAGATGGGTCAGTTGATAAGTATAAGGCATGACTGGTCACCAGGGGTTTCTCACAGGTGGTAGGCATTGACTACTTAAATACCTTTGCACCCATTGTAAAGATGACTTCTATCTGACTCACCTTGGCTATTGCCATAGCACATGGTTGGGATGTGCACGAGATGGATGTGAAGAGTGCCTTTCTTCATAGAGACCTAGAGGAGGAAAACTACATGGAGCAGCTGCCAAGATTTGTTTAGGATTCTTCCTTAGTATGCAGACTTAGGAAATTTATCTATGGCCTCAAACAAGCCCCTCAGGCTTTGTATGATAAGATAGATTCCTTCCTTCTCACAGCGGGTTTCACTAGGTGTCATTCTAACCCCAATGTCTACTTCTTGTGGTATGATGATTTGCTCTTGATTTTGGTTCTATATGTTGATGAACTTTTGATCATCGAGAGTTCTTCATCAGCTATTGTAGCAATGAAGTCATCTCTCTAGGATAGATTTGACATGATAGACTTGGGTTTGTTTTACTTCTTTGGCATTGAGATCTCACAGTCAGATTCAGGGATTTCTCTTGCACAACCTAAGTATGCTCTTGATTTATTGTCTCAATTTCACATGGCTGATTGCAAGCCATCTCTGACTCCATTTCTATCATGAGTCAAGCTTGAGGCTAACTATTCTTCACCATTAGTTGATGCCACTCAGTATCGACAACTTATTGGCAGTCTCATCTACTTGACTCACACTAGGCCTGACATATCATATGTAGTGGGACTTGTCTCCATATTTATGTAGGAGCCTCATGAGCTACATTGGAAAGCAGCTAAGAGGATCTTGCATTACATACAGGGTTCACATAGATATGGGATTCATTATAGATTTAGCATAGAGGTTGACTTGGTTGGATATATAGATTTAGACTGGGCTAGTGATTCACAGACTTACAAGTCCACTTCTAGTTACAGCTTCTCTTTAGGTTTTGGTCTTATCAGTTTGTCTAGCAAGAAGTAGAATGTTATTACTATATCATCCACAAAGGTAGAGTACAGGGGAGCTGTTAATGTAGCTACTGAGGCTATTTGGCTTTAGGGGATACTTTTTGAGTTTGGCATTCTTATCAGGCAGCCCACCATCATTTATTATGACAACTAGAGTACCATTCAGATTTGTAGGAATCCAATTCAACACCAGTAGACCAAGTACATAGAGATTCACATGCATTTCATTTGGGAGCTTATTCATAGTCAAGTCATTGACTTGATATTTTTATAGTCTTCAGAGCAGGTTGTAGACATCTTCACCAAAACTTTCACCGAGAGCAAGTTCATTCATCTACGAGCTCTTATTGGGGTGCGGTCCACATTTGTAGTAGCATCATCTTTGGGGGGTGGCCCACTAGCCTCTTCATTTCTTTTATGTCTCTCTTTGGGGGGGGAGTTTTTTCCTATGGGTTTTCTCCTTTTCTCTATCTTATGGGAGATTGCTTTTGTACATGGGTACCTCATCAGGCCTACTTGTCGGGACCCATTTTATATTTCCACACTGCCCACCTAAGCTATGCTTATGGGGGGGGTATTAGTGTAGGTTTTTATTTTTACCTATTATTTAATTAGGAAAATTATATATTTGTGCATACATGGAGTTTTCCTACATTCATGGGATAGGCTAGCTTATGTGGAGATGTGTGTCATAGATGTGTCATAGGTCTCATAAGAATGTCATAAATAACTCCTTTGACTGGTTATTCTGGGTATGGGAGTTACTTCTCTATTCTTATCACCTTGTCACCACCTTTCATGGAGGAGTTACAGTCTATTCTTGGGGTGCCTGGACCACCTTTTATGGAGGAGTTACTTATGTGTTCTCCTATATGTATTATTCACTTTGGCCATCTTATGTTAATGGAATATTGGGTTTTCTCATATTTGTCTTGTGCAATTTATCTCCTTGTATAATTTCAAATTGCTTTAGCATCTATGTGATGTGCACTAGCTTCATCTCGTGTGATCATGTCTCCATTGCATTCACATTATCCGGATTCTGAGACAACTCCGATAGTTAGTTATCAAGTTTTTTTTTCTAAACCAAGGTTGTCAACAATGCCCAAAGGTTTTCAATGTTGATTTTTTTTTGAAATTTTACAAAAATAATAACATGGTGGAAATGTTAGGAAGTTATATCATAGCCTTAAAATCAACCCAATTATTTTTAGGGATTTATCCATAGTTATGAAATGTAAAGTGGTGTTTATTGGTGAAGAAGAGATCTTAATAAAATTTACAATACATGAATTTTGTACTTCATTGTCCAAGTATCAATTCAAGTATTGAACCAAGTCATCTAGGTGTAGCTTGGTAGTCTACTTGTGTGAAATAATATATAATATTTTAGTATAAATCTCTTGGTTTTATGTACTCATCAAACTACATGATTTTTTGTTGGGTGGACTTAAAGTGATATGAAGCCACTTGAAATGTGCATTAGAAAAGTGTGGGTTTCCTCACATTCTAGCATGTACTACCCCAATGGGTGTACTTTGGTATGTAGTAGAGATATTTCTACAATGAAGTTGTGATAAATCCAAGAGATTCCATGAAAATCACCATCATTCACCTATAAACTTGTGAAACAGATGTTAGCTAGAAAAATTAGAGATAAAATGATCTATTCCAAGTTATTTTTAGGATGGGTATATTGAATTCTTGATATGATAAAAAAAATTCATTGTTAAACCATTAGTATTTAGTTTGTGTATTTAAAAACTAGATAAATACACAAAAAAACATGAAATCTACTTAATGGGGAAAAAATGATGAATAGCTTGAAGAATCACAATAATTGAATTTAAAATTACCATACAATTGATTGTTGTGCCAAAAATATGTTTTATAATAGAACTCAAGGCATATTTCAACTATCCATCCAATCAGTTAATGACAGATCTTTGTGAGGATATAAGAATGAACCAATATAATCCTCAATTTTTATAATATTATTTTATAAAATCTATAAAAACCCTTATTAGCTTGCATTATAGTTCTATAATTTATCATTAAATACAAGCATGCTCAAGTAAATATTATCATTCTTTTGAGGTGTAAAAAGTTTTTGATGATGGATACCCTAAATGAATGTGCCTATAGTCTTATGGATGATGTTTTTCTTTCTTTGATTGGGGATTTAATAAAATATGCAACAATCTTGGTTCATGCAAGAATGGAGTGAATTTTATAATAAGATTTCCAAAGCATCATTAGTGTGGCAATAAGTGTTGGAAAATAATATCATTATCAATAAGATATGAAAATATTATAATTGGGGTGATTTATATAAGATAAAAAAATTAGATAATATTATATATGGATTGATGTTACCATGTATATGCATTTTACATAAGTGAGGATGAATTTTTTTATATATGATGCTCTTAACTTTTGGTAAATCATGGGAAAATGTGTATGATTACTCCAAAATCAAAGTTTTTGGTAAAAAATAAAAAACCAAATATCTCATAAATACTTGGAGCTATGTGAAAATTGAAAGAGGTTTTTAATTAAGATTTTACCAAAAAAAAATTAACCTCTCCCAAAATTTGATTATAATTATTTTGGGTATTGTCACTTTTCTAATTGCTACATGTTACCCCTCATAATTTATAAAAGATAGAATAATACTTGATATCTAACAAATAAAATCTACTAGAAAAAAAACTTAAAGATTTTTATTTTCATCATACTAATGTACACAAAAACCTCTCTCATAATTTTATTTTGAGAATTTTTAAAATTATTCTTTTATTTACATGTTTTCTCCTTAACTGGTAGCATTAAAGCTATATATTTGACAAATGTTTATGGCTATACAAAAATTGAAAAAGGGATTTATAAAACACACTATTATGAACAAAAAATTAGCATATAATTTTAATCTAACCAAATTTATTTTTTTGTTTTCTTATGACTCACTTATTTTGAGATCTTAAATAATAAAAACTACTTATACATTGCTTTAATAAATAATATCGATCACATTCTACCACAAGGACCAAAAACCCACAAAAATTATAGACACAAACATTCAAATTTTTTATTTATGAATCAATTATATATAGGTTGGTCATGAATTATTAGTAATATAGTCTTGTTATGAATGAGGCAAAACAAAGATTGGCTCATTATTGATGATGGAATGTTTATTGTGGTTATGAGGACATCCTCAGAGATATTTTTATTTTTTTTGGGTGTGGTTTACTATAATTATTGAATGGATACATATTTTTATGAATGTAATGGGTTTGTTATCATTTTCTTATTATAATCTAGTTAAGCTAGTTTGTTGCTAATGTTATGTGTAGAATGAGTAAGAAAAAAATACCCTAAAGTTTGAGTATATTAAGTAAGATCAAACTATAAAATCTTAGTCTCATAATTGAGACATCATATTTGGATATAAATTATGTTGATTAATAATTTGATAATGCTCTCTCATCTTAATAGTTGGGTTGGTTCTTTAAGTATTTTAGACCAGTAAATATGTGATAGTTTAATGAAACCAAGTCTTTGTTGTGGCTATCTATTTTGTGGTGGTGGTTTCCATGATTGACCTTGATACTATGTACATGTGAATAGAACATGTTAAATCATGCACTTGACTCCTCAATCTTAGCTTGAGGCAACCGATATAATGGATGGGCTATGGATTGTGTTAGTTGTTGAGTGGAATGGGATTTTAAATGGTGGATGTAATGGGTTCTTATGGTGTAACCAAAATACCTCAAAAAAATCTTAGTGCTCATTAAGATCATAAATTTATATAGAAACAGAGATCCAAGGTCCTTTGATCTCTAAAATCACAAGAAGTCAAAGCTCTTGGTCAATGTTAGGACTAGGGAAATTGGGGAGATTGGGTTGAATGACTCATGGAAATAAATATACTCTATAAATTTGCATATGCCCAGTAATTTTCATCCAAAAATGTGAATTATATAAGATGAGGCTAGACTTGAGGATTATAAGGAGGTGAGAATGGGAAACTAGGCCTAGATAACATTGCAATGTGGGCGTCAGTTTTAGAGAAGGATAATGATGGGTGGATTAAGAATGTATTATTTTTATTTTAAATCATTTAGAGAGTTTAAAATGAGATGAGGGATTGGTATGGAATGGAATTCCTCTCTCATATTCTCAATATTGATATCAAATTAAATGTCAAATGTGGGACTAGGTGTTCTAACCCTAGGGGAAATACCTTCTCTAACAAGACTGGGTGTTTTAGGAAGTGTCATCCAAGAGGGATTAGGAAATGTGTAAGATTATAAGATTAATTTTATGTATTATGTAAGGAATTATTATGTTTTTGGAAGTAAGTTTCATTTTTATTTTTGGCTTGTACAACTATACAAGGCTTTTGGTAATGTTTTTTTGTTGTAGTTTTTATTATTTTTAACTTGGAAGTAAAATGCTTGCTTTCTAAAATTTTAATGATTGAAGTAAAGAAATGAAAAATTAAAATTAAATTGAATCAAAATTTTTTTTTATCATTTTCTAATGATTTGACAATGCATACAAATAAATAAGAAGAGATCTATCCTATTATGCAAGATCTTAAAATTTCCTAGCTTTGTCTAATTATAATCGAAGTGTAGGTATTTTTGTATAATTTTTTTATTGTGGAGATGGATATAATGTGAATTAAATTTTATATATATTAAATCAATGAAATAAATAATCTAATCTAAAATAGTAACACTTTAATGTTTTTTACAATTTCCTTGTAAACCAACAAACTAAGCTAGCTTTCCAATTTTCTTAGCTATTGCATGCAAGTTTTGAATAATTTGTTTAAAAAGAATCAAGAAATATAAATTGTGATTTTTTTATTGTTATAAATAATAAAAACATATAAATTGACTTAAAATAATGAAAAATCAAAAATATGAAGTCCTCTTGTTTACTTAGAGTTTGTCTAGGGTTTTGTTACTGGTTAATTAATTGTTTTGAGAGCAATAAAAGTTGTTTTGAATCTAAAAATTAACTATTGTGTTTGATAAAATTTTATGAAATGATTCCTAAAATTTTATTTCAATATTTTATGCTAATGAGATAAAATCTATTGAAAAAAATGCAAAATAAAGAATCTATCTACTATTATTTTATAAAAAAGAGGGGAAAAAGAAGAAAGTTCTTTATCCTATCAAATTTTTATTTTTATTTTTTTAAATAATATTTAATAAAATATAATAATAAATACTAATCTAATATTATCTACCGATATAAAATAAATAAATCTAAGCTAAGAACCTCTAGCCTAATTTTGATATAGACCAGCTGAAGGAAATGAATTTGTAGAAGTATGGTCCTTAGTATGCTAGCTCATGTTGTTCAAATGAGAATGTTAGAAAATCTCCAAAAAATATGATGAATATATGGTTGTCACAAATTTGAGAAGAAGAGAAGATACATAACTCTAAACAAGGAACAACTGACTATGGCTGGTTGAAGACACCATTTACAAAGACAGGGTTACAAAAACAATGGCTCTCCCTATCCAAAATTATGTAGTCAAAAATGAAATCAATCAAAGTAAAGATATAAATAAATTATATTAGGTTTTGGTTGTAAATGTTTTTAAAAAATTAAGATTATAATGTAAATTTTTGGATCCAAAATCAAGTTAAAATTGGCTTACTTGTAGAAGAGTAATAGAGCTTGTATGGAGTTTAATTAAGTTCAACTAGGATTTAAACTTTGAAGGGACTCAAAATGATTGAAAATAGTAGAGGGAGTGATCTAGGACTGATTGGAGGTGAACTTAGAATATAAAAATTAATAAAAACAACAAAAATCATATAAAATGTATCAAGGAATGATTCACAATAGCTGAATTTGGAAGATGGAACAATGGTGATGGAACCACCCCTATTTGTATGGGTGGGTTACATAACAACCACTTTTGAGGAAAAAAAATACAATATATATTATATAACCACCCCTATTTTAATATGAAACTTCCTTATTAGGATGGAACCACCATAGTAGTTTACATAATCATTGTGATGAAACCATCACTAAGGTCGTAGTTATGTAACCTAATAGGGTAGTTTCATCACCTAGAGGGGTGGTTTTGTCACCAATGAGAAAGGGATGAAAAAAATTTGATGGAAGTTGCAAGGTCCAATAAAAATTGAGATTTAAGAGACTTGAGAGAGAGGGGAGAAAAAAAGGATAAAGTGTTAGAGATTTTATGTTTGATCATCATTAGGAGGTCATTGCATCATCATTAGACTTGTGTCAAGAATATCACACCGTAAAAAAATTAGGTGAGTATAGATACCAATTCCAATAGATATGTGGTTGTTTATAATGATTTATCAAATATTGGGATGGTGGGTGGGTGTAAATCCAAGCATGAAATAAACAACAATTACAAGAAAGAAAAGTATAATCAAGAAAATAAAAATTATATAAGTTACAAATCATACCTAGTTTTTCTTGTATTGGTAGCCAATATCCCATTCAATGACCTAACACAACATATATTATTGCATGTCCTTTTTATCAAACATAGGTACATATAAAACATCATGCATGTCGCTTATACCAAATTCTACTGTGTGATACTTTCTAGTTAGTGCAAATATTATTGTAGTAGTGATTTTAAATATATCAGTAAATGTGACATCAACTGATATGGGCTCATATTTTTTTTAAAATATGAGTAAGTAATAGCTACAAGTTGACTTTGTTTTTAAATAAAATCCAAGATTCCTACAATCATGGTTGTAGATGTTGTTATGGCATGCAACCCTCCCTTACCAATAGTTTTAGCATTTTTGTAGGCACAAACATAGAAAGTCTTCATGTATCCACATGCTCAATGCATTTTTATAGAATATATTAAAATAATTTCCCCTCTTTCACAACTATATAGAGATTTTTGTTCAAGATGAAGTGTTGGTATTTATTTATTTCCATCAATACATTCATGATTAGTTATAGGAGAGATTTTTCCATGTAATACCTTTTCACAAAGAGATGCAAAACTAACCATTGCACATTGATCTCCTTTGGGAATAAAAGCTATTGTTTCTAATTGCATATCTCTTTTAACATGTGAAATTCCATTTGATATATATTTTCCTCCTCTAAAAATATGTGTATAGTTTTCAATAGGTGTAGGAGACATTACTATAGGTAGTTTCTTCTCAAAACAACATGCAATATCAGTGAGTTTGGGTTAATATCTATCCAAATGTGCATGTATTATTATAGGTAATATTCCCACATGAGATTTTATTTTACCATTACATGTAATATAATTTTTTTTAGAATAATCTTCTTTATCAAGAACTAGAGAGGTTATTTTAGAATGGCATTCTTCACTAATAGATGCAAATGAAGCTAATAAATATTGTCTTTCATCATTTTTCAATGCATATTTTATTTTAGATGTTATAGAATAGTCATTCAACATGTGCATGCATTTATAGAGATGAAAATTGGATTCCTCAAATAAGCACAAGTGTCTCAACAAAGGAAATTAATTGTGGTAGTCATTCCTCATCCACATATCTGACCATTTAAAAGGAAATAATTAATGTAAGTAACCTTTCTTGCTTGCCAAATGTAGGAATTTTGGTATTAGTAATTACTATAGTCTATTTTCCACCAAAATGTGCAAGAAAAATTATTTTAGGTTCATCAATAGATGTAGAATCAAAACTATATCACTCTTATTCACCATCAAATGCAGATGTTGATAAATAAGCAATTTATACATGTGATCATCCTTCATTAATATACCCATTATTTTATGCATGCACTAGTATATATGATCCTTCCTTTTTAATGTATTTATATAGTTTGACATGATAAATAGGCATAGGAACATGAGTTTTTTTTATTTCATATTGCCTTCATTTATGTTGTGTTGACTAGAGCTTGCAACATAGTTTTTTTATTCTACATTTGTTTAATTGTAGCCTCTAGAGTTTCCATCTCTTGTTGTACATCAATCATTCCTTCATTACCAATTGAAACTCCCCCAAATTTATTTCTATCAGCCATAAAAATTTTCCATTACATGCATAGAATTAGTTTATTTTGGTTAAATTTTATGAATATACCTAATTAGCATTATATCATGCAAAGATAAGACCTTTGATATAAAATTACACAGTTTATCCCTACAATGAAAGATGGGAATTTGTGATCTTTTAACCCTTATTTTTAGAAAACAATTTTAATCTAGGAAATTAATAAATTTAATCTAGGAATGCGATAAATTTAATCTATAAAGTAGGAAAATAAAGAAGGAAATTAAACCCAACATTCTAAAGATTCTAATACTTGACACCTTCCCCAAAATGATGTCAAAATGATGAGCAGAAATTAACCACAAACTAAATTTACACAAATAAATATATATGTGTATAACCTTATCCATTGATAAAATAGCCACTTGGTTTATGAACTTCACTACCTTCACTAATTGTCAACCCACAGTATATTAAGCATATTAAGGGGTCAACATTATATGTGTAACACTAGTCTTTCTTGAAGGTTTGGTACCTAATAATTAAGTAAATAGAAACACACTTATAAAATGAAAATGAAAAGAATTAAAATAACACTTGTAAAAGATTAGAAATACATATGAATAAGTAATAAATCATACTAAGCTAATGGACAAAGAATCAATCTACCAAACTGTACAAGTGGGCCATGGATAAGTTATACTATAGCTTGAATCCTCTTCTTTATAAGACATGATTAAATCAAAGAAAATATTTATTCATCCATAAATAATTGATACACATGCATTACAATATGATATAAACTTTTTTATCTACCTACTCAATTTTTAATTATCTTACTACTCTCTACTAACTTGCAGTTGCCCTCTTAAATAGATAAGCTAAGGTATTATTTAAAAGATATACAAAATATACAGGTTATAAAAAAAACATATGGTTATAATAATAATATATAAAAACATGTTAGGATAACCATGATCTTTCAACAAATAATAAGAAAATATAAATCATTTTTTTCATTGTTACAACAACCTTGGAGGAAATAGAAATGCAAGAAATAAGTGGAATGAAGTAATTTCAAGTGGTTGTCACATCCTACCACCATTTAAAAATATTTTTAAAATTTAAATAGGTTAGTTACAAGTTTTTAGAAGATGAAAACTAGTCTCAACTCTCAAAAAGTGACCTATAGCTATTGTTACAGGCTGTCAATACCCATATTGTTATGGGCTATCACTACCTAGATTACTATGATTTACTTTTAAGAGCCATAACTTTTGCATACAAACTCAAAAAAAGATGTCATTTTTAAAAGTTTATAAATTTTTAAAGGGAATCCAAATATGAAATAAGATTCAATATTAGGAAACTCCTTATTGTCACTTTTTCCAATATTTATAAATTGATTGGTTTTAGCCTATAAACACATGTAGCCACTTGATACAGATTGGTAACAAGTCAAATAGATCTCTCTCCTTCATTGTTAAAATTATAATACATTTTGAAAAAAGTGTATTCTACATTCTTCACTTTTCATTACTAACTCCATAAACATTAAATCTATTAAATCATACTAGTTTATTTAAATATTATTATTTTTAGCCAAAACAATATGCATATATGTTATTCATACAATATGTGTGTATATCATAATTAAATAAGCCAAAAGGTGCAAATGGAAACATAATAAGGTGTTTTATGAAATATAAATAAGTATTATGAGGGACAATTATGGGCCTCATCACATCTCTCCCCAAGTAGTTCTATTTAGCTTTCAATACTCAATTTTTATCACTTATTTGTATGTTTCATTACTAACATTTATGTTGACAATGTCATTATGTATTCTTATTTTCACATGCATATTACATTAAATATTTTTTATTAATTTACATATGATTCTGCCATGCTCGTACATGTTCTAATTACTTCGTAGATTTATATCTTGTCATAACATTACTCACATAAATTTTTATTTTGAGATAATTTATTGAACATGCTCCAAAACTCACCTCAAAATAGGGGTATACACAGTGGCTTGTCTTAGAGACTAGTAAATTACATTATAGTACATAGATTTAAAAAATAGGTTTTACATCATTGATTAGGATTTATACCTAGAATTTAATTTTAGATAGTAGTGCTCTTTTTGGACAAGGGCATAAGTTAACCATGTCCAAAATAACGTGATGTTGTCCTACTAGGCATAAAATAGTAAATTTCAGAAATTCTTAGAATTATAGCTAGTATAGAGTAGTTTCCAATAGGTACTTAGTCATAATGTTTAGGAAAATATCTAGGTTTGTCTCAAATTTTATCAATTTGGGGCCATAATGTGTGGCATGTGTTCCAAATTATCACATAGGATTTTGCTTATAAAATCATGTGAAATTAATCAATCTCAAAATCCTTATACACTTAGATATTAGGTTAGGGGTATATGTGTGGCACATGACCACCTCTTTACTTATTTTTTGCACCATTTTCATAGACAGAGCGGAAATACTTGTCATTATTTATGTTGTACACATCACACTCAAATCATGTTATCTTTTATGCCAATTTGTTTCTATATTTTCATTATAAATTAGTCTTATTCTATCTATAATTATTGGTTTAGCTTATTACACTAGTTTTGCACTAATTTTTTCACAGGAATAATCCATTATAATTTATAAAGGGATTCCAAACTACTTCCCCACTTTGGGTATGTAATGATGGATTCAAACGCACCTTGATTTTTTAATCATGGTCATGTATAAATTAGGATTAGGACATGCATATTCCAATCCAAGCTATTAAATGAATAATAAATATCCAAGGGTCCTACCCTCTCTATTCACCAATTTTTTACACTAGAAAACACAACAGTTCACAAACCCAATTAGGCATATTTGTTCCTTATAATTATATTGAGTTTAATTATTTTTAATTCTTGATTTTTATCTTAAGTAATGACTAGTTTATACATGTTTCATTACAAGTTTATGTGATGTAAATTTTAGTGTTATGACCTACATTCAAGGTTGTTCTTCATAGGTAAGTTCAGGTACACACTTTTTCCTTTTAATTTAAGTGATTTCACTTTATTACATTACTCTAATAAAAGGGGGTAAATGTAGATGCATAAATTAAAATTTAAGTTAAAATAGTATACTTGTGACCACTCTTTATATTCACTTAGCTCATGTCTCATTCCATGATATTTTAACTACCCTTCCTTCACTTTCTATGTATATGACCTATTCCTAAAATTAATTAATGATCTCAAAATGTTCTTAATCCTCATTCAAAATATTTCAAGATTTTCCCATGACTAATCCATACTCCCAACTCAGATATATTTTATCCTCAAACAAAATCATGACATTTGGACTATCTTACTCATTGTCATGTATATTTCTTCTAGCCACATCCTCCCACCAAACAGTGATTAGTTTCTTAATTTAAAAATCTGTTAACAGGTTATTCTACACATTTATCAATCCCTATCTAAATGAATTCCAAATTTATCATTATAAATCCACAATTTCAAGTCATTTTTCATGCAATAGGCTCACACACTAAAAATAACTAGAATTCTAGTTGCACATTAAGATTAAATTCCCTTATTTTCCCAATTCAAAATACATATAGCCATAATAACTATAAGTTAGAGTTTAAGTACACCTCCAAGGTCATAATTCATGGTTAAAGCATTTATCACATTAAATTTTCATAAGCATCTAACATTATACAATATTTTACACACACCACTATAGCATGGGAGAACTACATGGAGTTTGATCCCTCTTTTTTGTATCCAAATAGCACTCAACACAAGGGGTGTTGAGGTTTGGCACAACTTCAACCACTAACCCATTTTTTTGTATTATTTCATTTATAATTTGTGGTCCTTGAGCTAGGGTTACAAGTGAAGAAGAGGGCACATGTTGGTTTCCACAACAAATAGAGAGCTCCCACATAATCAAATAGAACATAGGCAAAAAAACTTGTCATATTAGTCATAGAGCATAAAAACCTAAAGGATGTTGGTATGACTTAAGGAAACTAGCACACCATGCCCCTATGTGATTATACTAGTCTTATCCAAAAATAAAGTAAAAGACTATTCCTAATTCATAATGCCATCATAGAGCATCTGAGTCATTTTTTATAGTTCTTGTCTAAGTCCTACATTGTCAAATTTATAGCTAAGGACTTTATCTTTGTTATTTACCCTTTTAGAATATTTCTAAATTTAGAAAGTTCCAAATCAATTTATGTCATTTATTTCATATTTTTATCATTCTTATTTTACACATTAGATTGTCTCATTTAGGTGATTAATCTTTTATATTTCACCAAATTTGATAAATAATAAACAATAAGGATAATCATAAAATGATAAAAAAAATGTGTAAAATATTGTCCCAGTGAACTTGTTGAGATGTTAGAATTTTGAATAAGGCCTATGGTTGGTTTGGATATGATAAATTAGATCATGTGTTCATTGGGACAACTCTGATGAAATCAGACAAGATTCCATTGTGTTACTGTCTAGAAAATAATGTTTTTATCTATGTAAATTTTTTGGGTCTTGTTGATGACAAAAATTGTCACATTAACAATCAACCCTTTCACCTATTATGAAGTTCCATATAGAATCGAACTAGTTTAATCATAGGGATCTAAGGAACAAATATTAATCCTAAGATGTGCAGATGGATTTTTTAATAATTATGGGATTAAATTAGCTTATTACATACAAATTAAACATCATTATATTCAAAAATAAATTTACTTATTTCAATAAATAATCTAAAATCAGATTGAATAGATATGCTCTAACCTATCCAATAGAATAAATCCAATGAAAGAGGTAGTCTCTTAAATTAAATGCTTTTGATCCATTATAATTCATAAATATATCAATATGTATAAGTCTTAACATTAAAACCAAAAATATAACAAACTAAAATAAAAATAATGTAGAAAACCTAAAGAGATATAAAAGAAATGAAAATAGAAACCAAACAATGAGAATGAAATGAAGACCAACATTAGTCTAACAACAACTAACTATAGATAAATGAATGAATAATATGTAAATATTATATTAATCTAAAGGCCTAGCTAAATAAGATGTAATAATATAAAAATTAACCAGATGATTCTAAAGCTAATAAACTAAAATGGATTCAAATAATAATTAACTAATTAATAAATTAAATAACTTAGAATGAATGAGAAATAATAATTGGAAACCAATAGTTAAATTAATACTTAAGATACTAACCAAGGAATAAAGCAAACTAAAGTATATAAATAAATAAGAAATAAAACTAAAAAATGAAGAAACTAACTTAAAATCTAATATCCGCCATATAATAGCTATGGAGGAAGATAAGACTAAGTAAAGAAATCAATATTTAAACAAATATAAAGAAAAAACAATGCAGAAATGAAATAAATCAGGATAAATAAAGCATAGAAATTAATACTAATAGATAAAAAGATAAAGAAAACAAACTTAAAGAAACTAATTTAAATCAGAAAATAAATTTAAATAACTAAGCAAGTGAAGCAAAATAAAATAACTAATAAAATAAAGAGTTTGAGACTGGAAAATGTTGATTTTAAAGTATGAAAACTGATATTATTGAGAAAACTTTTAAATAAGTCTAATTACAAATAAAACTTTTGACAAAATATCATTATATGGTTGATAATTTAACAATTTATCATAATTATGGTTTTGGCTATTAAACTCTATTTTTCGTTACTTGATGGTTTTGGCTTCGGCGACTGCGCGCGCAAAGCCACATTTGAAATTGGATGCTGGGATCCGAGCAGCCGGCGAGGCAGTGGCTGCCATTACGAAGGAGGGTCTTCTTGTTAATAGAGGAAGGAACGAGAATACCCGCATAGGGATTTCTGCTGTGGGGTTTGAAAATACTATAGCTGTGTGTCCGGCCAATGCTCCTGGTTCAGGGCAAGGACCAGAGGGGCAAACCTATGCAGATGTGGTGGCCTTCGAAGCAGATTTACATGATGCTCGGCCTCATACAACACCTGTACCTACCCGTGTATCGCCTGTAAGTGATTTAAAACCTATTAGGGTAACTCTAGACCCTAAATTAGCAGAAAATATCTTTCAAGAAGAAAAACAGTTTTCCTCTTGTGCTGCCATCTTTCGTTTCCGTGGTTTCTGGCCTTCTTTTGTAGATCTAAAGAACTGGATTGCTAAGATTTGGCTGCATATCAAAGATGGTCAAATACAGCCCTGTGCCAGGGGTTTTTTTATAGTAATATTTCAAAGTCCTGAAGATAGGAAGTCTATTTTGTGCCACAATAATTTTTCTTGGCAGGGCAGATTTCCCCTAATGGCCAAACCTTGGCATAAGGATTTTAATCCTCTCTCGGAATCCTTTAACAAGATCCCTATATGGGTGCGGATCCCTTATCTTCCGATACATTTGTGGCAGGAGGCAGTTTATAAAACCATTGGAAATGCTATAGGGGAGTTTCTATATGAAGAAGATAGTACTAAGAGCCACCATTCGACTTGTGCACGATTTCTGGCTAACCTGGATGTTTCAAAGGGCCTTCCTGAGGCGATTTGCATTGATTCCCCAAGGGATTCTTGGACACAAATCTTGGATTATGAGGGGATTCCTTTTAGGTGTAGGAAGTGTCACCAGACGGGACATATTGTTGCCCATTGTGGTGATGGGAAAAACAATCCCAGATGTTCACCCTCTTGGTGGCCAAAGGATTTCTCTGAATATAGCATAGACAAACAACCTTTGGAGACAACAATAGATTTCGAGACCGAGAACGAGGAAAGGTTGCAATCCGATTCGGAAGATGAAGAGGAATCACTGGAGAAACAATCAAATGTAGCCTCTGAGGAGGCTGAAGTTAAAGATACAGCTGAGCCTGAGGAGGAGGTGGTGATCTCTTCCCTTGTTATGGAGGATCTTTCTATGAGCCAGACTGTGTTTGACTGTCACAAGGAGTTCATGCCTTCTGGTGTCCATAGATCAGTGTCTTCTGGGGCATGGGCTGTTGAGGCAGCTAAGGTAGAAGATGGTTGGACAGCAGTCAGAAGAAAAAAGGCTAAGCCTTTGGTCCATCCTCTAGAAATGAATCTTCGGTCATGTAAAAAGAAGAATCCGAATTTAAAAGATTCATCCAAAGTTCCTTTCTGCTGATTGGTTTTTTGGGGGCAGCAAACCGGTCATTTTGTCTTGGTTTGCTGGTTATGGATCTGGAAGTTTGCTAATCCATTTGGTTTTCTTTTAGTTCTGTGTTTTGACAGCTATTTTTTCTTGTTCTTATCTGTCGGTAACAGGTCCCTGTAAAACCTGGTCTTGGTTCTTTTTTGTTATCAGGTTCTTGTGTTAACCTGGATGTGCTTAAAGGTATATCTTTCTTATTGTTCAGGGTTTCGGGGTCCCTTCAAAACCTGTTTTTACCTTAATCTAAAACAATTTATCATAAAATATGATTTTTTCATCCATATTCAAGTAAAGTACATGAATTTATGTGCATATTACTACATATATGCAATCATCAAAGAGATTGATACTTGATAATCAATCAAATACTTAGTTATAAAATAATTAAGAAACCTAGATGTACCTATGTTATTCAAGAAGATTAATTCACCATCAAAAAAAATATTATTTGGTCTATTTGTAAGTGATTGTTCAATCTCATAAATTCTTGCATAGAAGAAGAAAGATATGAAAGCTTTCAAATTGAAGAAATCTTAATACCTGTGTGTTTTATCCTTTTTTGGTGTCTTCAATTTCCTTATTAAGCAACATCATTGAGTGTGTTATGTTTTTAAGTTTTAACTAACTTTAATTAAGTATGATTATAAAGTTAATTGACTTTTAAAATTCAATTACTTGATTATTAATTACTTTATAAGTTACAAAGTTTATAAATTTAACTTTATATTTGAGAACTTTTAAGACAAAATTCATGAAATTGAATAAAAATAATATAGACCAACTTAAATATCTCTAATGGGTGGGGGCCCTTGACTTGTAATATGTCACTTAAATAATTATTTAAATGAATATAAATTTATTCAACTATAAATGTTGTTAATCATGGGATATACTGAGAGGGGGCTGAATCAGTATATCATATATCTTTTAAATATTTTACTTAATCAAATTCATTTTCTTTAACCACTTAATCATAAATTCAAGATATGCAATAAAACTAAAGAAATAGCATGCACCACACAAGAGAGAGAAAGAGAGAGACCAGATTTTTACATGGAAACCCAATATAGGAAAAAACACAAAGAACAATCTCAAGTATATGACTGAGCACCAACTCAAATTACAAAATTCATAAGCACCAACTTGCAAGAGTACCAACATAGCAATGATTTTTGAACACCAACCCATAGGATCACCAACCCCTCTTGTGTATAAAATCACAACTATCTCATAATGTTGCTTTCTCAACAAATGATAGAATACTACTTCATCTCTTTATTTTCTCTTCTATCTTCTTGCTCTTCTTAGCTAGATAAAACCATTCACTTACTCGCTTGCATATTACAAATGGCTTCCTAGGCCTTTATTTATATCTTTCCAAATGACCTTTGGCATTCACCCTTTGTGACCCTTCACTCCTCATACAAAATGGTGCCACACTTGCATGACCCTTCGATTACTTATATTTGAAAATTCACATGGTGACCCTTCATGAGCAAATGCATCCTTTCCTCTTTTGTCTTTATCTTGGTGACCTTTCAAATTCCTTAAGGTGACTCTTCATAGAAAAATTCATGATACCCTATTTTGTCTTCACTTGGTGACTCTTTGAATTATTCAATGTGAACCTTCATAGGAAAATGTGTCCTTTCCTTCTTTTGTCTTTATCTCATGACTCTTTAACTTCTTCATGGGCCTTCTTTTGACATTATGCAACAAAAAACATATTTGTTAATATTAAATCAATATTAACATACATTAGTTAATATATGAAAATTGAAAACACCATTAAATGCTATGGGGCCTTTGTCACCAAGAATTTTAGACCTTTGACATCAATGAAAATATTTCCAACAATTTTCCCCTTTGTCATTGATGGCAACCTCAAACTAAAATTGTAAAATCTTGAAACCTATACTACACATGCCAACCTATAATACTACCATCTAAAAAACATAGAGTAACTCCTCTTTACTGTAACATTATGTACTTATTCCTACCCCTTTTCTAGTACCTATTCTTGTTCTTCTCCCCCTTTAACATTAATGGCAAAGGGTCTGTCCTAGAGCTAACACTTAGCTCCCCCTCAACTGATGTTGATTCTCAATGGTAGGAAGTAAAATAAATTACTTCCAACTTCTCTCATAGATACTTAAATATGTCTTTTGGTAGTTCCTTTATGAAAAATCTGAAATATATTCTGTAGTACTGATATATTCCATTTTAATATGTTGATCTACCACCTGCTCTCTCAAAAAGTGATATCTGATAGGAATATGTTTTATTTTTGAATGCATCACTAGATTCTTAAAAATATTAATAGCACTTGTGTTGTCACAAAAAATATAAATAGGTTCATTATATTTTACCTTGATGTCTTCTAAAGTTTGCTTCATCCAAAGCACTTGAGTAAAACACAACATTGATGTAATATATTTTGATTTAGCTGTATAAAGTAATACTAAATTTTGCTTCTTGCTTAGCCAAGATACTAAGCTATCACCGAGGAATAAATATCCTCCACTTATAATTTCTATATCATCCAAACAACCTACCCAATTTAAATCTATATAAGTAACCAAAGTGAAATCTCTACCTATGGGATACCACAATCGATAATCCAATGTCCCTTTGACATATCTAAATATTCTCTTCAACAACTAAACATGAATCTCCTTCGGGGTTGCTTGATATCTCACAACCATGCCTACTACATGCATGATGTTTTGCCTTGATGTTGTCAAATATAAAAGATTACCAATCATAGATCTATACAAAGATTGATCTGCAATAGGTGAATCTTCATCCTTACTCACTTTATTCCAATTACCCATTTATGTGCCAACTGGTGCACAATCCTCAAAACCAAATTTTTTCAACATTTCCTTGGCATATTTATTTTGATATATGAAAATTTCTTTTTCTAACTAAAATATTTGCAACCCTAGGAAAAATGACAATTCTCTAAGCATAGACATCTCAAATTATTTTTACATATTATCAAAAAATTCTTTTGTCGTTCTTTCAATGTTACCTCCAAATATTATGTCATCAACATATACCACAACAATCAACTAATGCTCACCTTCTATTTTGATGAAGAGATTACTATCAATAAAACCTCTCTTAAAACCTTGATCTTGCAAGTACTTATCAAGTCTTGCATACCAGGCTCTAGGAGCTTGTTTCAATCCACATAGTGCTTTCTTCAATCTGCATACATGGCTACTATCATTTGAGAGAATAAATCCCTTAGGATGCTTAATGTAGACCTCTTCTTCTAGATTCCCATTCAAGAAGGTAGACATGACATCCATCTGAAACACTTTGAAATTTTCTAACACTACATATGCAAGAAATATTTTAATAGCCTCTAGCCTTGCCACTGGTGCATTTTTTTTTTCAAAATCTATACCCTCAATTTCAGCATATCCTTTACATACTAACCTAGCTTTATTCCTGGTAACTTCACCATCTTCATTCAACTTATTTATATATACCCATTTTGTTCCTATCACATTTTGATATTTTGGTCTAGGAACTAATTCCTAGGTATCATTCTTTTCTATTTGATTTAATTCTTCATCCATTGCCTTAACCCAATGCTCATCATGTCTATCTTCTAAAAATGTTTTAAGCTGAATTTTGGATAACAAAGAAAAATTACCTTGCTTAAATTCACTTACCATCATCCTTCAGGTGTGAACTCCTTCATTTATGTTATTGATGATGTCACTCTTATTATGATTTCAATAAAAATATTTTGATGGGGTCTTGGTGTCCTTTTTCTCCTTCTTCTTATCCTCATATGATTCTTCCAAATATTCTTCTTCAATGATTTTAGGAGTAGCTACTAGATCACTAGCTCTTTGTGCTACATCTTCATCTATCCTGACACTTGCACTTTCAACAATCTTCTTGGTTATTTTGTTATAAAATTTATAAAATTTAATTTTTCTAGAATATCTAAGAAATATACCTTCATCTATTCTAGATTCAAACTTACCCAATTTTTCATTGGTTTTCTTTATGAAGCATCTGCTGCCAAAAACTTTAAAGTAATCAACTATAGCTAGTTTGTCTTTTCATAGCTCATAGGGAGTCTTGTCACTATTGACTCTCAACAATGCTCTATTATAAATACGCACTGGTGTGCCTACTACCTCTCTCCAATATTTATCTGATATCTTAGATTCATTTAGCATTGTCCTAACCATCTCCTAAACTATTCTATTTTTCCACTCAACTACTCCATTTTACTATGGTGTTTTGGCTACTGAATAATGTCTCTTTATCCCATGGTCTTCACAATACTCAATAAACTCATCTGACATGAATTCTCCTCCTTGATCTGATCTCAAGCACTTAATTGTCAAATTAGTTTCATTCTCAACAAAAGCCTTGAATGCTTTGAAGTGGCTAAAAGATTTTGATTTTTTTTCAAAAACATCACCCAAGTCATATGTGTAAAATAATAAATAAGCAACATGAAATATTTATCACCTTGAGTACTTTGAGTTCTCATAGGTCCACATAAATTAGTGTGAACAAGCTCTAACATCTGAGTGGTCGAGTATTCTTTTTTTTTAAACCATCTTCTGACTTGCTTCCCATGCTAACATGGTTCACAAAGCATGTTGGAGGACTTTGTAATTTTTATAAGATCTCTAACTACTTGCTTCTTGCTAATGTTGACAAGATTTTCAAATTTTATATGTCCCATTAGCTTGTGCCATATCCAAATTTCCTCAACCTAAATCAAATAACATCTTTGACCTTTGATATCTGATAACATATACAAATTATTGCCTATCCTCTGAGCATCTATAATCAACACATCTAAATCTTTTCTCCTAATTTCACAACCTTCATAAAAATTTAGTGTGTGTCCCTAATCACACATTTGACTTACACTCAATAGATTATGCTTAATACCTTCTACATACAAAACATTTTCAGTCTTAGTACTACCATTATCAAAACTTAATCTATCTTTTTTGGCTATTCTAGCAGTGGTATTGTGTCTAAATTTCACTATGCCACTATTGATCTTATTTAGAGTTATGAACATCCTCTTATATTCTGTCATGTACCTTGAACATCCGTTGTCAATGAACCATGTATTTTCTTCATTTCTTGCATGCAAAGATGTCTTGACTAACATAGACTTTTCAAGTTATTTCTTCTGCCATGAACCTATCTAAACTTATTCTTTATGAATGGAGCTTTGAAAATTTAGTCCTTAACTGAATCAAACATGCTTCTATAATGTTTGGCTAATTATTGCACTTGTAACATACTATGGCCTCTTCATCAAAGCCTGATAGAGGAGCAAAAGAGTTGTGGCTTCTACTTGATTCTACATGAGTTTCCTTCTCCTTATTTCTAAAATTATTAGCTCTTTTCTGACATTTTATTTTCTTATGACTATAACCATTACAATAAAAATAATAACCATGAAAATAGAACCCATTTTGATTTGTGTATCTTTGACCTAGTTTTCTTTTGTAGCCCTATTCCTTCTATCCTTCTTTGTTTGAATTGACCTCTGTAGTCTTAACTTTTTCCCTTTTCATTTCCTCTTTTGTAAGAGCTTCAACATAGCTCTTTATTTTTTCTATGTTAACCTTGTCTATGAAAGTAGTGGCCTCCCATTTCTCTTTTTCAAATCTGATAATTGTCTTATCTGACATTGATCTTTGACTTTCTAATATCTTATTCAATATATTAGTGTTATTCTCAAATTTTGTATCATTGGTTTCTTTATTTGTTTTTTCAATATCTTCTTTTAATGAGGCAATTTCGACAACATACCTTTCACATTCTTTATTTACTTTTTGCAATTGAGTTGTTAGATCTTCTTCAGCATTTTTATCTTCTTTAATATGTGCTTGTAGTTTTTCAATAATTTCCTTTGACTCTTTTTCATTTTTCTCAATTTGGCACTTCAATCTTTTATTCTTCTTCTTAATAGATTCTAATTCTTCTAAGGCACAAATGAGTTCTCCTTCCAAGTTCACCTTAGCTTCATCATGTTCTTCTTCTTGATCATCTATACTTTTTCTTGTGGAGGCATCTTCATGTGTGGTCATGAATATAACTTTTTCTTCATCTGAGTCATTGACTCCACTATCTTCGGCTGAGCTAGGATATTTATAATATAAACTCTTTTTCTCTAATACCTTCTTGTATTTTCCTTTGAAATTCTTCTTGTATGTAGACTTTCCTTTTTCATTGTCACCATTGTTCTTGTCTAGGAACTTAGTTTCAAAATGTCCAATCTTACCACATTTAAAAAATTTAAATAGAAACTTTCCTTGATATTTACCTATGCCCCTTTTAGGCTTGTGGATGAATAGAGTTCCATTGTCATCTTCCTCATCACTAGAGTTGTCACTTGATTCTTGAATCTTATTCTTGTCTTTCTTTGATGTATTTAAAGTAGCTTCCCTCTTTGAGGGTTTCTCTTATTCGGTCTTCATCTCATATGATGTAAGAATACCATTTAGTTCATCCATATTTAGCTTGGCTATATCCTTCATCTCTTCGATTGACAAAACCTTTGCATCATATCTCATTGGTAGAGATCTCAAAACCTTGTGTACCATCATTGACTCTTCTAATTTTTCTCCAAGGCCTTGAATTTGATTAACTATTTGATCAACCCATAAAAGATAACCTGATATATTTTTTTCCTCTTCCATCTTCAAACTTTCAAACTCTCTTCTAAAATTCTAGAGCTTAGCTTGATGAAACTTTCCATCACCTTTGTAAATATTCTCAAGCTTTTCTAAAGTCTCATGAGCAGGTTTTCATTGCATAACTTTAACAAATTTTGATTCACATAAACCACATAAAATAGCATTTAAATATTTAGCATTATTTTCACTTGCCTTCTTTTCCATTGGAGTAGTTACAAATGTCTATGGCTCTTCATATTCCTCCATCACTGCTTACCAAATGTTGAATCCAAGGGCCATCAAGTAAGTCCTCATCCTTATGTTTAAAAATTCATAATTTTTCACATCAAACAAATGTGCTTTATTTTTATAAAAACCTTCATGTGCTCTAGCCATCATGCTTTCCCCGATCTACCTTCAAGTTGTTAAACTCTTTCTGAAGGAACCAGCTCTAATACCAATTATTAAGCATGGGATATACTAAGAGAGGGGGTGAATCAGTATATCATATATCTTTTAAATTTTTTACTTAATCAAATTCTTTTGCTTTAACCACTTACTCATACATTCAAGATATGCAATAAAAATGAAGTAATAACATGCACCACACAAGAGAGAGAGAGAGAGAGAGAGAGAGAGAGAGACCAAATTTTTATTTGGAAACCCAATATATAAAAATCCACAAAGAATAATCTCAAGTATATGAATGAGCATCAACTAAAATTACAAAGTTTGAAAGCACCAATTTGTACGAGCACCAACCCCTTTGCTAAGCACCAACATAGCAATGATTCATGAGCACCAATCCACAGGATCACCAACCCCTTTACTGAGCACCAACATATCAATGATTCATGAGCACCAACCCACAGGAGCACCAACCCCTCTTGTGTATAAAAACACAACTATCTGACAATTTTGCTTTCTCAACAAATGATATAATACTACTACATCTCTTTCTTTTCTCTTCTCTCCTCTTACTCTTCTTAGCTAGATAAAACCATGCACTTACTTTCTTACTTGTATGTTACAAATGTCTTTCCAAGCCTTTATTTATAGCTTTCCAAATGACCTTTGGCATTCACCCTTTGTGACCCTTCACTCCTCATGGAAAATGGTGCCAAACTTGAATGACCCTTTGATTCCTTGTATTTGAAAAGTCACATGGTGACCCTTCATGAGCAAATACATCCTTTCCCATTTTATCTTTATCTTGGTGACCTTTTAAATTCCTTAAGATGACTCTTCATGGAAAAATGTTCCATACCCTCTTTTGTCTTCACTTGGTGACTCTTTGAATTCTTCAAGGTGACCCTTCATAATAAAATGTGTCCTTTCCTTCTTTTGTCTTTATCTCATGACTCTTTGACTTCTTAATGGGCCTTCTTTTGACCTTATTCAACCAAAAATATATTCATTAATATTAAATAAATATTTACACACATTAGCCAAGATATGAACATTAAAAACACCATTAAATGTTATGGGGCCTTTGTCACCAACAATGTTATACCTTTGACATCAATGACAATATTTCCAACAAATGCTTATGTCAAATGATCCACACTAATACTAACATTATAATCTATATTAGCATAGCATTTCCAAATTAAATGTCTCCTGATCAAAATTCAAACAAGTAAACATCCAAGAAATTATTATTACATGAACAAACTATCATTGCCAATTGAGCATGATCATCAAAAGCAATGAACCAATATATGAATACTACTATGCTATCAAATTGAGAAATGTTTCAAACTAATATTTTATATGTGTACTAAAATATAATGTGAAAAATTTTAGAATTAAAAGTACAAATAAACGACATAATAAAAGTCTCTCAAATCAATATAAACAACTAAGCCAAAATAGAATAAAATAACCATACAACAACTATTATGCATCAGAATCACTCCTAGACACCATATCATTTAAAATAACTCCCTTATATATTTGGTAGTCAATGTAATCCAATAGTGAAACAACTAATTCAACCAAGTTTTTACCTCTGAAATCATCATCAATCTCAATATTGACCTTTTTGAGTACTCGTGTCACCATAGGTTGGGTTGTAGGACTGATAATATATTTCCTACTTGAAGATGTGGGTTTTTTGGGAACATGTGAAATATGTCTAGGAATAAATATGAGAGAAAGATTTAGATTGACATGGTTAGGATTAATATCAAGAAATAATTTAGCATGATTAAATACAAGTTCAACATTAGGTACCTAATCAAGAGATGGGTCCATACATTGAGGAGATTCACTTGTAGTACTTAATCCAAAGGGATGAGATCTCTAATTATCTCACCTCAAAAATCTATGAAAGATAATACCATACATATTAAAGGAAGAATATGGAGTATTTTCTAATAAAATCCAAACAATTTAGGTCATTGACATCAAAGTGAATGGATGCAAAAATTCCATGGTGAAAAGGCCTAGAAAACATATTGGCAGCCCTATGGCCATGGAAAGGCCTTTCATGATGACTAGTCCATAAAGGAGTATTACCATTTTGTTTTGAATTACTTATACCCTACACATTCTTTTCATAATCCCAAGAATTTAGAATCCATCCTGACATGATTCTAAATTTGGAATAACCTATATAAGAAATCTTTGATACTATTATTTCATGTATAAATTTTAATCTATAAAATATCATCTCATATTTCATATCATTCAAGAACAAATAAATCAACTTATCATTATCCATTCAATCATTCATTCAACTGATAAAAAGAAGTTTTGCTAAAACACCTTTAAGGATAGTGCCAAATGTACATAGTTTACCAGTTCAAAATGAAATAAACATCTTTGAATACAAAGAAAAATCTACATAAGACTATTATACCATTTCAACCATCTGCATACAAGATGCTACATTCAAAATATTAATGTAAGCAATATCATCAAGGAACAACTTAAACTCCATATAATTTTATCACGTAAGAACAAATGCAGTAGTTTCAAAAATATTTTATGCCATCATTTCAAATATTTAAGTACTAAATGCACCATATTATCAAAATTTATCATTTACCAACATAACATAGAGAATAATCATTTGCATAAATTAATAATCCATCCCTGAGTCTTAATCAAGACTTAATACTTATGTATGTAACAATAACAAAGTAACCTTACTGAATCCAATATCAAAACCTCATGCAGAGAGATAACTATTGTAAATTTTGTATCATTTAAAACTAGTAAAAATGCCATAAATTTTTTCAACAACTATGTTATGAATTTACACCTACTGAATAAAAATACCATTATGACAAGTTCAAAAAATATTTTGATATCAAATTAAAACTATATACATGTTATTTCATAATAAAATAACCATATATTTAAATCTTTTAACTACAATTAATCTGTATGTGAAATAGGTTTTGAAATGAGAGATTCAAAATGTTCACTCCTAAGTATTGGCAAAATAAAAATTACATGCATAGTTTGATCAAAGAATGCTACATGTACAAATCTATACCAATTTATGAAACAAACCAACTATAATATATTCAATAAATATGCATGTGTATATATTCATTCACCACCATTAACAACATTATGATAACTATAAATAAAATATCTTCAATATTAAGGATAGATAAATCCATTTAAATAATAATGCATTGTGATAACAACAACATTGAATGTGACAACAACAACAACAACAATAAAAAATCGTATATCCTAAAGGCTTTCTTGCATATTTTTTTCAACAATTATGGGATATTGTTAATTTAGATGTGACAACAACTCTTAAATAATTCTTCTTTTTTGGAAAGATTCTAAGAAAATTGAATAATACTTTCATTGATTTGACCTTGGAAAAATTTGGTGCTAAAGAATTAAAAATTTTCAAGCCTATCAACCTATGCAATACCATAAATTTTAACTCAATTAATGACTCTTTGTATTCAACCTTTGCTTCCTTCTATTATATCTTCTCAGTAAGTTGGTTTTATATATGGAATAAAAATTAGAATGGTATAATCATGATCCATGAGACTTCACTAGATGGGAAAAGGTTAAAAAGAAGGCATGGTTATATAGTTTTATATGAATAAATCATATGATAGGGTTTTTTGGAACTTTATTGACTTAATTTTGGCAAAATTTGGTTTTCAATCCCATTATATAAAAATGGTTAACACTTATATTTCTACAACTATATTCTCTATTTTTATCAATGGGTCCCCTAAAGTTTTTTTTCCCAATGAATGTGGGATATGACAAAGAGATATTTTATCTCCTTTTATTTTTATTATCATGGATTAATTTTTTAGTATAAAATTATCTCCTTTTATTTTCAAAAAAGGTTCATGTGGTCTAGTACAGAGGAGGAGAATTAATTATCTTTGGTGACATGGGATAGGGTGTGTTGTCTATAGAGTTTTTATGGGTTGGGCATTCATAAAATTAAACTAATAAATTTAGATTTGAGTCTTAAAATTGGTTGGAGATTTATTTAAAAAAATAAACATTGGATGTAAGTTATAAGGCTAAGTATATGGTCTCTTTGGAAGCTAAAAATTGGTTGTCAGATGACTCCCTTCTAAACAGTTCATTTTTTGGAATTTATTGTTTATGTGTATAAATATCATTTCCAATTGGTGTAAATGGAATATAAGTTCAATAAAAAGAGTATTATTTTTGGAGAATCCTTGTATTATTATCTCATCACTTAAAATTTTTGAGCCTTGGAACTGGTCAATGAGTCTTAGGAGGATTTATTGGGAAAGAGTTATTAATTATATTGTTAATAAAGGTCTTGGTAGAGATTGTAAAGTGTTAGTGTTGGATAATGTTGATTATGAGGTGTTTCAAGATTTTTTATTTAATATTAATGACTTACTTAAACATTTTTTTGTGTGTAGGTCTATTAAGAAGGATGAACTAATGTGGGATGATTCCTATGATGATAATTTAAATGTAAAATCAGGATATGTTATTTATATCAAATAATCTCATGATGGCTTCCCTTGGATCAAGCTATGGAATAAATATTTAAATCCCAAAATGAACTTATTCATTTGGTAAGCTATCAAGAATAAAAATTTTACCATAGATAATCCTAGGAAAAGAGGTCTTCCAATTCCTAATATATTTATCTTGTGTGAAATCAATGCAGAATCTATAGTACATTTAATGACGGAATGTTCATGTTACTTTAAATTTGTATGATTTATTCTCTCTAAGTCTAAGGTGGATTAGGTTCAACCCTCATATTTATTTTATTTTTTTAGATAATGGTTTTCTCCTTTCAAGAGTGATAATTTTAAAATTTTGTGTTATATGGCTTTACCCCATGTCTTTTGGGGTATTTGTAAATAAATCAAATAATATTTAAGGACTTTAAAATAAGTAGAAAACTTGTGGCCTTAAAAATTATTGATTTTATGAAGGAAATTTTTGGCTCTATCAATACTAAAGACAAGAAAATATTCAAATGGTATTAATTGAATGTTGTGTAAATTGGATCCTTTCAAATGTTGGTATAACTAACTATGATAAAATGAAGTTAAGGAGTTTAATTAAATGGATTATACATCTAATGGATTGGGTAAATGATGTAGGATCATCACCTACCACATTTTAAATATAAGTCTATTTATAATTTTTGATTCTTGGTTTGTAAGAGTTATTTCTAGTTGTTAAGAGTTGATCAAATTTGAATTAGATGAGTGTGGGCATTTTCCTGCCAAATTTTTGGTTTGAATTTTCAATTTTTTTTAATGTAGTTTAAGATATCTCAACCTCATTTCAAGATATATCAATGTTATAAGTTATCTGGGTAGGTTATAAAAAGGATTTAGGGTGTGTTGAACCCACACATGACACACATGATGAGTCATTTTGATGAATATGATAGTGGTTGGGTAGTTTGCAATGTACAAAGGGAAGTTAAAAATTAGTTATGAAGTCTTATTTTTGAATAAGTAATGTTTTATATTTGGGATTATTCAATGTAGAGATAATGGAGGAGTTGGATTAAAAGTGTAACAATTGATATACCCCAAAAATATGAACATACAATTCTTTGTTTGAAGAGGAACTTGTTGACAAACTCTGCATCTCTATGTGAATGCCATGTAATCTAATTGTGGAGGAATGAAATAAGCTTTGATGATATCATGTTTATGTTTATTCCCATGTTTTTGGTAAGCATATGTTTATCTTATTATGGTGTTTTAGATAGTATCATATTATATTCATATTCTTTAAGTTATCTCAAGAGTTCAGACCTAGATACCCTTATGTGGTTTTGGACATTCTATTGAAAGAAGTTCTGAGCATGCACTTTTTAGAGTATAACAACTTGTAAGTTTAGTTGATACACAAAATTTGTGTTCAAATCCTTTATATAAATGAATTTGGTTCTTTTTATATAACCTGGTAAGGAGATTCTCAAGAGCAAAGTAAATATGTTTTGTGAACAATAAGATTGGATTTGCATACCCTTATTAGAATGTGCATTTTGAGTGAAAGGAGGGTGGGTATACTTTATGATTAGTGAATAATTATTTATCAAAAAACTGAGATATTCATTCATTAGGTATTCAAATAGGATTTGGATTTGGTATACCTTATTTCCCTATGTGTGAGTATTAGCATAAGACCCTATGAAATGAACCAAACCTTGTGAAATGAACCAATGTAAGAAAAATGTACCAATGACAAGTTTTGATGCTTCTTAGACATTTGTGAGAGTGTGTTATTTAATATAGAAGGTATCATATAAATTTGATGTTATTATGTACTTACTATGTGGTGTAAAACACAATGTAAGCATGTAGTATTTCAAACACACTTGCACAGTCAACCTAAGATTATTGTAGAAAGGTATAGAAGAGGTTGTTAGGGGATTGTTTAATGGTTTGCGAAGGTGTTGGAAATTTTTATAGACCTGTAAAAAAATTTATAGTAATTTACAACTCATGAAAATGATTGGAAATGAAATTTCAGCCTTCTTGAGTGGTGACTACCAAGCCTAAACTTGTGTTAGGGTTTTGATACAAAAGCATGGATAGAGAGAGATAAAACTAGTGAAAAATCATTAAAATTGGTCATTTTATAGGTAATGATGTTTATTTAGAAATTTTTAAGTTTTTTTACTAGAAAAGTACTTTTCTATACCTATAACAGTGATTGTGTATTAATTTGGTAGACAAAGACCTAATTAGGTCTAATCAAAGGCTAATAACAACCTAGAAAATGGGTTTAAAGAATGAGATAAGACATGAAATTTTATATAAGGATAAAAGAGCATAAAGGGTATCTAAATCAAGGTTTATTTTTACAATATGAAGAGTTACATGTTCTTATAATAAGAAAAGACTTATAAAAAGGCTACAAGAAGGGTATGTGACAGTGGTCAATAAGTAGTATAAGTAACAAGGGTTATTGGAGAGATTTGTGGCTTAAGATGGAGGTCAAGTAGATCCTATGAAGCATATTATGAAAGAAAAGAACCTGAATAGAGACATTAAAAATCATAGTGAGTCTTGAACCAAGTTGCTAAGTTCTTTGAGCAAAGCAAGATAATATACAGGCTAAGTGTGTGCAAAGGTAAATAAGAGTGAGTAAATAAGCATAAGATAATCAGTGATGGGATTGATAGAGACTGAGAATTTGAAGGTAGTGGGAACAAGTTTTGAAACCAAAGGACAAATAAGTCAAGGTGAATAGAGCCAGGAGACATTTTGGTAGAGGTGAGGTAAGAGGTGAATGAATTTCTTATTTTCATGTAATTAAAAAAAATGTATGTATCCCTCTACATCAGTTAAACTTAATTTTTATGGGGACTCTAAAGGGAACCCCAGTAAATTTAGGGGAAGGGGGTTATTATAGATAGCAAAGGCTCTTTAATTATTACTCATGGTGGAAATATCATATTTCAATCCAATCATATATCATAATCTACAATGGTTTTTATGGTGGATTAAAATGGATAAATAGGTTTTCTCCAAGCCTATTATTATTAAGGGGAACTATTTAAATTTCATTCATTATCTTAATAAAAATATATTCTTACCTAAACCATAATTAAACTCAAAGATCTCTTGACATTACCAATGTTTTCAATAGATAAGGATAGCTCATACCTATAGATAAGGGAATAATATTATTGATTGGTTTGATAATAAGGGTGTAAATGAACAAAATTTTAGCACATAGAACAATGTTTATGATCTTCTGGGGGAGGTGGTTCAACTTATAAAGTTGGAGGTTTGATGTGTGATTTTTGATTTTGTATGTGGAGATGTATAACTTCAATTTGAATTACATGCATAATTTTCCCATAAATTTGTTGTTCAAGATGTTAATGGTTTACATTAATGCTAAGTTTTCCATGTTTTATAATAATTTTATTCTCATTGGAAATTATTTATGAAGTTGGTAAGATATTAATGTAATCCATGCTAAATCCTGACATAATCCCAAGAAGAAAATGGATTGTAAGGATTATGAATGCCTAAACATTTTTCTTGAAGGTTGGGGTGGTAAGATATTTTTTTTGCACTCCAAAAATAGCACTCAATTCAGACACATTCAGGTTAAGTGTTATTTCAGTCTCTATACAAATTAGTGTGATGGGGGGTGACAAGAACAGAGTTGTCCCAACAAGGTTGTATCGATAAAAAATAAAAAAGGAAGCGTGGAACATTTTTGAAGATGGTGCTATTATGAACTACATGGATAACATTCAAGTTATTAACACTCATATCTCATCATAAGTATAGTGACTATAAGGGGTGTGACTATCTTAGTCTTTGAAGATCTTATATCATTGGTTACTAGTATGAGTATGCATGGGAGGAAGTATTTTAAAGTAAAAGGGATAAAAAATAAGAAGTGGATTAATCAATTTTGAAAGGGGATTAGTTTATTGAATATTAAGGGGATTATTTGAAATAATCCCTACCTTATCCCTACGATGAAATGGATCATCAGATCATGAAATATATAACCATGGAAGGGATTTTATAGGTTATCTTTTCTTGCCACTTTACTTTGTTGAATCATTTTCAATGTAATATATCTATCATCTTCCAATTATATTTGTTCATTTCCTTGGAAAATTATTTTAATTATTTTCAACATGGAAAGGCCCCTTTGTCTTTACATCAATCTCTAATACTTCTTATTTAAAACCATTATAAATATTTGGTGGTGGTTCCTTATCCCACTATTAAATCAGTAGACCTAGATAAGAAAGACAAACTAGCAATGAAAGGGGAAGGGAAGGGTAAAAATTCCAAACTTATTTCAATTAAGATCCCAATGGAACCTTATAAACATTCTCTGAGTAAAAAAAATTTAGTGGTTCTTATTCAAAGTTTGATGACGAAGAAGAGATGTGTGAGTCTATGTCTAAGGATCCAGAGTTTAAGCTTTCTACAATTAATTTTCTTAACTTGATGAACCATCTCTAGATCTTGTTATGAATGTTAAATAAACATTCTAATCTAATAATTCAAAGAGTTAGCAATAATAACATCACACATGAGGCTGAAAATAAATGAGATGCAAAACAAATCAAGTCAAATCATTATTCAGAATGAGATGCCAGTACAATAGGAAGCCCTTACATAAGTAGGCAAGGCAAAATAAAAGAGCTAGTCTAACTAAGCAATGTGGGATAAATCCTCACATAGAAAAAACTAGAAAAAGGACTAAATACATAGCTAATAGACTAGAAAACATGAGAAATACATACTCAAACACCCCCCCCCCCTCAAGTGAAGCTAGGGGATAATAATAGCTAATAAATAAATAGTGGCATATCCACAGTATGAGTCTAAACAATTAGGCTTGATAAGGTACTCATGTACAATATGTATCTATGAAATTAATAAGGAAGATGTCCTCATGAACATCCTCCAAGGATAACTTTTGAAACCCCAAGCATTATATGCAACTCAAGGAAATAAGATGTTGAAAAAGGCTTCATGAAGATGTCTACAACCTACTACTGAGTCAGAATGTACTCCAAGCTAAAACATCCATCCTAAATGTGTTGAAAAATGAAGTACATATTTACCTCAATTTTCTTGGTCCATTTATGCTCAACTAAGTTTAGAGATATGTGAATTACACTCTAGTTATCACACCAAATTACAATAGGTGAATCCTACATGAAGCCAAACTCTATCAATAACTGATGAATCCAAAGAACTTATTAACTCATTATAATTGTTGCCCTATACTCAGCCTTTATAGATGAAAGTGTAATAGCATGTTTCTTCTTTCACAACCAATCAATAGGTGAATAAACAAGACAAAAAATTTATCCAAAATTGGAACACTTATCATCAATAAGACCTACCCAATCTGAATCATTATACCCAACCGAGTAGAACCCCTAGTGTAGTGTAATCCAGAATGAGTAGATCACTTGATAGCCATGATCTAATACCATGTTAAGAATGGTAAATAAAAATTTCAAGCCAATAATCCAAAAATTTAATAACAATAACATCACACATGAATATGAATATGAAAACAAATGAGATGCAAAATGAATTGAGTCATATACATAAGACTCATAACCATGTACTTGTACAATGTAGGATCACAAAGTGGAATAGTATAAGTGGTAGTGAGAGTGACTTGGCTTGCAATCAGCCATGCCAAAATTCTAAATAAGATTAAGGGTGTACTTTTGCTGACTCAAATAAATCCTTGTATCTGACTATGAAATATGTAAACTAAGGATGAAGTACAAAAGACCAAGATCTGTCATATTAAACTATGTTGAAAGTACTTATTGAATATTTTGAATCTAAGATGAGGAACTACATATGAGAAGTAGATCATCAATGTATAATACTGGTATAAAAATATCCTCCCTAATATGTTAAATATACATTGTGGGATCAGGATGGTAGTGAACAAATCTAGTGGAGAGAAGAAATGAATCCATCTTCTCATATCAAGCCTGAAGGGCTTATTTGAGACTATAAAAAGACCTCCTAAGTCAAAAAATAAGAGAAGAGTCATGAATAAACCCAGCAAGATGCTCCATATAAATTTCCTCATGTAAGTCCCCATGCAAGAAAGCACTCTTAATGTCCATCTGATACACTAGCCAACCCTGTGATGCAAAAAAATAAAGTACAAGGTGAATAGAATCCATTTTGGAAATAGGTGCAAAATTATCAGAGTAGTCAATACCTTCAACCTATGAGAACCCCTTTTCAATAAGAGGTGCCTTATACTTATCAATGGACCCATAAGCTGCATACCTAGTGTGGTAAATCTACTTGCACCTAGCCAAATTTATTTCCTTAAAAAGAGTGACCAAATATCAAGTAATATTCTTCATCAAATAAGAATACTCATCTATCATTACATAATCCCACTCATGTATCCCATGAGCTTGTGAAAAATATTTTGGATCCCCAGAGAATGGCTAACACAAAATTCTAGTACCTATAAAATGTGCATGATGATGTTGAGTGGGTAGAATATACTGTATGAAAGGTGTTGCCTTAGAAACTATAGTACGAGCCCACCTACGCATAGTGGAAACATTAATGTGAGTAGGGTATTAAACCTCCATAAGCTCCTCAAGAATATCTTGAATTGGCTCCTCAAAGAATGAATCCTTAAGAGGAGGTGATGAATCATCAAAAGAAAAAGAAGACATGGAAGAAGCTGAAGATTTATGAGATGTGAAGTGCTCAACAAACTATACATGTGTTCAAAATAAACATCATGAGTATCAAGATATAAAAGATGATAAGCTCTCATGTCCTTGCAATACCCAAAAAAAATCAAAGGTTTTATCTTCGTATCCATTGCTTTCATTTTCTTATTTGGTAAAAATGCCCAAGAAAGGCTCCCAAAGACTCCAAAAATTGAGACATCAGGATTGGTTCCAGACCAAGCCTCTTCCAGAGTCAAATGCTGAAGTTCTCTATATGGTGTGAAGTTCTAAATGTATTTCACACAGTTAACTATCTCTACCCAATCGATAAGAGGTAAATTTCATGAATGCATCATGTAGTTATCCATCTCCTTCAAAGTTTGGTTCTTTTGCTATACTAATCCATTTTACTATGGAGTATGTGAAATAAAATGCTGGTGAACAATACCATGAGCTACCAAAAAATTAGATAACTCTTGACTAGAGTATTCCCCCCATTATCTGTATGAAGCTTCTTGATGTAATGAGAAGATTATTTCTCGACCAAAGCCTTAAAGACTTTGAAGTGAAAAAATACATCACTCTTGTGCTTAAGGAAATAAACCCAAGTACACCTTGAGAAATTATCAATAAAGGTAAGTGCATACTTAGCTCCATTTGAAGGAGTAGAAAATACTATCAAATCAATATACCAAAGCTCAAGTGGTGAAGAAGCTCTCATAGACATACCCTTAGGAAATGTATCTTGGTGTTGTTTCCCTAATGCAAAACTAGGGAAAACTCCATCAAGACATGAAATTATAATAAGACCCTCTACCATAATATGAGTGTTTAACTCCTTCAAATATCGGTAATTGAGATGTCTAAATCTCTCATGCCAAAGTCTACTCTTAGAATCTTCATGAGAAACCAAACACATCCCTAAAGGAGGAGTATCATAAAAACCCTCAAAATAATAGAGTTGATAACTATGATAACAACAACCTATGTAATAAGTGTGTGTGGCTCTAATAAATCTCTATCTTTAGCACCTTGTGATATTAAATTCACTATCTTTCCCTTACTAGAATGATAAATTTGATAAACTAAAAGTAGGTTGGTGGTGATGTCTAAAACATATAATGCATCATTGATGTGGCCACCATCTAATTGTATGTCACCCTTTTCCTTAGAAAAAATAAAAGAAGAATATCCAACCTCAATATTGGAAGTAGAACTTAAACTTAAAGATATAAAAGACTCCTTAGAAGAATTCATATGGTGTGAAGCACCATAATATATAACCCAATTATCTAAAACAAGTGACTATGATGTCCTAAAAACATTAAGTGATTTTTCATGCTCATGAGATGGATAAGGAGTGGAGATGGAAATCTTTTGTTTCCTAATAGAATCCTCTAGGGCTTGCATTATCTTTAAACACCTAGACTCTTCATGACCATTCCCCAAATAATGGGAGCATGATAGGTTAGACTTATTCTTAGATTTGGAAGATGATTTGGGTTTAGATGTGTTGGTTTTCATGTTAGGCTTGGGTGCATTTTGAGATAGAGGAGGAGTTTTCTTCTTCTTACTCTTTATTTTTCCCTTATTCTAATGATGTGATGCTACTAATTATTTTTAAGAGGTGGAAGATTCAAGGTGAAATAATTTGGATTCCTCCCTAGTAAGTCTCTCAAAAAAAAACTCTAAGTACGGCATTTTGAATGTGGCACCTAAGGCATCCATGTTAGAGAAAAAGGTAGAAGCAAAAATTTGGAATAGACCACTCAAATTAGATAAAATCAAGTAAACACACTCTTCATATTTCTTATCTCATCCACTACCCTTCAACTATGTCAACAAATGGTTAAACTTAGTGAGGTAGACTACAATAGAGGAAAAGATATTTGGATTGAGTGTAGTAAGATCCACTTCAAGCTGCATGGCTCTCAAGTGATCTAATTTCCTAAATAAACCCTTTAGCTTAGGCCATATTATGAATGGAGTATCATACCCATCCAAATGAAACAACAAACTATCACTCACATAAGTCTTGATTAAACTCATACACTCTTCAAACTTACATTGGTGCTGAATGTTTTCAAACTCTCTTATAAACTGTAGTTGAGTTTCATTCATTAGGGACCATTATCCTTTGCATTTTATGATTATTTACATTCAAGGTCTCTATGTATGGTAATTATGTGTATTAAAAGTCTCACAATGGTTAATACCAGAATTAGAAGCCATGTTAGTGAATCACCAAAGAGCATAAAGAATGCAAAAGAGTGCACAAATTGACACCAAAACAACCCCCTAAAAAGATTGTATTAAAGACCCCCAATTTAGTAATTTATAAAAGTAGTGAATTTTTATAAAGTAATGACATTAATGCATAGATAATTGAAAACCATACTCTTTTTTTAAAAATATAACTCAAATCTGAGTTACGATTCAAAATTTAGAGACTTTACGAATTCTCGTAAATGTGTCAAAATAATAAAAATTACACTAGAAATAAATTTTAGTGACCAAATCAGAAAAGAAGGTAGGTATCCAACCATTCATTGGAACCAGAATTGAACCATGGACTTAAAAAAACCAACCAAAGTGAAAAAAAAACCTTGCCAGTTATCTTAGTGTGCATGTAAGTGAATTTCACTTCCTCTTTTAAGAAATATACAATGTATAAAAAAAATGAAATGTATAATTGTTTTAAGAGGAGAAAAGAGTGGATTACAACTATAAGTGTTGGAACAAATCTTGGAAGGGAGCTCAGTGCTATCAAAATTGAGTATAAACTTCTCCACTCACTTTCAATGCTACAAATCAGCACCTAGAGAGAAAAAACAACCCATATTTTGACCCTTTTAGTGCAGATCTCTATAGATGATGCCTTGCATAGTCCAACATAACTAGTTAGTAGTTTCTCTAAATTCCAATAGCATGCAGTCCAAAAAATAAGCACCCAGCTCCTCCACTCAATCAAATAGAGTGCAAAAAGAAACATGCCAAAGCTCTAGCACTCCACCAATTGCTTTCAATGCCTCATAACTTTTCAAGTGCCTGAGAAACCAAGAAATATCTTTAACATAATAGTTGATAAAGAAGGAAATAGTATATAGACCTAGAAAATGATATTTTCTAACCTATAAGTGATTCGAATGCCTTTTAGAAAAATGTGTAGTCCAAGATAAAGCCAAAAAAGGATAAAGAATGCAGTCTAGGGAAAAAGAATAATAGAAGAATGTAGGCCCTTTACTTGTCTAACTGCTTGCTACACTCCTTTAATGTTTTCTAACTTCCGATGCACCACTAATTGCATATCATCTCCAATTATCTTTTAGAAGTACAAAGTGCCACCATAAAAAAGGAATACATGTCTACAAAAACGTGCTTTAGATTTCCAATGCCTCCCTAAGAAAAAAGATAATAGCGTACCTTTTTTCCTCCAACATTGTCTAAATGGTAATTTCCAGTGTATAAGACAATCATTATGTTCAATCTATAATTTAGAGTCTTCAGAGCTTCCAACATAGGTAGTCTAAAGGAAAAAATTCAAATTTCCAACACATCATGGAGTAAAATAAATCAAACCTCCTTGTTTATCTAAATAAATAATAGAATGTTGAGGATTATTGATTCCAATGAACGGCAAGGGGAAGTAAAATAAAATTATCTAAAAATTGCAGTAATAAAAGATGGTTGAATCCCTTCAAGGATTTGTTACCATGTTAGGAATGGTAAATAAATATTCCAAGCCAAGAATCTGAAGAGTTAGCAACAAGAACATCACACATAAAACTAAAAATAAATGAGATGCAAAATAAAGCAAGTTAAATGATTATTCATAATGATATGCTAGTACAATAGGAATCCCTTGCATAAGTAGGTAAGTGAAAACAAAGAACTAGCCTAACTAAACAATGTGGGATAAATCCTCTCACAATAAAAATTAGAAAAAGGATGAAATACATAGCTAATAGACTAGCAAACATGAGAAATACATACTCTAAGAGATCATCTGAAACATGAATTTATAATGGACAAGGAGGAGCAGATGCAGGTTGAATATTTTGGTAACATTGGATGTTAAAACTAAAAAAAGAGTGTTAGAATTTGGTTATGGGCAGTATCATGACATATTCAAGACTATAGCCAATGATGTATACCTTATCAAAAGTATTTAGAAGTGGACTATGAAATAATCGATGATATGAAGTACTCCATCAAATAGAATAATTTTATTTTTAGTGGTAGCATGACTCAAGTTAGTTGTAGAAGAATACAAGGGAAGGTGAGAATATTTACCAAAAGCTACTTCAATTGGCAAATTAAGCCTCTAATTTATAAAGAGATAAGATGTTGATGTAGGAAAATAATAAGCATATAGTCTAGATCAATAAATTGACTATCAAAAACTATGTGTCCAATATCAATGTGTTGAAGGAGATTATAGTCATATAAAATGCAAAAATTGGTAACTTGAGCATGGCTAATGACATCCAACCTTGAGGTCTCTCTCGCTTGCTCTCGTGAACCTCATAGGCATATTTTCACTAATTCCCAGTCATCTGTAGCCTTCCAAACTTGATCCTAGCTAAGCCAAACCCCTTTTTCCATGACTAATCCATCCCCCTAGGTCCCATATACTCAAGATAGTAGCACCACACTTATACTATAGCATCGATGCCACTCCTATCCACTTTTGATGCTCTTATCCAAGTATAATGTTGTCCCTAATGATCAATTAGTTTCAGTTCCCTAACCTTATCCTTTTTGACCTAATGTGAGCTCATCAACCCATGAATAATAGATCCCTATAAAATCCCATTCAAAGATCATTTGGAAAGGGTTGTCAAATATCACTAAGCAAACAAGAATACAAGCAAGACTACTCAAGTAATCTTCCCTATTATTTGCATATAGCTAGCCAATGCACTTAAAAGCTTAATCAAATCCTTACACCAGTCCCTAGCTACCTTAAGTACATATAGTTTAGAATTTTGCATATTCATACACTCAATTGCATAAAGCACATCAAGTGGGAGAACTAAATATGGCTTGATCTCTCTTTAGAGTATTGGTATGTAGGTAGCATGCCCACACAAGGGGTGTGGATACACATTTAGTGAATCTTACATACACTAAATCCCCTCTTTCTTGAAAGTGTTCAAATCATAATGAAATATAGGGTTTTAAGAAATAATCTACTCTACAAGAAGCTCTACAGACATCCAACTTCCAAAACTTCATAGACATGATCACACAAACCTGGCAAACAAAACCCAAAAATCTTAGATCATTAGGACAACAATGGTAGAGGTTGACTACAACACTGGTACTACTCATGTCCACTTCTAACACTCTTATCCAATCATAAAATTAAAGTCATATCTTAGTTCGTGGTAGTGTCCTAGTCCTATACAGTGAATCTCAGACCCTATCTTAGCCATATCAACTAGTTTTCAGCTGTCTTATTTTCTACATATTATTTATATTTTTATAAAGGTCAAAATTGTAATTTAATTTACATAAATAAGTAGCTTAATTATTACATATTTATTTACTAATTTTACTTATCAAACCCTTTAAATAAATTAGGAATAATACACCAATATTACCAAAACTATTAAATTAGAGGTTATCAGAGCTGAAAGAATTGAACAAATCAAACTAAGATAAAGTAAAAGGATCAAAATCTAAAAAAAGGAATAAATCAACCTAAGATCAAATTGTTGGAGGCAGAGGTTGGAGCTAGTGGTGATATTGAAAAATTGATTAATGACATGGTAGAGGAGTGGGAATCAATCCTTCTTGATCTTTACGTTTAATTTCTAGTTTTATATATTTCCTTGTGTTTTGATTTTAGTTATTGGTGTATGTTGTTTAATTATTTTTTATTTGTTATTGTTCAACAAAATTTTGTCATCCCATTCTACTTCTTGTTTATTGTTCAAAAAATTTTGGTTTTTTGTTTGCTCTTTATAAAAGGGAAGGTGCCCTTTAACAACCCTCTATTTACCATTATCAAATAAACATTAAATGTGATCACAAAATGCATGGCCAAAGACTAGGAAACACAAATTTTTGATATAAATGGATTCCAACAAGACCCATAAAACATATTTTGACTTCAAGTCCTTCAAACACAAGATTTGTATTTACCCATGATAATAACATAGAATGCATGAATGTTTTTAAAGGAACTCATATGTAGAAAATAAAATAAAAAATGTGCATGCCAAAGATTAATGATCTCATGCACAAAATAAACATTTAATTTTTCATGCAAACCTATAACCAAACTATCATAAAAAATGATTGCATGCAAATAGGTTGTCTACCATATCAATCTTCTTCAAAATAACCAAGAAAATATCAACTCATATTCAACAAATTTTGTTATCTTTCAACCATAAGCAATGGTGAATGCTAAGAGAGAAACTTCATGCAACATAAATGACATATGCAGAAACATAATGATTTTAACATGATTTCCTTTACCGAAATACATGTCATTCAATAAAAATCAACCAACCAGACTCATAAAATACTTTCCACCCAAATAATGCATAATATAAGAGAATTGTAACTAAAATATCCTCTCTTAGCCTTTGAAAACCAAATTAAAATAATGTTTATTTTATAGTGATCTTGACTAAATGAGGATCAAATAATGAAAATTGAATGTTTTATGGTGGAGTAACCTCCAAGGTGGTCCATCAATGTGGTTACAGTAATGTGTCCACTAAACTAGTAAATAGGAGAATTAGCCAAAACAACCATAAAATGAAATCCATAACCATCATCAAAATAATTTAAAACATAACCTGCAAGAAGAAAAGTCCATTACCAATTTTCCCACCTGTTTAGCCATTGATAATCAAAAATGAGGCAAGTACAACATCTAATACCCAAAATCACAATTTACGTAGACAAAATCCCTTCATGATTATTTATTTTAAATTCTAACCATTTACATATAAATACCTCAAAGATGTGAAAACATCTTGGTGTTTATTCAAAACTTATTCCAAATAACACTTTAATGCCAATGAACCATGATGATATTAACACACATGAAAATATTTAACCAAGACCTTAGGTAACAATAATTAAAATTAAATGAGAAAAGTGCTACTAATATTGGAACTTATTACCAATGTTATAAATATTACAAATTGATAAGTTTTTTCAAACTAATTCAAATGTCATTAAAATTCATGTCAATGGATATCACAAAGCTTGCAAACTTGAGATTACCTGTGTAGTTTTATTCATGATACTGACATTCAATTCACAAGATGCAGGATTGGGTTATAATGCAAGAACATTATCAATACATGGAAGCTCTATCATCCACAAACTATATGTGAATAAGACACCATCTTAATAGAAACCAAACATCATCAAATTTTAACTGCACATCCCATGTTATTCAAAATTTTGTGATAAGGCATCACTACAATTTATGAATGAAAAAAATGTCATTTTATGATAATTTGATACAATATTATGCTATTCATAATTATCTTTAATTTTATGAGTGTTAAATCAATCAACATAACATTAAATCACATTAAATCATAACCCCAAAAATAATTATTATATTAATGTAAACAAGTTGTCCCATGCTAGTAGTTTTAAAATTTATGACTCACATCATTATATGTGAGATTAAGAATAATTTAAGTTTTAAAATGGGGATAATAAAATTTGATATAATAGGTTTGGGATAATATCACCATTTGAAACTACATATGAAGGTGATAACCTATATGTTTTATAACTTATTCCATTACACTTGTGAATCATTTTTATATAAATCTAGATTAGAGAAGTATTTTATATATTGGAGCACAAATAAACTGATGTAAATGAATTACACATCATACATAGGTCTTGAATTTTTGAAATATTCTAATTTTTTGTATTTTTGAATATATGAAAATAAAAAAGGAACAAACAAACCAATGACTCCCATAAGAGCCTCACAATCAATATATCTTGTATCTAATAATTAACCAAATGTATATAAAGTTAAGAAGCTAAAATAATATTTAAATAATTAGTAAATCAAATAATGTAGAATGAATGAGAAATAGTAAATGTAAATCAATAGTTAAATAACTACTTAAGATACTAACTTTTGACAAGATCAAACTAAAGTCTATAATGAAATAAGAAAGCAAAACTAAAAAAAAGAAACTAATTTAAAATCTAAGATCAAGCATTTAATAATTATGAAGGAAGATGAGACTAAGTAAAGAAATAGGTATTAATAAATAAAAATGTAAAAATTAAAGGCAATGAGATAAATAAAGTGTAGAAACTTGTTTAACCCTAATTTTTGGATTTGGATCCTATGAAGATAGATAAGTTTAATAATATAGAAATTAATAAACACAAGGGTGATAAATAGATCTATAGTAGGCTAATTAATTTTCAAACTTAGATAAAAAATATTTTGAATTAAATGTTGATATATGCTAAAAATATAAAGTACATCTATGTTAGATATTGAAATGATAATGAAAAAAGATACTTAGCTAGTTCTAATACTAACCAAATTTTGGATTAAGTACCTTTGTATCTATAGGCACTTTTTTTCCATGTAAAAAATTCATAATTTAAAATTAATAATAACTGATATTACATTTTGTCGATGCAACTACATTCCAAGAGAAAAAATCCAAAGAGAAGGGATAAATTGGGCACACGTGTCTAGTACAGAATACCTAACTTCGATAGCCTAGGATAATTTTATCATCACTAATATCTAAATCAAGAATAAGTGTATAGTACATAATACCTATTAAAATTGGGTGCAAACACACAAACTCTTATGGGTTCTATGTCATTTTGCTCTTGTGCATTTATATCTAGGTCATGGATTGTCGCTTCTTATCAAAATCAAAACCCTAGTTATTCATCTTTATAATGGATTAAAAAAAATGGGTTAGTGGGCACATAGTGTCAAGCTACCCCAAATTCCCCTCTATTAATTATAATTACCTACATATCAAATACTTTTAAGAGAGCCTTAGACTTATGTAGATTTCCCCTATGTGTTGCCTTGTGTGTCAATAAGGATAAAATATGTGGAAACCAAGTACAAAAATGACCTAACTTATAATTTTAAAATTGGGATACTAGACTATTCATTCATTAATTTAGATAATTAGATGTGTTGTTCCTATGATTGATATTAAATTAGGATAAAATAGTAAATCTTTGTTAACTTAAATGCTCTTTGATGTCAATGTTAGGTTTTTTCTAGGTATGTGCTAGGTGAGGATTGAATGAAGGTTGATCTTATATTTATACCAATCCTTTTAGAGCATATCTCACTTTAAATCACCAAGGCTGACCATATGAATATTTTTTATGTGTAAATTAGATGACTTTAGGGCATTGTACACTTGTATCAAGGTAGGACAATTACATTGATGTAGGCATTTCACCAGGATTCAAGTGTTCAAAGAGTAGGAAAATAGGTACAGGTCCAAAACTTTCAAAAATGGATAATAATTAGGTTAAAATCATTTTTCAAAATATATAAGTCCTGAGTCATCATAAAAATACTAGTCAGACTAAGAGATGAGCAATAAGCACAGAAAAAGAGTAGATGTAAGACTTGAGAAAGTAGAAAAGGTCTAGAACCGAGAGTGTTAATCAAGGTCTAATTATTCCAAGTGTATAAGACTAAGGTGATACATAATTAATAAATATCATCTACATCTCCCCCCTTTTTATTTAGTAATAAAATTTCTAGTTTAAAATAAAGGAATGTGTACCTATGTATAACACACCTTGTCTTTGTTTGAGTCCAATTTAAGTGTTTTATTGGTGACTTACTTGCAACCAAGAGCATGTTATAGTATATAATCAATGCATATAATCTTAAACTAAAAGTATTTAAATGATTAAAATTGAAAGAGAGTGAGGTTTAGGAGTAAAATTATGTATCGATGCAACTGTATTGCCTTTTAGAAATTTGACTTGAAATATATATCATTATGAATCACTAAAACTGAGATTAGGAAAAATAAAATAAAATCTATAAAGTACATATATCTAAAGAGATAGAGAGATAATGGATGACACATTCCCACAACCTTGGATAAAATATGAGTTTCTACCTGGTAGTTGAGATAGCTCAACTGTGCAACCTAATCATACTTACAACCTAGTGAGTATGAGTGAACAAAGTCAAGCCATACTATATATCCTGTGAGATTGGATGATGTAATCAATTCCAACCTATAAATATTTTAATATTTTACCAGTGAAATTATCTTAACCACACTAATATTTATCCAACTACTATAGTAGATTAGTTCAATACATTCCATAAAAGTACAACCTAGTGAGTTATTATAGTCCCTAAAAGTGTTCTGAATCTGAAATTGATTTGAGTTTGTAATATCAGACACACATTATATATCACATTCACCTTAGATATGTATTATGTAAATATTATTTATAAAAATGGTACCATTGTATATAATTTTATCGTAAATGTGTATCTAAATCATATAACTATGCACTTGGCTAATTTGAGAACTGTGTCAGTGTGGATAACATGTTTACAAAACATGACCCTACTATATATGGATATATATGAAAATTGATATAAGTTTCAAAGTGGAGGACATGTTTCCAAACATGCCCTCATTGTAATTTGGGTATATCGCATACTAAATAAGTATGGAGAATATGTTTTCAAAACATGCCCCCACTAGATTTGAAACTATAAATATATAGAATCCACACCTCTATGATATGCCCCGTTTTAGGTTAGGGAAGATATAAACTATTAGTTACTTCACCTCAAAAGTATAATATAAACATATAACTATGAATTAACCATGTAGCATATAGAAGGACATGTCTAGGTAAATTTACCATTGAAGTGTGTAGAATGTGATCACATTAAGGACTAGGATTCATCATAAGGATCATGGAAACATCTATATAATAATAATACAAGTTGAAAAAGCAACCAAACATGCATAAAATAGCACTCAAAATCAATTCAAAAGACAATGGTCCAAGGAGACCGCAAACAAGGTGCATGTTCAAATGACACATAATTTAATGGACATGACTTAGTCAAATTTCCATAAAATCAAAAGTGACATATTCAGATGTCCATAAAATAATAAATGACATAATTAAATGTCAATAATATGTAAATATAGGCATAGGGGCCATAAATAATTAATCATATTGAAATTCTTAATAAATAATATAATAACAAGGAAAAACATTCCAGGATCTGTATAAAGGAAAGCATAAGCACCCAACATAAACATAATATGCTAGTCCCTAGATATATGTGTTAGAAAAAAATGTTAAGTACATTGAATATCAATTACATTATGATAAATATAAGCATGGATAAAGGCATGTGTAAGTACATATATGATCTCAAACATGATAATGAAAAATGGCCATAGAATGATATAAACTAGATGTATCATGATCAAATAAGTTGGATGCCCCCAACATCCTAGTGATGTGAGTAGAGGGAAATCCCAACATCAATAAGTACATATATCATGTATTTGTGTATGCTTGTATTACACTCAAAACATGTGTGAAACATATGTGTATATAAGACATATTGATATGACATCTACCAACATGTAACCAACAACATATATTCCAAGGAGCTATTCGAATAAGTACATGTTAAAAAAATGTATTTTTGAAGTTTTTGGATTTTTTTTGGTATTTTTTGGAATATTAGAAAAATGGAATGTCATCCTATGATATCATCCAAAGGATGATCATATGTATCTCCCCACTGGGAACCCAGTGAAATATATTAGTGGTACTACTAAGTATTATGTGTAGGTGCAATATTTGGTGCTATAAGCTCATAAATGATTTATGTATGTACAATAAGACTTTGTGGTAGTGTAAAATAGTATAAAGAATAGGGGTTCATGGAACCCATCTCTATATTATTTTTGTTTTCTTCTGAATAAAAATAATAGGAACATGTTTAGTTGCTCTAAATATCATGATATGGTGTGTAGGAGATGAGTATTTTTGGAACCCAGTATGTGGCTCTAATGCAATGGCTTCTCAAGTATTGGCCACCTAGTAAAGGGGGTTGCTTGTTGCTTAACCATTTTTGATGGATGAACCTTAGTAGGTTTAATAATCAAATGTTTGGGTATAAATTTATCTTTCTCAATATAAGGTAATTCTTGAAGTGTATGAATCTAAGGTCATCCCAATAACATATTAAAAACACCTATAAAATGTATAACTGATAAGGTAGAAACCACATGTGTGGGACCCATCTTCACCAAGAACCTATTGTAAAGTCCCATCAAATGCTCTAATTGATATGGTATAAGGGTGTAAATCATTATGATTATAACCCAAATGTGTGATTAATTTCATGGTGAAAATGTTCTCACTTGTACCGTTATCAATCATCACACTGTGTATATGCTAATGATCAAGGTATGCTTGAATGAATAAATAATGAGAATATGAGTCATCATCTTGAATCTCACTATCATGAAAAATAATATAAGGTCTCTAAACTATATAAGGTGTATGTCGCATGTAAGTACCAATAATCCCATCTAGTGGATGCTCATAGTGTGATGGATAAGGATGTGCATTATATACCATTTACACCTCTGCATCCTTCTTATGTTGGTCTTCCAAAGGATTATTAAATATGTTTTCTTTGTGGTGATCACCAAGTTTTGAACCTGATTCCTTTGGAGGAACATCAAATGTAATCTTTTGGTCATCGATGAGGTCTTATATCTTACGCTTCAAGATAAAGCATATGTTCATAGAATTCCAAAGGCCTTAGTGATAATCACAATAAGTATTTTCATCATATCCTTTGGGTAGAGGATGATTCATATCAACATCTATAGTAAGAGGGAGAGATATAAAATGACACTCTATTAATTGTGAGAGTAATTAAGCATGAGACTTAGGTAAATATGCAAATTGTCTCCTCAGTACATTAGATAAAAAAAGAGCTAATTGGGCTACTGTGAAAATACATTAACCATGTTTGTTGTTTCCTTTTTAGGTTTAGGTGGTTTCACCTCATAACTTGGTTTGAGTATACACTTGGTATTGGATGTATATGTAATTTATGTGATTATTATATACTTAAGCTTATTCAATGAAATAAGCTTTATTTCATTGTACTAAACAACATGGCATAAGTCATCAAAGAATTTGAAATTTTTGAAAATAATGGACTCATGTAAAGGAGCAAGCAAAATTTGCTTGAAGATTCCTTGAAGTTCTTTAGTTGACATAAGATTGGTCATTTTATCTAACATTATCTTGTAGTTCAAGACATATTCATTGATAGGGTCATTGGTTCCTTGTTTGCCTTTTGTAATTTGGGCATATGAGACATTTTTGGTAATGTTAATAAAGAAGTGTACCAAAACTAATCCACAATGGGTTTAAAATAATTTATTTATTAAGTTGGAAAATCATAGAAACAACTTAAATCATAATCTTTGAGGCTCTTTATAAATAATTTAGCCAAAATTTTATCATTAGATACATAATCAAGGCATGCCACATAAAATGATTGGAGATGTTGTTTAGGATCACCCTTTCCATCACAAAATTTGAGATTAGGTGAAATAAAACTAGCTGGAAAGGGGTGCAAAGATATCTCTAGTGCAAGAGGGTTATGCAACACCTCTTTTAAATCAATAGCATAAGGAGACTTCATAAAAAAAAATCAATATTTTAACCTTTGTTTTCAAAAAATGTATAGTTTGGATAGGAGCTTTCACCTCTATTAAGCACAATATATACTGATTCATGGTATATCATATATCTTTTACTTAATCAAATTCCTTTACTTTAATCACTTAGTCACACATTCCAGATATGAAATAAAAATAAAATTAATAACATCCACCACATAAGAGAGAGAGAGAGAGAGAGAGAGAGACTAGAGTTTACATGGAAAACCAAAGTGGGAAAAACCACGGAGAACAATCTCAAGTATATAAATGATCACCAACTCAAGTTTACAATTTTTTCAATCACTAATTTGCAGGAGCACCAACCCCTTTATTGATCATCAACACATCAATGATTTGTGAGCACCCACCCATAAGAACACCAACACCTCTTGTGTATAAAACACCACTATCTCTCAATGTTGCTTTCTTAATAAATTATATCACACTACTATATCTCTTTTCTTTTCTCTACTCTCCTTTATTCTTCTTAGATAGATAAAATCATTCACTTCCATACATCAAAATGGCTTCCAAAGCCTCCTTTTATATCCTTTCAAATGACCTTTGACATTCACCCTTCTATACCTTTCAATTCACATATAAAATGGCACCAAACTTGTCTTGCATGACCCTTCGAATTCCTCAAGGTGACCTTTCATGGGAAATGCATCCTTTCCCTCTTTTGTCTTTATTTGGTGACTCTTCAAATTCATCAAGATGACCCTTCATGGGAAAATGCATCATTTCCATCTTATGTCTATACTTGGTGACTCTTTGACTTGTTCATGGGTCTTCTTTTGTCTTTATGCAACAAAAAATATATTCGTTAATATTTAATTAATATTAACACACTTTAGCCAAGATATCAATATTAAAAACACCTTTAGACATTAAATGCTATATTGCTAAACTTTTGACATCAATGACAATATTTCCAACAAACTCTTAATATTTTAGGTTGGACATTTTATAAGTCACCAAAGGAGGTGTACCCATAGGTTGTGTAGATATAAGCATTGAAATTGGTAATTGGGTTGAAATACTTTGGTTTCCAATGTAAGATGTGGAAATGTTAGTTTTAGGGAACAAAGGTTAAAATATATAATCCATGCCTTCACTAGATGTAGGTAGATTGATTGGTATGGACTTAGTTGTAGTACCCTCTAAAGAGTCACCATCATTAGGTGAAAAAACCTTAGCCTTATCAAGCTTACTAATTTCATCTCTTGTAACATACAAAAATGCATCTATTAAGCCCTTGTTATTATTGAGATGAGTGATCAATGCTTCTTTCTCTTCCATTTGAATTTAGGTTTTTTTATTAATATTTTCCATTGCTTAGAAATTAAAAATTACAAAATTTAAATAGTGAACTAAAACCTTAATCAAATAAAAACTATAGGAATCTAAAACATTTACATTCGTACAAATTAGGTTCACCAAATTTTTAACCCTAAAGTTTAGATTTGGATCCTATAAGGATAGATAGGGTTAATAATATATAAATTAATAAACACAAGGGTGGTAAATATATTTATATTATGCCAATTAATTTGTAAACTTAGATAAACAATATTCTAAATTAAATACTAAGATATGCTATAAATACAAAGTATAACTATGCTAGATATTGCAATGATAATGAAATAAGGTACTTAGTTCTGATATAATATAAATTTGGATCTAAAATAGGAAGGAATCAAATTGGAAGAAGATTATAGAACATTTTCCAAATTTTAGATTAAGTGCCTCTATAGCCATAGACACTTGTGTCAACTTGGGATGATTGCATCGATGATATTGTCTAAATCATACATTGGTATCTAATGTGGAATACACATTAAAATTATATGAGACCACCTAGATGCTTCTAGGTTATGTGTCACCCTTTATTTGGTGCATTTAGATTTGGGTAATGGATTATTGCTCCTTGTCAAATAATAAAACCCTAGTTCTTCATCTTCATAATGGGTGTGGAAAAAATGGGTTAGTGGGCACATGGTGTCAAGCTTACCCAAATACCCCTCTATCAATGAGTGTTTCCTACATAGCCAATACTCTAAATATCTCTTCAAACTTATGTATTTCTCATTATGTGTTTGATTATGTGTGCATAAGAATGTAATATGTGGAAAATAAGTACAACAATAGTGACCTAGCTTGTAACCTAGGAAATCAATCTCTTGGGTTGTTCCTTTAGTACTCCAGGCCTATATATGTGTTTTTCCTATGAATGATATTAAATTAGGATAAAATATAAAATCTTTGTTCACTTAAATTCTCTTTAAACACTCTTTGATATCAATGTTAGGTCTTTTCTAGGTTTGTGTTAGGTGAGGGATGAATGAGGGTTGATCTTGTATTTATACCAATCCCTTTGGAGAATATCTCACATTAAATCACTTAGGCTAACCATAGGAATATATTTTGTTTTCAAATTGGATGAAATTATGGAATTGAACACTTGCATCAAGGTAGTAAACTTTCATCAATGTAGGCATCTAATTGGGACGTAAGTCTCCAAAGAGCATGAAAATAGGTACAAGTCCCAAACTTATAGAGATGGATAATAAGTAGGTTAAAATAATTATGGGAAAGATATAAGTCCTAATTTATTATAATTATATTGTTCATACTATGAAATGAGAAATGAGAATAAAGAGATAGTAGATGAAAGACTTGGGAAGTGGAAAGGTATAAAATTGAGAGGAATAGTCAAGGTCTGATTTTACCAAGTATAGTAGACTAAGGTGCTTCATAATTAATAAATATCATCTAAAAAACTATACTAATAGATATAAATATAAATCAAAAAAACTTAAAGAAACTAATCTAAATCAGAAAATAAACTTAAGCTATTAAGCAAGTGAAGCGAAATAAAATTTAAGAGTGTGAGACTTTGAAAAAGAATCAAATTTGGAGCTTGAAAACTTATTTTATTTATAAAAACTATACTAATAGATATAAATATAAATCAAACAAACTTAAATAAACTAATTTAAATCATAAAATAAACTTAAGCTATTAAGCAAGTGAAGCGAAATAAAATAAAGAGTGTGAGACTTTGAAAAAGAATCAGATTTAGAACTTGAAAACTTATTTTATTGATATAAATTTTAAATAAGTCTAATTACAAACATAAATTTTGACAAAATATCATTATAAAATTTATAGTTTAACAATTTTTCACAAAATGTGATGTTTTCATCATTATTCGAACAAAGTATAGGAAGTTATTCACATATGAATGCATAGCTATCATCATCCAAGACATTGATACTTGATAATAAATCAAATACTCATTTATAAATAAATCAAGAGACTTGGATTTACATGTATTATTCAGGCAGATTACTTCACAGTCAAAGAAAATATTGTTTGGTCTATTTACAAATGATTTTTCAATCTCAGAGATGCTTGCATAGAAGAAGAAGATATAAAATCTTGAAAAACAAAGAGCTCTTAATTCTTATGTTTTCTCCCTTTGTTATGTGTCTTCAATCTCCTTATAAATTAGATTCATTGAGGGTGGTTATGTTTTGAATTTATAACTAATATTAGTTAATTATGATTATAAATTTAATTGAATTTTAAAATCTAATCACTTAATTGTTAATTTCTTTATAAGTTATAAAGTTTATAAATTTAACTTCATATTTTATAACTTTTAAGATAAATTTTAAGAGATCAAATAAAAACAATATAGACCAACTTAAAACTCTCTAACGGGTGGGGGCCCTTGATTTGTAAAACATCACTTAAACAATTATTTACATGCATATAAATTAAGTGAATAATAAATGATTATGTCTAATTATCTACACCAAACATAACATTATAATCCATGGTATAACATGTCCTAAGTAAATGTCACATGATTTAAATTCAAACAAGTAAACATCCAAATAATTATTACTACATGAACAAACTATACTATCACTACCAATTGAGCATGATCATAAAAATCGATGAACTAGTATATGAAAAACTACCATTCTGTCAAATTGAGAAATGTCTCAAACTAAAAAAATTCTTAAATTGCCAAAATCCACTGTGAAAGAGTTCAGAACTGAAATTGCCAATAAACAACTTCATACAAGTCTCTCAAATCAATATAAACAAATGAACCAAAATAGAATAAAATCACCATACAACAACTATTATGCATCAAAATCACTCCCAAAAAATAGATCAATTAAAGGATGTCCGTTTTCTATTTGGTACTAAGTGTATTCCAATGGTGCATCACATAATTAAGCCAATTTTCTACCTCTATAATCATCATCAATCTCAAACTTGACCTTTTTGTCACCGTAGGTTGGGTTGTATGACTACCAACACATTTCCTACTTGAAGATGTGGGTTTTTTGAGAATGGGTAAAATATGTCTAAGAATAATTTAAAGAGTGGGATTTGGATTGACATGGTTCATATTAATCTTAGTAAATAATTTAGCACAATTAAATATAGGGTCATCATTAGGTAAAAAATCAAGATCTGTGTGCATACATGATAATATTCACTTTGAGTACCTCATCCAAAGAGATGATATATCTAATTTTCTTGCCTCAGATGTCTATGGAAGACATTACCATGCATATTTAAGGAGAAAGACAATATTTTCTAAAATATTCCAAAATGTTGGGTCGCTGACATCAAAGTGAAAGGATAGACGAGTTCCATAGTGTAAAGGCTTATAAAAAGTATTGGCATCCCTATGACCATAAAAAGGCCTTTTGTGATGACTATTCCATGAAGGATTATTAGCACTTTACTATGCACTAGTTCTGCCCACACATTCTTGTCATAATGTTGAGAATCTAGAGTCCATCTTGACATGGTTCTAAATCTATAACTTAAATAAGAACTCTTTGATTTTATTCTTTCATGTAGAAAAATTAATCTATAAAATATCCACTAAAAATTAATCTATTAATATAATATCATTAAATAAAAAATTAGTCAACTTATAATTATCCATTTATTCATTCAACTGATAAAAATGATTTATGCCAAAACACCCTTAAGGATAGTGCCAAATGTATACAATTTTTGAATTTAAAATGAAATAAACATCTTTGACTGCAAAGAAAAGTCTACAGAATACTATTCCACCATTTCAACCATCAACATACTAGATGATATATTTAAAAGAATATTTTAAGTAATATCATCAAGGAACAACTGAAACCCCAAATGATTTTATTGACTATGAATAAATTTAGTAGTTTCACAAACTATTTATGCCATCATTTCCAATATTCAAGCACCAATACACCCTATTATCAAAACTTGTCATTTACCAACTTACTGTAGAGAACTTTAAGGTAAAATATTTATGCTCAAAGAATAAAATCACTCTCACAAAGAAATGATCCATCCTTGAGTCTTAATAAATACTTCATATTTATTCATGAAATAAGAACAAATAAATATTACCAAATCCACTATAAAAACCTCATGTAGAGAGATAACTATTGTAAATTGTGTATGATCCCAAACCAAATAATATGCCATAGACATTTTTAAAAAATCTATTTTGAATGTGCACCTACTGAGGTAAAACACCACTGTGACAAGCTCAAACAATATTTTAATATTAAAATGAAACTATATTAATGTTATTTTATAGAAAAATAACCATATATTTCAAGCTTTTGACTACTGTGAATATGCATGTGAAAGAAGGTTTGAAATAAGAGCTTCAAAATGTTCACACCTGAGTATTGGCAAACCATGAACTACATGCATGGTTTGATCAAATAATTCTACATGTATAAATCCAAACCAATTTATGCAACAAACCAACCATAATATCTTCAATAAATATGCATGTGTATAGATTCATTCACCACCATTGACAACATTAAAGCAAACATAAAGAAAATAAAATATTTAATATTAAGGCTAGGTGAATTCATTTAAACAAGAATGCATAGTGATAATAACATTGAATGTGATCATAAAATGTATGTTTGAATACCAAGAAACATAATTTATTTATACGAATAGCTTTGAATGAGACCCAAAAACATATTTTGATTGTAAGTCTTTCAAACACAGGATTCATATTTACCCATGATAATAAAAAAAATTGCATGATTTTTTTAGGAACTCGAGCATAGAAAAGAAAATAAAAAATGATCATTCTAAATATCAATGACCTCTTACACAAAATAAACATTTTATTTTTCATACAGACTTGTAACCAAACTTTTAACTCTTTCATAGTTCATCAAAAAAACTGCTTGCTTGAGAATAAATTTTCTACAATATCAATCTTCTCTAAAATAACCAAGATAATATCAATTAACATTTATCATATTTTGTTAACTTTAGACCATATTCAATGGTGCATGCTAAGATAAATACTTCATACAATAGAAATAACATATGTAGAAACATATTGATTTGACCATGATTTCCTTTACTGAAATGCACATTCTTTAATGAAAATTAACCAACTAGACTTATAAAATACTTGCCACCTAGATAAATGCACAAAATCATAGAAATGTAACTTAAATCTCCTTGAAAATCCTTTGAAAACTAAATGGATAGAATGTTACTTATGAAATGAGCTTGATTGAATGAGGCTTGAATAATGAAAATTGAAAATTTTATGGTGGAGTAACCTCCAAGGTGGTACATCAATTTGGTTAGGAAAAATTCTCCACTAAAGTAGAGGATATTAGAATCTATATAGAACAACCACCAAATGAAATTTGTAACCATCACTAAATCAATTAACAACATAACTTAGAAAGAAGACAAATCCATTAGCAAGTTTCTTGCTTGTTTAACCATTGATAACCAAAAAAGAGGAAAGGAAAACATTTAATAACCAAAATCACAATGTACATAGCCAAAATCCCTTCACACTTCTCTTTTTTAAATTTGGACTAGTTACATATAAATTTATTGAAGATATGCAAATATCTAGGTATTTAATCAAACATTATTCCACATGACCCTTCAATGTCAATGACTCATTATAATAATATCATACATGATAATATTTAACCAATACATTAGGTAACAACAATTAAATTTAAATGAGAAAATTATTACTAATATTATCACTTATTGCCAATGTTATCAATATTATCAAATTTTAAATGATTTCAAACCAATTCAAACTTCCTTGAAATTAGAATCAATGTACATCACAAAGCTTACAAACCCAAGAATCACTTATGAATTTCTATTCATGCTACCAACATTTGAGTCATAAGATATAGGTTTGGGTTGCAATGCAAGAACATTATCAAGACATGGAATTTATATCATGCACAAACTATATATGAAAACATACTAGCTTAATCAAAACCAAAAACCATAGATTTGTAACTACACATCCCATGTTATTTATAATTCTATGATAAGACATCATTGCAATTTTTAAAATCAAAAAAATGTTTTTTAGTGATAATTTAATCAAATATTATGCTATGTGTAATTCTCTTTGATGTTACAAGTGTTTAAATCAAATAACATATCATTATGTCATATTAAATCATATGCATAAAAATAAATGTTAAATGAATGCAAACAAGTTGGCCCCTACTAGTAATATTAAAATTTACAACTCACCATCATATGTAATATTAAGAATAATTTCATGTTTTAAAATGGGGATATTAAAATTTACTATAACACTAATGACCTTGTTAGCCAGTTTCACTTGTGAAATTAGGTTGTAATTGGAATTGAGAATTCTAGAAACTTAAGAGTGTGATCCAGGAAAATTATTTCCTAAGTAGCTATGCACAAAACCCTTCAAAAAAAATTTATTAAGGGATATGTTGATTGTCTAGCATGTCATGAAGAATAGGAAAAATTAAAACAAGAGAGTTTGGGTTGGATGAAAATCAATGCACTAGCCTATAATATTGATTATGAAAAAAAGTAATGTTAACAATAATAGGATATTTAGTACTCATTTATTTATAAAATATTAATGAAAATCTTAACAAAGTATTCAAATATTTGATCAATAAATACTTATAGTAATAGGGATAAAAAACATTATTCACCTTTATAATGATGAATGTCTCACAAGTTCCAATAAAAAATTTAAATACACAACAAAACAAACAAAGAACAACAAAAAGAATAAAACCAAAAGAAACAAAATAAATAAATAAAGACAATAAGAAAAAAAAACAAAGAGGAAAATTTGGATAATTGAAAACCAGCTTCAAATGATGACCATTTACTAAATATCATAGCCAAATTCCAACAAGATCCTATAAATGCAAAGCATTTTTACCAAGAATAAAAATTATTTTATAAGAAACAAGCTAAAGTGAATCAAATTTATGATGTTTTTTGGTTCTTCATGAGCTTTATCCTAATATAACACTAAATCCCCAACATTAGAAACCCTTTTGGACACCTTCTTATCAAATAATTTCTTAAGTTTCTCTTTAGTTTTTTTAAATTTATAAAACAATGTTGATTTTTTTTTCTCATAAAGCTAAAATATCATTTAATCTATGTTCTATCATATTTTTATCTTTAGAGGGGTGTCGAAGATTAGTCATAGCTGAAGTAATTTTGAATTATATTGGTAAAGTGGCTTAAAATCCATAAGCTAACATGAATGGTGAATTTCTTATTATAGCCTTCACTATCATCCGATTAGCCCATAATCCTTCAAAAATATCAACATGCCAAGTTCTCTTATTTTTGAAAACTAAATTTTTCATAATCAAAACCAAATTCTTGTTAATGGATTCTTCTTGGCCATTTTCATGTGGATAATATTTTGAATAATGATTAGAAATAATTGAATAATTTCTTATAAATTATAAATAATAATTAGAAGTAAATTGAGGACCATTCTCAAAAATAATTTTGTAAGGAATATTAAATTTGGAAAAAAATGATCTTCAAAAAATGAAAACACTTTAGATTTGATAGAAAATTTTAAAGCTGCAACTTTAAGCCATCTAATAAAATAATTAGTATCTATTAAAATGTATCTATGGTCAGTTGAGGATAGAGGATGAATGTCTTACCTAAAATCAATACCCCATTTGGTGAAAGGTTTTTTAGGTATAATAGGGTTTAAAGGTATGGCTAGATGTCTATCTCAACTAGTGAAAATTTGACAAGGCATACAAGATCTTACCAATTTATAATCATCTTGAAAAAAAGTTGGCTATTAATAACCTACACATAAAATCTTGTATGTAATAGGTTTTTTTTTTTTTTTTTTTAAATTGAAGAGTGTGTCTATATATTAATAAGACAATATTATGATACAACACTAATCATACAAAAAAAATGGGTGGAAAAGTCACACCCCACGAGCATAGTCACATCAAGGGAAAAAACACCTTCAAAAATGTCCATAAGTGGTCAATAAATGACCACACATAAAAAAAACATCAAATCAATAGTTCAACAAATAATCACAAAGAGCAAGGAACAAGAAGTAATAAAGAGGACAATTAAGCAGCCATAGCAAACATGGATATTGGGGGAGGTGGTGGAGATAATGAGTCCTAAATCTTATCACCCCATCCTCCCAGAGCTAGAGTATCCTTGTCCATAGGAAAGGGCTTGTAACTATCAGTTTATTGAGCTTCTAATTCATCATCTTGGTGTCTTTCAAGAGAAATTACTAGAGCCAATCATAGAAATTTATCTTAGGGGGGAGGACCCCAACCCTTATTATCACCATCATGATTTAGGGGAGGAAGGCCCCATCCCCTACCATCACCTCTAGATCTGGAAGAGCCACTCAGACCACCACATCATGTGGAAGACCATTAAGGTGGTGACTAACAAGGAGAATGACTACTATGTCTGGTTCTAGAATGTTGTCATCATGGACCACACCCTCGAGGAGGTGTAGGATAACATGGTGGCTTAAGAGGTTCATGGCTAACCACACATGAGGCATTTCCCTAGTGGTTGAGAAAATACTAGAGATGATTTAGTTCCTGAGAAACTTAATCAATCTGAATTTGAATCTAAAGAGTAACATTAGATAGAAAAATAATTTTGTTAGTTAAAAAAATACGTTTTAGCTCTTCATGATTAAATCAAACATAATTTATAGATTTCCATATTTGAAATAAAATGTCACCTTGAAAGATCTACCAAAATATGTTATATTTTATAATAAGCAGAGCTGAATCCCGTAAGAGAGTCATTTCCCATGTAAATAATTCAAGTTAGAAAGTTTGAAAGAGGGAATGAATCTAGTGCCACATAGATTGTACATGAGATCAAAACCAAAAAAAGTGATTAAAAGTTTTAGATTGCTAACAAGCTAGGAAGATGTGATTTGAGACCCATAGATTCTTGAGTCGGTCACCTATAGACAAATCCTAATAAAGGAAACACCATTAAAAATGAGTTTTTTTGGGCTCAATAATAGCAGACTACATAGTATTAAAGCACTTAGCCCAAACCCCATGACTAGAATAGAGATTCCATCTATGGTTGAGCATTTCATCTAGAATATTCTAAGGGGAAAGTAGAGGATAACCCAGATGAGGTGAGTATTGACTAATGGGTGGATATAGGCCAATTCTAGTCCTTCCACCAAAGAACAAGGGAATTGACCCCTATTTTATACAAATGTTTATCAGGTATGGAACCTTGAATTTATATTATAGCCTCTACATCTAAATTACTTAAATGAAATTTGTTATGAATTTTCTACCAAGTGATCCAAGACCGATTCACCTTACAAAAAATATCACCTATATTCTTCACACCTTTGCTAAATAATCTTAGTCCTTTAACCTAAGGGACTAAAGAAAAGGGAACATTGTGAAAGTTGAAGCAAGGTGACCACCAAAAAGAGTGGGATTTAATGGAGAAGACATTATTTAAACCCTCACCAATCCAAGTAATATGGGGCTTAAGTTTCTCCCATTCTTTCCATAGGCTTTACACAACAAAAGTACCTTTGATTTTGATTAGCACTAGAGTAACAAGAAGGGAGTGAATTCCTAGGTCTTTCCAAGCCTTTCTACAACATGAAAGCCCCTAAGAAATATAATGCTAAATAATTTTACAACATTCATCAATAAGACTTCTAATAATCCATTTAACACTGATATCAAGGCCTTGAATTTTAATGTCCATAAGACCAAGACTGTCAGCTTCCTTGGGTCAACAACATATGTTCCAGGAAACTCTGTGAAAGCCCTTGTGACTTTCTGAATTAGCCCATATAAAATATCTTAGGATCTTTTATAATTTACTATAATCAAAATTATAAAGGGACCAACATGAAACATAGTAAACATGAGTATCTACCAAAACTTTGGAACATATCTAAAATTTTTTGGTTAGAGATAAAGGCTTTGTGATCTAGAAAGAAATTTTTTCTCAACCCTTTACACCACATAAGACTGTAGATCAGAGGGAGAATCCTAAAAATCAAAAGGGATGCCAAGGAACTTAAATTGTACCACTGAGAGAATTCATTTCCATTGATATCCCTCTAGTCAAGGAGGTTTGGGACCCAAATATTGGTGGTAATATTGAGTCTTTCTCCATTAGATAGATGAACTTGAAGCCAAACAAAAATTATGGAGACATTACATAGCATTTTTGACTCTCTTATTCCTCTTGAAGAGTGAGAAAGGAAGCATCCACAAAATTCCCATTCAATATATGTCTATCAAACTGAGGGAGGGAAATACCTTTTAACAAACCCATAGTAGTGTAATTAGCTAATATGTAGCTAAACCCTTGGCAGTGTAATGAAGGTGATAAGGGAAACCTTATCAGATATAATGATGAATTTATAACTAAGAAGATTGGTTTTCATTAATTTTAATACATGCCCTAGCATCCTAAAAGAGTATATTGACCATTTAAACAAATTTTAGTACAAAACCAAGGTCCTGAAGCATGGCCAGGATAAAGGTCCACTCAATATGGTCATAAGCCATCTCAAAATCAATCTTGACAAATAAATTTTTTTATTAGAGACACGAGCACATTCCATGCCTTCCCTAGAATGAATTTATGTTGAATAAATCCAATTTGTTCACTTCTAACAATTAAAGGAAGGATATGTTTAACCTTGAGGGCTAAAACCTTAGCAATAATTTGGTAGTATATATTAAGAAGCATAATATGTCTCTAATTGGTGTTAATTTCATGGTCTCCATCCTTGGTATCAAACATAATATTACCTTGATTTGTAAGGGGTCCCAAATAATTAATTAAAATAGCTTCAAAATATACTTTATGGATATCAGGACCCATATTATCTCAAAGATTCTAGTAGAACTCACATAAGAATCCACCAATTCTTGGAGCTTTGTAAACGACCATCTATTTAACTGCCTCATGGAGGTCACTAAGAGATAAGGGCCTATCACAGGTAATCCTTTGGGAATTGGAAACTTTGTAGTGAACAACCTAAAGGCATTGTTGGAGAGTAACTTCCCATTCTGGAGAGGAGGCCTATGGTAAAAAACCCATGGTAGTGATGAAAAAAATATTACATAATGTCAAAAATTTTGGTAAGCTGATCATTTCCTTCCTTGGTAGCTTTAATTTTATCAATAGATCTCCTAGAATATAAAAGGGAAAAGAATTCCTTAGAGACTTTATCTCCTATTTTCAACCAATACATATGAGCTCTTAATTGAGCTCATATAGCTTTGTGTGCCTCCTCTACTTGGGGCTTGTGATGCCAATAGGCCTTTTGAGTTTGAAGTTTTATATTAAAAGGAGATAGTTATAATTCCTATGAGACCCTATGATACTCATAGCTTTTAGCATTATGCAAGCACCATCGAAAAGAGGTTATTTGTTTCCCATAGATTTGAAGAAAGGTGAAAGTGTGAGAAAGAGCATCTAATGACTACTGGATCCATCTAGTGTCCTCCTTTGGTCAGGGAACCAAGTTCCATATTCTAATAATATGCCCCATTATTCTTTCATGTTTAAGGTAAACAATGTTGAGATAAAATTGAGTGGAATCATGCTTCACTTAAGGCATGGTCCACTTAATATTGAATAAAATATGGTCATGGTCTTATAAAAAAGTATTGGGTATGATTGATACTAGCCTATCATGCATTGGGCCAAAGAAAAATAGATCTTGTTCAGCTAGCAAAGCTTGGACTAACCATTGAATCACCCTATCTTCACCCTATCAAAAGTTAGACCAAGAAAACTAGGGGTTAGCCAATTTTTTTTCTAGTGATGATTGGTATCAAACACTTTGAGTTTGTTATGCATATAAAACTAATCTTCTCTTTTACCAACACACAAATGCATGGGAATATGTCCTTCCTTATCCTCAGTCAATTCTACCATGTTGAAATCACCACAGAGGACCTAATGCATGTTAGAAAGTGAGTTAGCCAACAATTTCCATAAAGAGGCCTATTCCACAACATCATTAGAGGCATACAAGTTAGCTAGCCCAATGATGTGATTATTAAAGTCAAAAAGGGTCCAAACCACCCAATGGGTGGGGTTTGAACCCTAGGAAATTATGTTTTGAGAAATATATAGAGACAATGAATTGATGGCCCCACCACACCCAACTTCATGCCTAATAGCCTAACATATTTCCTTAAGCCAAATTATTCATGTTGGATTATGTAATAAAAATCTAGAAATTTTAACCTCTTGTAAATAGCGGATTTTCATATTACTAAAAAGATAACAATTTTTATTGACTACATACATACATGGAGGATCAGTAAGGCCCCAGACATTCCAAAAATAAACAATCATTGGGAACTATCAAGGTTCATGTCATTGTCCTCTGTGAGATCTTCAAGTGTAGTGAATTTATTATACATAGGTTTTTTGGGCATGTAATCAAACATTTTAAATGTCGATCTCTTATGAGCCATATATTTCTCCTCCTTAAGAGATGGAGAGGAACTTCAAGATCACTTAAACACTGATTTGTGGTCCAAGGTGACCAAACTTCATGTTTCCTCTGAAGTATTCACCCTAGGATAAGGTTGTGATGGTGGAGCTGAGGGTGGCACCTCAACTAGATAAGCCACTACTTTTGGAGTATGCACAAGTGAAGGTAAGGCTTTATTAGGCAAAATATTTTTTCCAGTAGAAGACAAGACATGATTATTCCCAATAGGTCTATATGAATAAGTTTTTGACCTATCACCACCTTTTGAAGAGTTATTATTTTTTTGTTGGTGACTATGGTCTAACCATAATTGTTACCATTTTGAGGTTTGGCCTCAGGTCCACCATTTTCCTAAGAAGTAGGAGGTGAATTCACCATTAAAAGACATTCTCAGATCATGTGGTGTAAAGACTGGCACCAAAGCAAGTATTTGGGATATTGATATATAAAACACATTAAGAAAATATATTAGTGTCAATTTGTATATCAATGGAGTCTTTCAAGTCTCAAGATAAATCCACTTTAACACAAACCCTCTTTTAGGGATGAGCCATCAATAACTTGGTATACTCATGGCATATGAAACTCCCTATGGGTTGTATGATTTAGTCAAAAAAATTCCATTAGGGGAATGGTAAGCTAGGAAACTCAACCCATACAAAGATTTTCACTTTGCTTGTTCTGAGACTTGAAAATCCTAAGTCCAATGAGAAAAGACAACTAGAGTGTTACGAATAAACCAAGGTCCATGGTTAATAATGGATTTATAATCTTCTAGGTTGGGGAAACAAAACAAAAAAAACCCTTGGTAATGTTTTATACTCTTTTTATTTTCACTCCATGTCCTTGTCAGTGGTTGTGAACCTATTGTTTTAGAAGGCTCACAAGGGGGACTCAAGCCATAAAATAAGCAATTAAAATAAAACTTTCAAAAAATGGTAAAGCTTTGTCAAATTTAGGCATATCCAAAATAACATCAAGTAATGGGGAATCATAATTAGCATCATTACCTCTTGGAATACTTTTGGGATGAATTTCTTCATCTGCTTTAGGCCTATGGTTACTTTAGCTCACTCCATCTTTCTCTACATTTGTGGATATAGAGAGAGAAGTGGTAGTCATTTAAAATAGGGTACCCCCTACCACCTAAAGGTTGAATCACTTATAAAAATTTGTAATACATGCAAACTAAATCAAAATCTTGCCTAGGTCTATGATGATTGGTAGTGTGATAGGGTTGCTAAAGGCTCATCAATGTAGAGCTTCAAAACCTAGTTCTCATATTGGTAGTATCTCAATCTACTAGAGAAACATTTATGCAATAGTTTTTGTTGCATAATGACATCAAAATTACTTTCATGATATCTCCTAATATCCTTTTGGGTTTGATCATGAGTCAAACAACAAAGAAGCACTCCATTTCTATTTCTATAGATTAGAAACTTCTATAATAAAATAAAATTTAATTATTTCAATCTTAAATTTATTATTTGATGTTTATCCAAGGAATTAGGACAATCTTGATTTTAGAAGTAATGAATCAAGTAATGATACCAATCATCTTGTGAAAATAAATAATCATATTCATGAATTTCATTTCTTACATTAAATTATTCTGACAAGTCATCAACCTTCATGGTCTGAAAATGAGACTTAGCATTTAAATTGTCACCAACTAACAAAACTAAAACATTTATGTTAGAGGTCACAATTTTCAACCAGATGTTTAGCTATATTATTTCCTTAATAGTTTAAGAGGTTTCAAATTCAAGATCAAACTCTTGGATTTTAAAAATCTATTTTTCTAATCTACCTTGAATCGTTGGCTATTTCAAAAGATAAGATAAAACATGTAATGAATGATAACTTTATTTTCCATAAAAATATATCTAAATTTCTTTAAGGATGAGAACAATGATAAAACAGAAAAATTAATCAAATGGTACTTGGTTCCCACATTTTTCAAGACTTGACTCATGTCTCCAATTGGTCTTTCATCATGAATAGAATCATGTTGAGTAATGATAGCAGCAATGGCCTTCTCGGTTGCATTTATATAAAAAATGAATGGTTTATTTAGATTAATTTTAGCAATTACATGAACACTTATAATGAAATTTTTGATATTATTAAATGTTGAATCTAGACCTACATCCCATAAGCAAATCTGATTTTTCTTTAATAAAATATGTAAGGGATTAGATTTATCAAAAAAAAAAAATGAAATGAATTTATACACAAAATTAATTTTGCTAAAATAATGTCTAAGAGCAAATTGATATTTTGGAGGAGGTAAATATTTAATTACTCTTATATGTTTAGGTTCAATTTAAATGCCATATTTTGAAATAATATAACCTAATAATTTCCCTTCATTAACTCTAAAAATGATTTCTTGAGATTTAGAGAAATATCATATTTTCTACATCTTGTCAAAATTTTGCATAAATGATCATATTTTTCTTCCTCTTATTTGAATGTATGGTAAGATCATAAAGGTAGACTTGAATAATTATGCCAATCAGAACATAAAAATATACATATATGTCTCTCTAAAAGCTGACACCAACATTGATTAAACCAAAAGGCATTATGTTAAAATCTAACATTTTGCTACATGTAATAAATTTAATTGTATGTCTATCTTCTATATTTACAAATATATTATTAAAACCATAAAATCCATCAATAAGTGACATCATTTTAGACCCTATAACCTAATATAAAATCATAGGTATGCTTTACAAATAAAATTTATCTTTAACACTAGCCTATTTAAATCTCTAAAATCTACATAAAGACAAATATCAACATTTTTATTTCTAACATGCACTAAGTTAGCTACCCAATTTGAATATCATATAGAAAAAATTACACCATTATCTAGCATTTTATCAATCTCCTTAGTAATAGTGTCTTGTAACAATGGGCTTATTATTCTATCTTTTTGCCTAATAGGTTTTATATCAGTCTTAATAGGTATATCATGTTTTATTATGTTGATATCATAATTAAATTGAAGTTCAATCCCTGGTATCTAGTATTGAGATGGATAAGATTTATGGAATCTCTAATCTTTGGATTGAAGGAGACTCCCATGTCATCATTCAATATCTAAATAAGGGCCAGTGAAAGCATAGAATATTGCATATATTCTAGATAAAGCATGGTCATTTTTATAATATTTTCATGAATGGAAGGTTGAGAATTTTTTTCATGAAGCCAATAAATCTATTGATATATTGGCAAACATTGGCATTGATCAACCTATGGACGTTATGATGGAAAATCATTTTGAATCTTGGACGGAAAGGATGGGAATCAATATCATTAAATTTAGTTGATGGTTAATTCCTGCTTCCACTATCTCTTTATCATTACACCCTACCATACATGTGATATTTCTTCTCTAAAGTGGTGAATTTAATTATTTGATTGGGTTGGCTTGTTGAATGGTATTTTCTTTGATGTTTTTTAGAGTGTTTCATGGTAAAATGTAATTAAATTACCTTATAGTTTTTTTTTTGTCATTTGGTCGGAGCTCTCATGGTGGACTCAATGGTTGAGGATTTGGATCTACCCAGGGTGGTTAGTTTCTACAAGTGTAGGGAGATGACCTTTACAGGCAAGATATCTTGGGGATGATTATAAAATATTTTTTTGGCACAATCTAAAGAAACTCTCAAGGCTATTAAAATGATGATCAAAGATGAGTTTCTATATCATATTAGGATGGTGAAGGTAAATTCAATGGTGACATCTCTTTTTTCTAGTAACATTTTTTTTTTGGTCTCAGATAAGGATGATGTAAAGGCATTGGTGGACTTTTTTGTGAATTCATTTTTCCAACTATGATTAGATGAATATTTGGAGGAAGTTGAGGTTAGGAAAGTTGATTCTCTTCCATTTTTTGGAAAATATTATATAGGGATGGTGCCTATGGCTAATTTTAGGGAGTTGGAGTGAAAATTATCACTTTTGAGTAACTATATCTAGGCTCTATAGGTAGATGTATGAGTGGATCAGTTGGTTGGGACATGGGTACCCCCTTTTCCTCTAAATGAGGCATTGTCTCTTCTATCATCCTTAGTGTTAATTCATTCAACCAAGCAATCTTAGGAGTAGATTGATATTTTTAATCTTCTAGATCAATTGGTTTTTCATGGTATTTCCTCCATCATGGTTGGTCAAGCATCCTAGGGTTGTAGTTTCTAGGTCCATGCAGTCTTGCTTGGAAGCAAGAAAATGCAAAATGATGATGGCTAGTTTTTTAGATGCTCCTGATTCTCATCTTTTGACAGCAAGGAAGGCCTCTAATAAGCATTGGGTGATGGCTACTTCTTATTTAAGGTTTATTTCCATTTTCACTATTAAGTATTTAATAATTTTGGATTAGATCAATTTTTTGTGTAGTAGGGTTAGTTTTTTCTATTTTCATACCTATTTTTTGTGCTTGGTCACTTCTATCAAAGTTTTTTGGACCTAGGCCAAATTAGGATGGTGTATATTGTATGTAAGGCTTCTGGTTGTTTGGCAAAATGGTCTAATTTTCATCTTTTTTTATTACTCTCATTTTATTTTGGGAAAGGGTCCCATAAACCCTATATATATAAACTCCTTGAACAATTTAATAAACTAAACTTTATCCTCAATAGTAAAATAAATGCCTAAGTATACAAACGTAGAGTCCTCTTTAATATCAATATTAATGGGAATAGTCTTACCTATAATTCTTCTAGATGATTCTTTATTTCATGAGACCCTACATTGATCCTATGGCATGAACATAGATTCCAAACTGACCAAACTAATAGGCAACTTATTAGTAGTTAACTGTAAATAATCACCATAATTTAACACATAATCATCATGATCAAAGCACTTTTATTTTACAAACATATCAATATGTTCATCATAGTAAAAACAAACTAATTATTATTAATATCATGTGTTTTAGGTCTGAAAACTTTATAAAAAATAATAATTTGTAGTTGGTTCACTATCACTTAAAGTAGGATTAGAAGCAAAAATGTCAAGTTTATCTTCATGAGAATTAAATTATCTAAGGATATGTGTGATATTTAATACCTCAAATCTTTTATTAAGTGAAAAAACCTTTTGATTATATATATAGATATGAGTTTGACTTGTTTTATGTTTTCTCTTACTTGTATAACAATTAACTTAGAGTCTCCAAACACTTCTAAATGTTTGATATTTAATTTTATTACTAAATAAATATCTAAACACAAAGCCTCAAATTTAGTTTTTTTATTATTGTTTTCAAATTATAATTTATAAGCATACTAAAAAATTTACCTACACAATAAATCAAAATAATTCTAACACCATTCTCATGTTGCAAACAAGCTCCACAAAAATACAAATACCAGATAGTTTCTCTAGAAATAGTTCTTATTTATTGTTGATCAAGATCATCTAAGGTTAACAAATCATAAATACCAATTCTATTTTCAACATATATAGTAGTGGTCATTATGGATTCTATAGGATTATTATTTCATTTCTCCTTGTACATAAATGTAATTTCATTACCAAGTGGGACCCAAGTTGTATCCTTACCTATGAAAGTACTAGTTGATTTTTACCAATCTCTACCTAATAACATAACACAGTTAGAAGGGATATGTAAAAAAATTACATTTGAAATGAACTTAATTATGTCATCAATATCTATGTTGATAATAATGTCATGAAACTTACCGTAGCTCTTGGTTTGGCAAGAATCAAAACTTGTAAGTTTATTATTATTAGATTCATAAGATATGCCTATTTGATTAGTAATAAACTTAGGCATGATGTTCTTGAAAGATCATATATCAAGGAACTAATTATGGATAACTTTATCAATAATTTTAATAGAAACAAAAAATAGAGGGATGTAATGAACTGAAGGATCATTGTACTAAACAAAAACATAATTAGATTCATTATTACTAGATTGTTTTTATATTCCTACTACATTCTTAGGATTTATATTTTTAATAGCATCATTAATTTTATCATTCTGACCAGGTAATCCAATAGCTTGAGGAAAATAAAATCCAACTTTAATGGTTTTTAAATCATCAATAATGTTATAAACACCAACATCAAGATGACAAATATGAGTATAATTTTAGAGCTTATAAGGATGATATTGTGTGTTGTTAAATCTAGTTGATAAACTATTAGGTTACTGAGAACTTGTAATATAATTATCTATAGTAATAATATTATGCACCACTTTACCTATATCTTACATATAAAATTTATAATTATATGTTTTATTGTTAGTTGTATTTGAATTATCTTTAGGGATAAAATTATACTCCATCTTCCTATTTTGAACATCATGGAATTAACAATTTTTATATTTTCTAAAGACTCATAATAACCACACATGTTTCTATTGTCATCCAAGTCAATGGGAATACTATCTTTCCCATTAATAAATCAATTAAACTTTTTAAAATCTATACATGTGTTAGGATCATGGTTTATTCACAAACGTGACAATAATTATTTTTTTCTTCATTCTTTTATTTTTTAAGATTATAAGATTTACCCAATGTTGAAGGTTTATCATTTAACTGTCACTTGATGGTGACCAATTTATTACCAATATTGTATATGGATTTTAATTTTTTTGCATTATTTAATTTTAAACCATAAGAAGCTCGATCTTTAAATCCAACATATTTTAACTTATTTTCATATTTAATGTAGAAGGTAATTGTAGCATCATATTTTTTGTCTTTATCCTCTAAATCCATTTTTTATTTTAAAGGTAATGCATTATAAAAATATAATCTAGATAATTTTTTATATGGTCTGACATCATGTGGAATTTTCTAACATGACTTAGTAAATCTAATAATAAAATGGTAAATAGTCTCACCTGGATCAATAGAATTATTAACAATTTCATTGAATAACTCTATATCTTATTTACGCTTACCAATATAGAGTTCTATCAAATATTATATATCTCTCCCATGAGTTGATAACCTTTGCAGGAAAACTAATATAGGCTTGGTAAGCTTTACCTTATAAATTTTTTTAAAATACCCTAGTAGAAACTTTTTCATTGATTATACCAAGGGTTGCAAAAATTAACTTAAAAACATCTAAATATTATTTCTAAGATTTAAAAGGGGCTCCTAAGAATTTTGGTACATTAAGATCTTTAAGAGAAGGAAGTTTACTTGGATAAACACCGATATTGATTAGATTCCCACAAATCCAAGGATTTATAGATTTTTGTTCATTTTCAACATCATACTCATCTTCATTGTCAATTATTTCAGCTTGGTTTCTATTATTCTACAAATTGGGAATAAGATCCTTAACTTTATCTTCAACTTGTTCTTCAATTAGAATATTTAATAGGTTCTAAATTTTTACTAGCTCAATTATTTCTAAAAATTTGTTAGCATTAACAAAAATAATAAAATCATCAAAAGGAAAGGTTTTAGAAAGAAATCAAGTTCTAGACAGAAGATTAGTAGTGAAGTATTGTTCCCATTTTCATTGAATGTGATGGTTTTGTTCTTAAATATGAAACTAAGTTTTATGACTTAAATTGGCATACCAATAAATTTCAAAGGCTTTTTGGTCTTATTCTTTAGCTATAACCTCAATAATATAGTGCAGATCATATGGTTTATTATACTAGATAAAATGAATAAGATTAGAAGTAATATCAAATTGATCTTTATCAATATCAAATTAGGTTGGATGATAGGAGGTGGACCGTAATGGTCATACATAAAAAATTATATGAAATAAATAAATAAATAAATAAGTAAATAATAAAAATATTTTTAAAAATTCCCAATGGAGTTGTAAAATTTATTGAGGATGTAAAATGTCACATCAATGAATCAACCCTTTTGCCTATCATAAAGGTCATGATGGAATCCACTAGTTTTGTCGTAGGGGATCTAATGAAAAATGTTTATCCTAAGATGTGTAGATGATTTTTTTAATAATTCTAAGAATAAATCAGCTTAATACATAACATATTAAACATCATTATATTCATAAATCAATTTATTTCTTTCAATAAATAATATGGAGTCAGATTGAATAGATATAATCTAACCTATCCAATTAAGTAAAGCCTATGAAAAAGGTAATATCTTGAATGAAGATATTTAATCCATTATAATTAATAAATATATCAGTTTGTATCAATATTAAGACCATAGCCAAAACTAGAATAAACTAAAATAAAAGTAACGTAGAAAACCTAAAAAATATAAAAGAAATGAAAATAGAAACCAAACAATGAGAATGAAACAAAGACCAATATTATTCTAATAAAAAATAATTATAGATAAATAAATAAATATTATGTAAATATAATATTAATATAAATGTTTAACTAAATAAGATTAAATAATCTAACAATTAACCAAATGATTCTAAAGCTAAGAGACAAAAATAGATGTAAATAATAATTAACTAATTAATAAAGAAAATAACTTAGAACGAATGAGAAATAAGAAATGTAAACCAATGGTTAAATAACTACTTAAGATACTAACCAAGGACTAAAGTAAACTAAATTATATAAATAAAGAAGAAGATGAAACTAAATAAATAAGAAACTAACTAAAAATATAAGATCAGGCATGTAATAACTATGAACAAAGATGAGACCAAGTAAAGAAATCAATATTAATAAATATAAAGAAACAACAATGCATAAATGAAATGTACCGAGATAAATAAAGAACTAATACAAATAGATATAAAGATAAAGCAAACAAACTTAAAGAAACTAATTCAAATTACAAAATAAAATTTATCTACTAATCAAGTAAAGAAAAACAAAATAAAGAGTGTGATACTTTGAGAAAGAGTCAACTTTGGAGTATGAAAAGTGAATTTATTGAGAAAATTTTGAAATTTTTAATTATAAACAAAAGTTTCATCAAAATATCACTATATAATTGATAGTTTAATAATATGTCACAAATTGTAATTTTTTCATCATTATTCAGATAAATTACATGAAGTTATATGCATATGCATATGATTACATATATACAATCATCAAAGATAATAATACTTGATAATCAATCATATACTTAGTTATAAATAAATCAAGAAACCTAGATATACCTATGTTATTCAAGAAGATTAATTCACTATCAGAGAAAGCATTATTTGGTCTATCTACGTGTGATAATTTAATCTCATAGATGCCTACATAGAAGAAAAAGATGTAGAATCTTGAAAATTGAAGATCTCTTAATACATGTGTGTTTTCTCTCTTTGTTATGTTTCTCCAATCTCCTTATAAAATAGTTTCATTGAGGCTGGTTATGTTTTGAATTTGTAACTAACTTTAATTAGTTATGATTATAAATTTAATTGACTTTTAAAATTCAATTACTTAATTAATAATTACTTTATAAGTTATAAAGTTTATAAATTTAACTTTATATTTTATAAATTTTAAGATAAAATGCACAAAATCAAATAAAAATAATATAGACTGGCTAAAATCTCTAATGGGTGGGGACCTTGACTTGTAACACATCACTTAAAAAATTATTTACATACATATAAATTAATTCAAAAATAAATGCTTATGTTTAATGATATATACCAGACATAACATTATAATCCATAATAGCATATCATTTCCTAAGTAAATTTCACATGATCAAAATTCAAACAAGTAAACATCCAAGTAATTATTACTTCATGAACAAACAAACTATCACTACCAATTGAGCATGATCATCAAAATAACTAAACCAGTATATGAACAATTACCATGCTATCAAAATAAGAAATGTTTCAAGATAAAATTATTTAAGAGTATCAAAATCCATTGTGAAAGAGTTCAGAACTAAAACTACAAATAAATAGTGTTAAACAAGTCTCTCAAAGTAACATAAACAACTGAACCAAAATAGAATAAAAATCACCATACAACAACTATTATGCATTAGAATCACTCTTAAAAACTAGATCAAGAAAAGGATCTCCCTTATCTATTTGGTATTTAATGTACTATAATGGTGAATTAGGTAATTCAACCAAGTTTGTACCTCCATAATCATCATCAATCTCAAGCTAGACCTTTTTGAGTACTCGTCTCACCATAGGCTATGTCATAGGATTGCCAACACATTTGATACTTCAAGATGTGGGTTTGTTAGGAATAGGTGAAAGAGGTCTAAGAATAATTGTGAGAATGGGATTTAGATTGACAAGGTTAGGATTAATCTTAGGAAATAATTTAGCATGATTAAATATAGGGTCATCATTATGTACAGAATCAAGAGATGTGAGAATGCATTGAGAAGATTCACTTGGATTACCTCATCTAAAGGGATGAGATCTCAAGGCAGCTTATCTCAGACCTCTATGGAAGACATTACCATGCATATTAAAGGATGAAGATAGAATGTTTTCTAATACATTCCAAAGTTAGGGTCAGTGACATCAAAGTGAATAGATGCATGGGTTCCATGTTGAAAAGGCAAAGAAAATATATTGGCAGTTCTAAGGCCATGAAAAGGCCTTTCATTATGACTACTCCACAAAGGAGAATTAAAACTTTATTTTTCATTTCTTCTACCCCACACATTCTTTTTAGAATCCTGAGAATATAGAATCCATCTTGACATGATTCTAAATTTGAAATAACATAAATAAGAAATCTTTGATATTATTCTTTCATGCAAAAAAATTAATCTATAAAATATCCTCTCAAATTTCATCTATTCATTTTATATCATTCAATAACCAATAAATCAACTTATCTTTATCCATTTATTCATTCAAATGATAAAAATAGGTTCTTCCAAAACACCTTTAAGTATAGTGCTAAATGTACATAATTTCCTATTTCAAAATGAAATAAACATCTTTGACTACAAAGAAAAGTATACAAAAGACTATTCTACCATTTCAACCATCAACATACAAAATTCAAAATTCAAAATATTAATTTAAATAATATCAACAAGGAAAAACTTAAACCCCAAAAGATTTCATCAACTAGGAATAAATACAATAGTTTCACAAATCATTTATTCCATCATTTCCAATATTTAAGTATCAAATGCACCATATTATAAAAAATTGTCATTTACCAACTTCTAAAAGTAACTTGGAGCCATAATATTTATGTTAAAATAATATAATCACTCGCACAAAGAATTAATCCATACCTAAGTCTTAATCAAGAATTTATATTATGCATGCAAAAAGAATAAATCAACCTTATTGAATCCACTATCAAAACCTTATGTAAAGAGATAACGTTCATAAACTATGTATCATCCAAAACTATTCAAAATGACATAAACTCTTTCAACAACTCTATTATGAATGTTCACCTACTAAGGAAAAATAACATTATGACAAGCTCAAACAATCCTTTAATATCAAATTGAAACTATATAGAACTTATTTCATAATAAAATAACCATATATTTCAAGTTTTTAACCACGATGAATATGCATTCAAAATAATATTTGAAATGAGATCTTCAAAATGTTCACACCTGAGTATTGGAAAACCATGAATTACATACATGGTTTGATCAAAGAATGCTACATGTATAAATCCAAACCAAGTTATGAAACAAACCAATCAAAATAGCTTCAATAAATATTCACACATATAGATTCATTCACCACCATTGACAACATTATGACAAATAGTAATAAAATAATAGATTCAATATTAATGCTAGGAAAATTTGTTTTAAAAAATGCATAGTGATAACAACAACATTAAATGTGATAACAACAACAAGAAGGCATATGTCCCTAATGACTTTCCTCTAGCCTTTTTCATAAATTATGAGATATTGTTAAGTTGGATGTGACATCAGTTGTTAATTAATTGTTATTTTAGGAAAATTTTATGAGGTAATTGAAGAATAATTTCATTTCTTTGACCTTGAAAAAACCTAGTGCTAATGAATTCAAAAAATTTAAGCCTATAAACCTATGTAATACCATATACAAAATGTTTACTAAATTGATGGATCTTCGTATTCAACCTTTGATTCCTTATATTATATCTTCTCAGTAGGGTGGTTTATTAGGTGAAATTAAATTTAATATGGTATAATCATGGTCCATAAGACTCTCCACTCAATGGGCAAAGGTAAAAGAGAAGTCATGGTTCTAAATTTAGATATGAATAAAACATATGATAGGGTTTCTTAGACCTTTTTTGACTTAATTTTGGCTAAATTTGGTTTTTTATCCCATTATGTAAAAATGGTCAACACTTGTATTTCAACAACTATGTTCTCTATTTTTATGAATGGGTCCCCTAAAGGATTCTTTCCTAGTGAACGTGGATTAAGATAAGGAAATTTGATATCTCCTTTTCTTTTCATTATCATGGCTGAAGCTCTTAGTAGAACCTTATCTCTAGCAATCAAAAGGGGTAAAATTAAAGCAATCAAATTATCCTATGATGTGAAACCTAGTTCTCATCAATATTTTTTTGATGATACTATAATCATGGCTAAAGCTTCTATTAAGGAAGATAAAGAGTTGTACAAAATGTTGAATGAATATGAAAAATCCATAAGTCAGAATATCAATTTAGTTAAGAGTTTGTTATTTTCCCCCTCTTATCCATCAACACAAAATTACTAAAATCTTGGGCTGCAATGTCAATAGGTTTCAGTAGAGGTTTTTGGGATGGAAAGGTTGATTGCTTTCACAGGTAGAAAATTTATTGTTGATAAAGAGTGCACTTTAAAATATTATAGTTTATCTTATGTCTGTGTTCAAAATGGCTAAAATTATAGATGATCAGATTGAAAAAACTCAAAATAGGTTCATGTGGTCTGGTATGGATGAGAATAATAGATTTTATTTAGAGGCATGGGATAGGGTGTGTTGTCCAAAGAGTTTTTATGGTCTGGGCATTCAACAAATTAAACCAATGAATTTATATTTGAGTGATAAAATGGTTTGGAGGTTTCTTAAATAAAATAAGCATTGGATGAAAGTTCTTAAGGCTAAGTACATGGTCTCTTAAGAAGTTAAAAATTGGTTGTTAGATGAATCCCTTTGAAAAGGTTCTATTTTTTGGAATTGGTTATTTAAGTGTATAAATTTCATTTCCAATAGATGTAAATGGAATATTAGTTTATGGGAAAGAGTATTATTTTGGGAGGATCCTTATATTATCATCTCTTCTATTCAGAGTTTTGAGCCTTGGAACAAGGTCAGTGAGATATTAGGAGTATTTATAGGAAAAGATTTATTAATTATACTATTAACAAGGGTCTTGGTAGAGTTTTAAAAGTGTTGGTGTTGGATAAAATTTATTATGAGGTGGTCAATATTCTCTCTAATCTCAATCTTAAATGTGTTATTATGTGTAAGTCTAGTAAGAAGGATGACCTGATATGGGAGGATTCCTATGATGGAAATTATAGTGTAAAATCAAGATATATTATTTCTATCAAATAATCTCATGATGGTTTTCCTTGTATCAATTTATGGAATAAATATTTTATTCCCAAAATCAACTTCTTCATTTGGTTAGCTATCCAGAATAAAATTCTTACCAAAGATAATCTCATGAAAAGAGGTCTTCCAATTCCTAATAGATGTGTCTTGAGTGAAAGTAATGTAGAATTTGCAATAAATCATATGATGGAATGTTCATTTTCATTTAAATTTTTAGGAGTTTTTCTCTCTAATTTTGAGGTGGATTGGATTCAACCCTCATCTTTATTTGATTTTTGGATACAATGGTTTTTTCCTTTCAAGAGCCATAGTTTTAAAATTTTATGTTATATGGATTTACCCCATGTCTTTTGGGGTATTTGGAAAAAAAATCAAAGTATATTTAAGGACTTTAAGATAAGTAGTACACTTGTGACCTTGAAAACTATTGATTTTATGATGGAAATTTTTTTCTCTATCAATACTGAAGAGAATAAAAAATTCAAATGGGATGAATTAAAGATTGTGAAAAATTAGAGCCTTTGAAATGATGGAAGAATTAATTGTGACACATAAAAAAAGATAATTATTTTACTAAATGGATTCTTCCTCCAATAGACTTGGTCAAACTCAATTTTTATGGGGCCTATAAAATGAACCCTGAAAAAGATGGGGAGAGGAGAGCTTATTAGAGATAGTAGAGGCTCTTTCATTATTGCTTATGTTGGGAATATTAGATTTCAGTCCAATCACATAGAAGAGGCTACAATGGCTATATGGGGGATTTAGCTGGCGAAAGAGGTTTCCTCTGCTCATGATGTTATTAAGGGATACCCTTTAAATGTCATTCATTATCTTAGTAAACAATATATTCCTAGTTGGACCATAAGTAATCTCATGGAGGAATCTCTTGACATTATCCAATCTTTTCAATAAATAAGGATAATTCATACCTATAGAGAAGGGAATAGGATTGTTGATTGGTTTGATAATAAGGGTGTACATGAAAAAAAAATTATCATGTGGAATAATGTATAATATATTATGAATAATGTGGTTTAACTTATGGAGTTGGAGGCTTGATGTGTGGTCATTGATTTTGTATGTTGAGATGTATAACTTTGGTTTGATTTGCATGCATAATTTCCCCATAAAATTATTGTTTTGGAATTATTTCTAAAATCAGTGATATCTTAAGGTAATCCATGTCAAATTTTTATGTAATCTCAAGAAGGAAATGAATTTTAAGGATTATGAATTCTTAATCATTTCCCTTGATGGTTAGGGTGATAAGATATATTTTTACACTAAAAAAATAGGGCTTAGTTTAGACACATTTAGGTTAATTTTTTTTACAGTCTCTGGATAAATTGATATGATGGGAGGTGACAAGAACAAAGCTGATCCCAACAAGTTTGGCCCAATAAAAAATAAAGAAGTGTGGACCATTCTGGAAGATGTTGGTATTACAAACTATATGGAGAACATTCAAGGTCATGACACTTGTATTCTGGTATAATTCACTAAAGGATGGAAATGGCATATAGTGACTTTGAAGGGTGTGACTATCTTAGTCACTGAAGATCTTATATTACAAGTTAATGATATAAGTACACATAGGAGGAAGTAAATCAAAAAGGGATAAAAAGGAAGAAGTGGATCAATTCCTTTTGGAAGGGGAGTAGCTGATTTAATATCAAGTGGATTATTTGAAAGAATCCCTACCTTCTCCCTACCATGAGTTGACTTGTCATATCATGAAGTTTATAACCATGGAGGGGAATTTCCAAGTTGTATTTTCTTACCACTTTGCTCTGATGAATCATTTTGCACCATAATATAGTTGTCATTTTCTCATTTTATTGATTTATTTCCTTCGAAAATTATGTTATTGGTGTTTAGATTGGGAGGGCCCATTTGATTTTACATCAATATTTAATCCTTATTATTTACAACCATTATAAATCCTTGGTGGCGGCTCCTTCTCCCACTATTAAACTGGTGAAACTAGGCAATAAAGACAAACTAGTGATGATAGGGGAAGGGAATGGAAAAACTTCCTAAATTATTTCCATCAAGATCCCAAGGGAATCTTATAAACATTCTTTGAGTAAAAAACTTGTAGTGGTTTCTAAGTCTAAGTCTAATGATAAAGAAAAGATGTGTGGGTTTGGGTATAAGTATCAAGAGTATAAGTTATTTGCAATTAATTCTCTTAACATGGAAGAGTTGACTCTAGATCCTCTACAACATGGATTTCCAATGGATAAGGTGGAGTAGATGTGGGTTGAATATCTTAGTAATGTTGATGTTAAATTGAAAAAAGAGACTATTAAATTTTGATGATGGGTAGTATTAGGACAAATTTAGGACTATAGCCAATGATGTAGACCTTCTCAAAAGTATCCATAAGTGGAATATGAAATAAATTGATGATGTGAAAGATTCCATCAAAAAAATTAAATTTATTTATAGTGGTAGCATGACTTAGGTTAGTTTACAGAAGAATATAGTGGATGGTGAGAATGTTTACCAAAATCTACTTTAGTTGGACATTCAGGTCTCTAATCTGAAAAGAGAGAATATGCAAATACATGAGAACATCAATCATATGGTCTAAATTAGTAAATTGGATATCAAAAACTATGTGTCCAATATCAATGTGTTGAATGACATCATCAAAGCTAGAATAACTGAACAAAGCAACCTAAGATCAAATAAAAGGATCAAAGGCTAGGACAAGGAAAAACTACTAGAGGTGGAGGTTGGAGTTAGTGGTGATCTTAAGAAAGTTATTGACAACTTGGCATAAGAGTAGGATTCAGTCCTTCTTGGACTTTATGTTTAATTTCTAGTTTTTTTGTTTCTTGTGTTTTGATTTAGGTTGTTTGTGTGTGTTTTTTAATTCTTGTTGATTTGTTGTTGTTCAACATCTTTTTTTATCCCATTCTAATTATTGTTTATTATTCAATATTTTTTAGATTTTTTTTGCTCCTTGTAAAATGGAAGGGACCCTTTAACAACTCTCTCTTTACCATTATCAAAAAAATAACATTGAATGTGGTCATAAAATGCATGGCCAAAGACCAAGAAACATAATTTTTTGATACAAATAGATTCCAATGAGACCCAAAAAACATATTTTGACTGCAAGTCTTTCAAACACAAGCTTCATATTCACCCATGATAATAACATAGAATGCATAAATTTTTTTGAAGGAAATCAGACATAGAAAGGAAAATAAAAAATGTGCATGCCAAAGATTAATGACCTCAAGCACAAAAAAAACATTTCATTTTTCATACAAACCTGTAACCAAACTTCTATTTATTTCATAGTTCATAAAAAAATACTTGCATGCAAATAAATTATCTGCAATATCAATCTGATTTAAAATAACAAAGATAGTATCAACGCGTATTCAACATATTATGTTACCTTTTTACATGCTAATAGAGATACTTCATGCAACATAAATGAAACATGTAGAAACATAATGATTTCACTATGATTTCTTTTACTAAAATACACATTATTTAACAAAAATCAACCAACCGAACTAATAAAATACTTGCCACCCAAATGAATGCACAAAATGAGAAAATAATAACTTAAATTTTTTATTAGCCTTTGAAAACCAAACTAACATAATGTTTCTTCTATATTGAGTTTTATTGAATGAGACTCAAAAAATGAAAACTAAACATTTTATGGTGGAGTAACCTCCAAGGTGGTCCATCAATGTGATTAGGGAGATGTGTCCACTAAACTAGCGGATATTATAATTTAGCTAAAATAACCATAATATGAAATCCATTACCATCATCAAATCAATTAAAAATGGAACTTATCAAGAATACAAATCTTTTACCTATATTCCCAACTATTTAGCCATCGATAACCAAAAATGAGGTAAGGACAACATTTAATACCCAAAATCACAATGTACATATCCAAAATCCTTTTACACTTATTTATTTTAAATTTGAACCATTTAGATAAAAATTTCTCGAGGATATGTAAATATATAGGTATTTAATCAATCCTTATACCAAATGAACCTTTAATGCCAATGAACAATGATGATATTAGCACACATGATAATATTTAACCAATACCTAAGGTAAAAATAATTAAAATCAAATGAGAAAAGTGATACTAATATTATTTCTTATTACCAATGTTATCAACATTATCAATTGTTAAGTGAGTTCAAACCAATTCAAACTTCATTAAAGTTCACATCAATGGATATCACAAAGCTTGTAAACCTAAGAATCACTTGTGAAGTTCTATTCATGCTACCAACATTCAAGTTACAAGATGGAGGCTTGGGTTACAATGCAATAAAATTATCAAGACATGGAATCTATCATGCACAAACCATATGTGAACAAGATACCATCTTAATCAAAACCAAACATCACTAAATTTTAATTGCGCATCCCATGTTTTTCATAATTTTATGATAAAGCATCATTGTAATTTATGAATGTAAAAAAAAATTATTTATAAAAATTTAATCAAATATTATGTTGTGCAATATTATCTTAGCTTTTACTAGTATTTAAATCAATCAACATAACATTGCATCACATTAAATCATACACGCAAAAAAAAATTAAAATGAATATAAACAAGTTGGTCTTAGGTAGCAATTTTAAATTTTATGATTCATGCCATCATATGTGAGATTAAGAATAATTTCACTTTTAAATTGGTGGTATTGAAATTTTCTATAACAAATTTGAGATAATATCACCACCTATAACTACATCTTAAGGTGACAACTTGTATGTTCTACAACTCACTCAAGTACACTTGTGAATTATTTTGTATATAAAATGGATATATAGAAGTATTATATATACTAAATTAAAAATCAACTAATGTAAATGAACTACACATACCATGCATAGTTCTTGAATTTTAGAATTTTGAAATATTCTAATTTTTTTGTATTTTTGATAATATGAAACTGAAAAAGGAACATATTAACTAATGAATCCTATAATAGCCTCATAAACAATAGGTCTTGTATCTAACATGGGAAGGATGACCTCTCACAAATGGAAAGTATCATTCCACTATGAGTAACTAGTCTTGACTCAGAATCTAAAAAAAGGTCTAACTTTGTAACGTAATCAGCATTGTCATGATGATAAGTTATATTATGTTGTGTATGTTTTTTATCATAGTGTACTTGAGAAATATTTGCAACCCATCATGAAGTGTACAAAAAAAAATTTGGTGTTATTTTTGGAACACTCTTAATGCCTTGTAATACTAATCTAGGATGTGCTAGAGTAGAGAGCTATTCTCTATAATCTATGAAAATCATTGATTAAGTGGCTTTTCAAGAATAGGCCTTGTTTTCAACTTGACCACTTATTTATAAATTATATTGAGTGGTTTAAACCTTTTTAGATTGTTCAACTAAAATCTATTATATAGCAATAATAACCCTAGGTTATAGGTTGTATTCATATAGAATACCATGAACTTTGATAACCTTATTAATAAAAATATATTTGAAACATATGTGTACTGTAGAGGTATTACAAAAATATATTGAATCCATGGATGTCCCAATAACATATTCAAGACTCATGTTTTGTGTACTACCACATGTATTGTAACAACCTATAGTGGTAATGTGATCTCACCAATATAAATCTAAACATGACCATCAAAGCCATTTATTACTATTGTTTTAGGAATTCTATCATTATCTATGTATATAGGATGATAAATAGGTCTGATAGTGCACATATTCACACTTGAATCTTTATCAACCATTACACTTTATATAGGTTGATTATCAATGTAAGCTCGAATGATTAAAGAGTGTATATCAAAATCATTGTCAACTATCTCATTCTCTATGAATGTGATGAGTGGTAGAGATGGCATTAAAACATGATATGTACTAATGATGCCTTCAAAGGATATTTGGCCTCTATATGATGATGATAAGAAGTTTGTGGATGGTGTGCATTGTATGTGTAATGAATTTCTGATTTATTTGATATTTTTTTACCAATATGGTTAGGGAAAAGATCATTTAATATCTTCATTGTTCTACTCTAACTTGATGTGCCTTTTTACCCACATCAATTATGTTCTCATATATCAAATCTTGAATAATTTATCTCAAAATTATGCATCTATTAGTAGTATCCCTTGATGTTCTATGAAAATTTTTTTTAAAAAAAAACTTCAAATCAATTCCTCTTGGAATAGGATTACTCACATCAACCTCTTTAATAAGAGGTATCAATATGAGGTTACATTCCAATAAACTTTGTAACACCTTATAGGGATATTCTATAAATTTGGTAAAGTGTCTCCTTGGAGGAGCTGATAATATAATGCATGAAGTAGGTTCTAAAACTGCATTCATTGTTATCTTTATATCATTCTTATTTTCACTTGATTTCACCCTGTATGGTGCCTTAATAATATTATTTGAATGAGATGTATAAAATAGGTTGGTTACATTATATTATTCATTTCCAAAAAAATAACTTCTCTTTACTTAATTATTAACATAAATCCATGAATGATAAAAACTTACTAAATAAATAGATTCATGTAGAGGTGGAAGCAATCTTTGTTTGAATATGTCTTGAAATTTTCTATATTCCATATGATTAGTCATCTTGGATAATATGGTATTTTATCATAATACATATTCTAAAATAAGCTCATTGGATTCTTCTTTGAGCTAAGCAATCTGAGCATATGAAATCATTTCACTTATATTGATTGAGAAATGTGTAAGGAACAAATATTTCAATGGATTGAATGCATGAACTAACTAATTTGTTAAATATTAAAACCATATTAGAGCATACTCTTTTAAAATTCAAGTAAATATCTTGGTTTATAACCTCTTATTGGACATATAATCCAAACATGTGTAAAATGTTCTCATATGTTGTCCAAGGTCACCTTTTCCATCATACAATGTAAGAATAGGTGTCATAAGACCAATTGGTAAAGGATATGATAAAATATTTTGAGAAAATGGATTATGAAATAAAGTTTTTGAATCAAGTACCTGGTCAAGGTTTTTAGCATGTTATTCCATTTGCAACACCTTAGTTTGTAGAGCTAAAAAAAATTGCATCAAGAATAGAATGTGTGTTACCCAAAGGTGGTGTCTCAAATGACTAAGTAGGAATTGACATATTAATCTAATGAAAACCTTAGATTTCCTTCATATATTTTTTAGTATAAAATTTATATTGAATGATTTAGATAAAGGTATGGATCCCATAATAGTCAAAGTTTCACAGTATTTGCCTTCATATGCTTTTGTTATTTCTTCTCTAAAAATTTTATAAACACATCTTTTATATCTAGATTATTTTAAATAAACCCTTTTATTTTATCCATGTCAACAAATATATTAAATAATTCTACCATTATGGTTTTATCAACTTAGATTTGGAAATGTTCAAATTGAGTACCACTTAGTTGAGCACTTCTTATAAGAGAGGTAGAGATAAATTTATTAGATTGCATATAATATGAAGTAGAAACTTGGAATATTGTTGTTGGAAATTAATTTATAAAATTTGAAAACCCTAATATAATAATTAGAAACAATATAAATAAGTAAATAAACTCTAGAGACATTTATGGTTAGGTTTTTACAATATCTGATCAATAGACAAGGTCACCAATATGTTTTGTCAAAATTAGGGAATTAAAACAAGTGTTAATCCAATTATCACAAACTATTGAGTAAAATAAAAATTATAAAATATACAATAAATCATATTGGTTTGAAACTTACTATTTATAGAAAAATGCTAAAGGGGGAAAATTTAAAGACAAAATACTTAGCTGGCACTCTAAATTGATGACTATAACAGAGACTATGTGATTGACTATAGGATTGTATGATGATGTTGTGAATCAAGAATAGTGCTCTATTCAAATTTGGGACAAGGTCACATTATTTGAACAAAGCTGACATGCATTGTTGTTTGTATGGTTTGATAGCTCCAATAGGGTTTTGACCCTCTATGTAAATTTGGATTGATGCATCTTAATCTGTAGGTCTTGTGTGTGAGAATAGGGTATATTAACTTGTTGTGGGATTCGTTATTTACCTCATTCATCACTTGTAACCCTAACTCAATTGATAATGATGAATATATTCATTATATGGGGGAAAATGGGTTAGTGGTTGAAGTTATGCTTGAACTTAACACCCCCTATGTTGAGCACTACCTACATTATAATACTTTGAAGAGGAATCAAACTCCATGTAGTTCTCCCATTCTATGGTGGTTTTTTTGAAATATTGGTGTGATGTTATATGCTATTGCAATCATAATGTAATTAGATGCTTGAACAATAACTTATGATCTTGGAGGTGTATTAAAACTTTGCTCAAGGTGATTTTGATTATGTGGACTCAAAATTAATAAGAATAAGTGTTTTCATCTCAATGTGTAGTTATAATAAATTTGGTTTTTTTAATATATAAGCAGCTTTCCAAATAGTATAGAAATCAATGGAAAATATGCCTTGATAGTGGTATTTTGAGGACTTCCTTAGATGGGGCTTGAGAAATGTGTGGGATGATGCATTAAGTGAACTTGAATTTGAGAAATATCCATTGTTTGGTGGGAGCATGAAATTGATAGATTTAGACACTACTAGTGAGTGGGATAGTCTAAAGGAGTGACATGTCTAAGAAGTAGAGATAGTTAAGCTGAAAGTGTGAATCAATCAAAGGATGAGCTTAGACTATTTAGAATGAGGAATGGTAATATCAAGTATCATAATTGCTTAAGGATAAGGATATCATGAATATAAGTAGAGGAATAGTAATTTAAAATCATGGAATTGAGTATGAATTAAGTGTGTATAAGGAGATGGTCATAGGTCCATTGTTTTAGCATTAACTGTTAATTTTAGGGATTACACTTTTAAACTGACATTTACCTAGAAAGAAAGTAGTGATTTTTAAAATTCCTTCACTTTTGATCTTATCTCTTAATTTTATTCCAACTTATTTCCACCCCTATCTCTTATGGATAAAATATGGTTGAGGTTTCTTCTTGATCTGGTGAAATTGTGAAAAAAAAATGGTGTTCTTATACCCCTCCAATAGCCAGTTTTCCCTTGAATTTTGGTGTCAAAAAATATTTTCTCTATTATGTAGTTATTTAAGCTTGTCAAGAAATATTTTTTCTTGTTTATACATTTCATCATCCATTCCTATTATTGTTACCACTTCATTCAAGCTTCCCAATCCCACTTCCACCTTTGTGGTTTCCCATAAATATTCTTGAAAAGTTCATGATTCCATGTTTTGAGGAAATATTTGATGTAATTCAATTTCTTGGCCATTATAACATATGAGATCAAACTATTATTTGGGAATGAGTCCATAAATCATTCATACACACCATTCATGAATAATCTCTCAGCCACATTAATTAGAATTTAAAAGGGCACTTGTAGGAGCCCCATATGGCTTGACCATCCATTCCACTAGAGAATGGTTAGACTTAGATATGGGAATAATTTTACTTTCCACTATCTTATTGTTGTTTAGCCAAGGAGAAGAGATAAATAATCTATTTAATTGCTTTATAATTTTTTTTGAAACCCAATCTTATGTTTTCCTTTAAAAAATTCCATTTTTCAGGGCCACATGCAGGATATTATTGGTAGAGAAAAAACTAGATAATTCTAACTATGATTGAGAGGGATGGAGGATTCCACCCCCTCTTATTATTAATGCATGGAATTGAGTTGGAATCTCCCCCCTTCCCCAAGACAAAAAAAAATTTCTTGGAACCTTGTAAACTAAAGAGACAACACTTCCAAACATTATCTTTTGAGGATATGATCCATTTTCCCATACACATTATAGAGAAAAAAATCAATGTTATAGGAGAGATCTAATATCATAAAAAAATTCCAATTCATGCCTCTAAGAGTTCCACCAAAACTAAAAATGGAGACCAAACTCCAACTAGGGATTCAAATGCTCTATGTTTCAGCTACAAAATCTTATTTCTAAACCTTCCAATTTTTATTCATTATTGCACTTGCATCTTATACATTCAATTTTATATCTTATAATATCAAATTATTAGGATTTAGGGAGAAACATTTTATGATTAACTAAGCATTGATTGTTAAGGTCATTTAATCTCCTAACATTCCATGAAGTAGTATTCATGAGAGGTCATAGGGGAATTTCACCCCAGCTTTTTCAAAAATAAATAATTTGATGATAGTATTTTGTTTACCACTTGAGACATCTAATATTAACTTATTTGTTTTAAATCTCTTCCCCTTTCCTCCATAGTTAGGCTTGGAGATAATACTATATGTTTATGATATTATGATAATTTACCTAGAGTTTATATCATCCTCATAATCACTTCCTTCATGTTCCTCTAATTTAACCTTTAAAACCACACCTTCTGCCATTGCCTCACTAGTCGGAATCCCCCTACTTTTCATCAGGGTGCTTGGTTCCTTTTTAATTACATTGCGTAATATTTTAGAAACCTTTTATGATTATTTGGAAATTATTTTAGGGTATTTGATCATGATGTTAGGGATGAGGTATTCCCTTTGAATTAGTCTATCTCTCACAGCCATAGTCTTAGATACATTTAGACCTTTAATGTTAGGGTATTTCTATACCATATTTCCTATGGATAACACAACCTATTTTATTCAAAAAATACTCAAATGATGGGACTTTATTACCCCTCTAAAAAATTAGGTTTTTATTGGAAGGCATCAGGGTAGAAATTGGGAAATCTTTTTTGACATGGCCTACCTTTCAGAATTAGAAGTATCTAAATGTGATCTTCTCCACATAAATCCATTAATGTCAAGCTTGCCCATAGGATATTAGGGTAATAATATATAGTATTCCTTCCTCCAACTCCAAGTAGACACATAGTCTCACATATGAGTTTAGCATTCCATCTAAATAAGTTAGATCAATTTGAATGAAACTACCCAAAGCTTTCCCATCTAAGTTAGATATTCCTTGCACTAGAAGAACATATATTCCAACCCAGATGGGAAAGAAACCAAGCCTAGAATTTAGAGAATCAAAAATTTATATTTATTATTAAATACAAAGTCCAGTCCCTTCCATGAGCCACAAGCTAGCATCAAGGATTCTTTGTTTCTTATCTTGGTTAGGGAAAACTACCATGAAGAATCCTTTAGGTATAAATTTGTGCTTACATCCATCTCCCAATTGTTCCATCACACATAATTAAATCTCCCTAATAGCTAACCACTCTCCTATGAACTTCTAAATGATCCCCCTTTATTCTAGAGTCATGATATTTGAAACTAAGGGCATTCCAAGCCAAATATTTTGTTTTGGGTTCCAAGAACCTCTTCTTATCGACCTATTGTTCCATTCTCTATGCCCTTGTTTGAACTAGACCCCAAAATAATCATGTTGGTACTCATCTTCACTTTTGTTGGATTAAACCCTTATTAAGATTTAGTCAACTCATTATAGCATGTAGTTAGATGGTTATCTTCATCCAATCCCCATTGATCATCACCACCAAGAAACAACTTGTCTTAGGGGTCTTTAGGTAAAATAAAAGAAAATTATTCTTCTTCTTCCACCAAAAAAATTGTTTCAAATCACTCCTCTTAGATATCTCCCTTTGCCTCTTTTTGTAACTAGTGATCTCTTGTTTTGGCTCTCTCTCCTCTACATTTTTATATTTTTTGTCATTTACATTCACCAACCTATTTCCTCTTCCTATGCTCACATCATTTCTCTTGCTAGTGTCACCTTTTCTCTCCATTTCCAATATTTGATTAATTACTTAATCATGGTAGAAAATATACACAAATACAAATTAACATATATTTATAATTAATGAATCCCATTTATTTGATGTAAATACAATTGAGAGATAGATAGTCCCCAAAGCCTTTATAAGTCCCAATTATTTAAAATGCCCCTTTATGCATGATTTATGATGTTGCTTGTTACTTGTTTGAATTTGTTTATATGGAACATTACATTGTCCTTTGTGTGTCTAGAATTAAATTATCTATTGTATGTGTATTAAAATGTCCATTGGGTGTGTGACATTACTTGCCCATTGAGTGTGGCCCTTGACCTTATGTGGCATGTGATTTTTCATTGCGTATGACTTTAATATTTTGTTTCTTATGTGTGGATAAATTATATGATTTGTTATTGAGCTTATTAGTGTCATGATATATATTAGTCACTCGCCTTATTATTTATAATTACATGATACATATCATGCACTTTTCTACATGTTCACTACTTAGTTTATGAATATTCATTACAATGTTGATTATTCATTGTGTTGTTCACTAATATATCTATCTTGAATTAAACTTGTATGCTTAGGATAGATGTCTGATACATACTCAGATAATTTACTATTATTATGATTCTCCATGTGTTATTATATGTTATACATAGATTATATATTTTTCTATATAACATGATGAAATCAACTACTATATTTTAAGATAAGTAATTTTTAGACTTCATTCCTTACAAAGGGGGCATACACAATGGCTTGTCTTAAGATTAAGCCTTCACAAATACATAAAATTCAAATTTTAGGCACATATTATTTTAAAATGATATAGTTTTATGTAGATATTATAGGTTTTTAATTCAAATATGATAGTTTTGACTCAAATTGGGGGTATATATGTGGCACATGTCATAGATTTCAATATTTTGTGAGACTATGACACAAATTATAGGTTCAACTTACTTAAATTATTACAGTGGGTGCATATGTGTGGCAAATGTTCACAATATTTTGTAGATAACATGATATATTGGCACATGTTATATGACTCAGGTTACTCATATTACTAGATGGATTGGAAACACATGTCAATCTCTATTCAGTATTACTCATAATTATTCCAAAAATAAATTATAGTTGAGAATTAAACATGCATTTTTCAAGAATTATAAATTTAAATCATATATTTGTATATAGTGAATGATTCAAAAAATAATAAGTGGACTCTTAAGCATTACTCAAATTCATTATAATCCTTAGTGGATTCCATTTACTCATATTATTAGAGTTGTGTGGGGATAAAGTTATGCATAGCATAACTTCTAGGCACTTCTCCATTACAAATGAGGGTTGATGCATACTCAGATCAGGTCATGATCTTACTCAGGCATCTCCATGGGGTCATGATAACCTCACTCTCCATTATATCTCAAAATACAAGCTTGGTTTGCATATACGTAGCTGTAATCATTTATTTTATATTTCATTTCACATATGTTCAATGTTTTTACTTGTTTATGTTTACATTATAAGTGAATATTGATTTATAAATGTTTCAATATAGGTTTACATGAAGTAAGGTGTAATACATAGTACATGTTTGAGCACACCCATTATAGTTATCCTTAGGTATCACCTTCTATCCTTTTAATTTTTTAATTTCATTTACTAGATAAAAGGGGGGGGGGGGATATAGACACTCATATTTTGTGTTAGGCACTTGACAATGTGTAATTTGATCAAACCTTAAACCACTTGACTTATGCTCATATACAATACTTGTATTCACCATTCCTCTAACCAATCTCTCATATATAGGCCTCACCCTTCCAAATTATCATTATTGAAACATAAGAATTTCCTAGCCTTTGCTCAAACATGTTTATATCATTATCAAACTATCTCCCAACCTAGGGTAAATTTTAAGATCCCCTATTAGAAAACCTCTTGGAGTTATTTGGTGAATCTATGAAAAAAAATTCATAGGCATGGAAAATCTAATAGGCATGGTGGTGAATCCATCGAGAGGAGAGTAAGGACACAAAAGATTTAAGAGTTTGTTTGTTTGTTTATGTACCACCATTTAGTAGTACCAAAAAAGGAAGCTGAATAATGTTGTTGAATGACTTATCAAATGACATTGTTGAGTAGTGGTGTCAAATGGTAGTTTCAAATAGTGTTGTCAAACAGTGCTACCAAATGGTTCTTCCAAACTGTGCTACCAAAAAAAGTTGTTAAATAATAATGTTAAAATTTTATTCTAGATGGTACTACCAAATGGTATGATAAAATAGTGTTGTCAAATGGTGCTACCATCTTAGAGCTATTGACTAGTGTGGCTATCCTACATAGAGGCTATTTGGTTACTTGTTTCTTATTTGGTACAACTGGGTAATCCATGTTTTCAGTATGTTAGTCATGTTGTTGTTTGACTTGATGGCCTTGGTTTTCTCCCTTCACTTATAAATACCCCCCTTTTCCCTCATTTTAACCTTTTTGCATAATTGTTTTCTCATCCCCCTCATTTTCTATAGTTATCAACCTACCATAGGCACACCATCCACATAGTGATTCACCTACTCCTACAACCAACCACATCCATGATCCACCTCTCTAAATTCTAATGCCATAGATTTGATAAAGAAATACATTTTCAATAATTTGTTATACCTAGATATTTTGAAGCTAGTATAATAGCTAGATGTGTTCGATGATTGGATTTTTAAATATAGCCTCAATGGCTTGTTGTACATGCCCCAATACAAAATTGACACTAACTTACTAAAATCATTAATGTCTTATTATGACACTAGTGATATGAGGTTCAAAGTGAACATTGACTCCAAATTAATCTCTTTTGGTACCTCTGTTATAGACATTCATAATTTGACATGGATTTCATTCCATAATGCCAACCTTGTAACTCCAAAATCAATACTAACAGATGATTGCAAGAAATATTTAGAGTTAGTTTTCAACTTATAATTCAGTCAAATTGGTATGTAAATTTGTTTTTCATATTTTAAATTCAAGTTTTGTAGATTTTTATCCTTTTCACTCATTCATATTTTTTCAATTTCATTTCAGATAGTCAGAAAAGGGGCCTCCATATTGACATATCTGACCCATTTCTTAAGGTAATGGTTCAATTTTTCCTTGCAAGAATGGTGTTACAGGGAAGACCAACAAACATTCCCTTTTGGGTTTTTTTTTACATTCTTCATACTCTTTTGGGTTTGAGATATGAATGATGTACATTTATTTATTCTAAGATTAAGTTAGATCTGAATTATGCTTGTACTAATCCTAGTTCCACAATTCCCTATTCCAATTTTATTTTAGACTTGTACTATGAGGCTTTATATAACCTTCAATAAATAGTGATTCTAACTATGATAAATCCAAAAATGAGCACAAATGTTTTTTTCTATTGATGAGTAGGAGGTTATTTTACCATTCAAACGAATCACCTAAATGGTTTTGTTTATAAACTATTACAAATTTTAAGCTTAATATTTATTTATTTATTATTGGTAAGATTTCATGTATTTATGACATAAAAAAAGGTTACTTCAAAAGTGCATCATGCATCTAAAATATTTGGATATTTTGAGTCTGAAGAATCATCCTTCCATTCCTTTCATATTTTATAACATCCAAGAGTTTCTTTCGGATCATCTCCACATGTAGGTTTCATATTTAAACTTTCAATAATAAATGCATAATGAAATTTTAACTTTCAAGTTTGCATTATCTTATTAATTTATTTGATTTTTATAGTTGACTCAAAATCAATTTAGGTTGGCCTTGAAAAACCTCAAAAAACCCCAACATTTCATCTGTCAATGTCTTCTCAACCCTCTATTCAAGGTATTTTACATACCATGTTTTAGTTTTTTAGTTTAAGTTTATTGGATTACAGATTTTATTGACTAGAAGATTGTCTATTGCACCTCAAACCACCCCCGTCACTCTAAATATGACTCATAGATTAGAGGACATACTCTCTCCAACTACAAGTACTAAATCTTTAGTTTAAAATTAGCATTGAGTTTTATTTTTTAAATTTACCAATTTTTTTAATATAATTTATTTTTGTAGGGCACCCTCAATAATTGATAAAAAGTATGCCATCACCACTGTCAAACCTAGTTTACACAAGGGGAAGAATATTTCATTCCTAGCACTTAGCATAGGAACACTGTAATTATTAGGTTCTGACTTCCCAAATTTATCTATCAGAGGTCTCTCCAGTGCATAAGAATTAACATGTTTGTAGTAAATCGATCTTGATGAGGAATATCTGGGGATTGAAAGTAGAGAACTTGGTGGTAGTGTTTTCAGTCCCCATAATTTTATTCAGGGTCTAGATGTAATTACTCAAGAGGAACCTTACGCATCTTTAACCCCCACCCCACCAGCGAATGTTGACTTATCTATCGATGGCATGACTACTTTTTCATTACATAATGTATTATCAAAATGTATTATTTTAAATCTTGAGGGATTATAGATGAGTTGAAAAATGTATTTGTTTGGGATTTTTGGGCAAAATCATTGATAAAAGAAATAAATGCCCATTATCACAACCATTCCCAGAGAGAGAATTTGTTTTCATTAGTTCAACATGAACCCATAAATATTGATGTTTTATTTGGTGAAGCTAAATATGGGTTTGTATTTGTTTCTAATAGTTATAATTATTATGTTTGGAATATTATGATAAATAGGTTGGATAATTTGAATGTCGAAGCCCAAGAATATTTTAATAAATGAGCAAAGGACACTAACCTTGTTGTTATTTTAAATGTTAAGAAGGAAAAATTTGTGGTAATGTATCATCATTTTTATCAAATATCATTTCATAGTTATTATAATTTGTATCTAATTAGATTTTGTTTATAATTACAGAGAAAATATGAGAATCTAAAAAAGGAAGCTGAGGTCCTCAATGTGCATTTTAAAAATGCATGAAGAAGTTTATATTCTACCATTCTATTCAAAGAGAATCTTGTTTTGTTAAATAAATAGAATAACACACTTAGAAAAATCATAAGGAGCTAGGATGGGACCCTGATGCTTTATTGAAGTAGAAAATAGATGTTGATCCAGGTCTAATTTCATAGGAGATGTTGTGAAAGAAGAAAAGAATGTATTTCTCATATTAATTTTGTTATAGAGGATCTTGAAAGGGTAGGGATATTAAAGGATGTCAGAGAGGAAGGGTAGGTAAGGATTTTTAAGGATGGTGGTAATAATGTGGATGATTGGAGTGATAAAGTGGCTAAGCAGTGAGGTGTCTTTACAAAAAAATGATATTTTTTGATGTTACAAACTCATTATTATATTTGAAAAGATAATCTTATGTTTTTTATAGAACAATTTGAAATGAAAATTTTAAGTTTGAATTTGCAAAGATCAGTTTACTAAATTTTAATTACTCTTGTTTTACTAATTTATGGTTCATTTATCATCCTACATGCATATTTTATGTTGGTGTAGTTTAATGAGCATGGTGATGTCGACTAAAATTATTTTTTCTATGGATTTGGCTGAGCATGAATTTGAATTTGAATTTGAAATTGAATTTTCTGATGTTGCAAACTCATTATTATATTTGAAAAGATAGTTTTATAATTTTTTTTAAATAATTTGAAATGATAATGTTAAGTTTGAATTTATAAAGATCAGTTTATTATATATCGATTACTCTTATTTTACTAAGTTATGGTTCATTTATCATCTTACATGCATATTCTGAGTTGATGTAGTTCAAATAATATGGTGATGTGGACTGAAATTATTTTTTTCTATGGATTTAGACTAAGCATGAATTTTAATTTAATGTGATTTCATCTTAATCAATTATTATCATTGTTTTAGATAATGGAAAAGTTGTAGTTATTATGGATGTAGAGTCCAGGAAATAATTATGGTTTGTTTCTGGTTAACCGTCAATGAAAATTTCATTGGTCTATTTGATAACAACTAAGTAAAATGTTTATTTTTTTTCATGAGAATTTAATCCAATTCAATGATGAATTTTTTTCCTAGGTTGTTGTTTTACATTTGAATCTTCATGAATTTAATTTTTTTCTTTTCAATTTGGTCATGTTATCAATAGACTTGTCATCTTCTATCACCTTGGTATTTGACTTCAATATTCATATTTTTAAGCTAAAAGTTAAGGTTAAAACTATTAATATGGTGATACAATATCAAATTTATGTTAAGTAATAAAAATATGTATTTAACAATGCAATCTTTTAAAAATACTAAAATATTATGACCCATTTGAAATTTTGAAGAACCAATTAAATAAAAGGGAAAGTTGCATGATGAATGGAATAAATATTTCAAATGACAATGTTATAAACAATTTCAATGAATTAAATGTTTTAAAATATAAAATATGATATGAAATTGGATTTTAAAATATGATAATTGTAATAAATATACAACTAAAACTCAGGTAGTTGAAACAATCCTACACAAACCTACTCATTGCAAGTGACATTTGTCTTTGTCATGTCACTGGCATATTCAGTGTCAATATTTACATCATCTTTATTGGTCATTGTATTACCAATGCCTCTTATTTTAGTTAGATAACTCCATGTTTTCAGATCTCTTTCATAAGGAAACATGTCCACATCATAACATTAAACATACAATCTCAAATAGGTTTTTAAATTTTTATCCAATCTGTTTCAAATTTTTGACTTAATGAAAGATAATACATTGAATACTCTTTCATCTTCCATTGAGTTGAGAATCATTATTTTAAAATTTTCATATAATCAAAATATTCACTAATACTCTCTTACAGGATGCTACTAGGATGAAAAAATTTCCATGGTTGTGTAATTACCCTATATTATGTTGGTTAACTTAGAAGGTGATATTGTTCAAACATTGTAATTCTAAAATGTGTTGACTAAGATATCAGTAAATAATTTTCCAAAATACTTTTTATTTCAAATCCATTGACCTCTACATATTTACCAAAATACTTAAAAAGAGAACCCATGTATTTGTGAAATAAATTGCTAATCTATGTTGAACTGTTATGATTATTATAAAATATGGGATTCACAACTACCATGACCTCTAAAAAATCATCCCTTTAAAAATGATCTCTAATTTTGATAGATAAGTTTTGTGAAATTATACTCAATTTCATCTACATTTCAGATATAATAGTATCGTATAGAATAGTGTTACAAGTAGTTTTTCAGTTTCAGCTCCCACATAATCAGGTCTTCTATAGAAAGTGTGCATTGGTATCTCCTTGACATTAACAAGGACACAAAGATGATCATTGATATTCAATTTAAAATTGATTTCAAGATTCTTAAAATCTATCAAAATTTTCCAACTACTAAAAATAGGCCCTAAAAATTTGCATTCAAAGTGTATATTATATATAAAGATTGACATACTAATTTTCTCAATCATATGAAGTCAACAATATCAATGGATCTCTCCTAAGCATGTTTCATTAAACAATTCATTTCTTTCAACATTGGGATAATTTCACATAATGTCAGCAATGTTTCTAAATTTATTAAATGGTATAACAAATATTTTTTCTTGTCAACTTCTCTATGATATCTATTCATAAAATTTACTAATGATGGATATTCTTCAAAAATTATACATGTAGGTTCATACATAGAAATCCATCTTGTATCAACATCTTTCAGTAGGTATTTACCATCAGTCACTCCTATAGCAAATTTTTAGAACTCTAAAAATGTTTTTAGATTGTTTGACAATAAGCATTTAAGTCATGAATGGTCTCTTCCACTTTTATGATATTAGTGAATTTGATAACTATTTTGTATGCAATATTCATTCTATGAGCCATGTAATGAATCAGGATCATATATAGGGAAATTGTCATTTATAGTCAAACACATAGACCATTTCTATGCCCCTGCATAATTGATGCACCATCAACCCCAACACATACTAGCTTTATAGCTAGTTCATAATCATTCATCCCAGTTTTATCTTTCAAATTAGATACAACCAATTTGTGAAGGTTTTTAGCATTATAATTTTCTACCATTTTATGAACTGTTAATAGATGAGGTTGCTTTGAATAGTTCTCAAAAGTATAAACATGTATGCAAACCCAAGATGTCTTGTTAATTGATATGACCTCATCAATGGATAGTGAGATGAATAGTGAATTTTGAAAATTTTATTTCAAATCCTCCTTCTCAAGTATTGCTAGACATTTTTCTATTTTCCAAGCACTGTTATCTAACCAATGTGATTATGGAATATCAATAAATCCATTATGTTGAAATAAAATCTTATAATCTAAAAAATCATAAATAAATTTACATTTTTTTTAAATGTGGTATATGTTAGAGAACTGTATATATTTGGCCTTTAGATGGAACAGCATAACTTTTCCAGATTGAGCTTTGATTATTCCCCCCTTTTTCAATATGATGTTTTTGATGTTTCTTATCATTTTCATACTCGTGTGCATATCTTACATGCATGCATTCTTATAAATTTTTCCACCTATGTGTTCTTATTGTTTGTCCATCTATGTAATTCATTGTCACATATTTTTCCATAATATTTCTCAATCATGTCCAACTTAAGTTACATTATGTGTTATTTTCTTAGTTTCTAGCTATATATTGTACATTTGCATTTTGTTGAAGTATCATTACCATTTTTGGGTTGTACAGGTTTAATGAAGGGAAATTTGTTTGACCAATCCACCTTAAAGGACTTTACAATTGTCCATCTACTTCTCATCCTTGGCAAATATTTTTGAATGAATTTTTTAGCTAAACTTTGTGTTTGATGAGAACTAGCAAACTCTTTTGGAAGTTGAGTTTCATGATCATTATCGTCAAAAACTAGAGGCATTTCTCTGAGTGGTGGCATGTCACCATCAATATAATCTTCAAGGGGTGCCATGTTATTATGATTAATTCTTTTCTATGAGATACAATCATGATCAGTGAGGATTTTTGCATGTAAAATTGTTTTTATATTATTCAACAATTAAAATAAAATTCAATACAAATTAAAAAAGTAATATGTACCTGTATTTTGAGTGCATCATGGTTGTGTTGGATTTTTTATTTTCTCTTTAAAATAAGATAATATGCTTGATTTTCTTGATAATTGGCATGTCATTTTACCATTTCTACCAGATGCCATGATGAGCAAGGATGCTACAGTTCAATTTTAGGTAGAGCCTAGAATGCCATTATCTAATTCTACACCATTCGATTACAGACAAGATGTTATCATTTGATTACAACCAATTGGTTTAGAGTGCGGATCTTATCATTCAATTCAGCCAACCAATTGTAGCATGGATGTTATCGTTCGGTTCTATCATTTAGTTACAACATAGATACTATCATTTGATTTAGTTGGTTAGTCATAGTTTAAATGCTACTATTTAGCCATAGTCATTTGGTTGTGGTGAGGATTCTACCATTCTATTTTAGATTCTTGCCTATTGTGTGCTTGTTTGATATCATGGGGTGACTACCAAAATTATATTTTGATGGTTACCCATGGTAGACTATGTACTATATATATGTGGTGAATTGAATGGTTAACAAATAAATTATTGTAAATGATTAGTGAGCAGACCCTAAAGTAATTTACATTATGAAATTTTAGGTGATTCGGACCTATGTAGTGACCCTAAAAAATTGCCATTTTTTTTTCAAAAATTAGAATATTCATGAATTAATTAATATTCACCAATAAAATTTACCTTGTCCCAACCTCATGCCATTGTTCTTGATTTTTGGAAAAGTTTATGCCTATGAGACAGGTCTATTGTCATGAACTTGTCCACTTAGAGAAAACTTGTCCCTATGCCCTTTAACAATTAGTTTTCAAATTTCAAAATTCCCATAAGTGTCATCCCACATTTATTTTAAGTTGGTTTGAATTAAATAATCCAAATATTTCACTATATAACCACATCAAGCCTTAAAGTTTGAAGGGGCTATCATTGTTTTACCTATCACTAGAAATTACTCTGCACATTGAGAGGAGCCTCCCAAAAGCTTCTAAATCTAATACCTCTCAAAGGAAAAACCTTGAGCTAATTCTAATGCAAGGTTAAGTCATAGGTTCTCAAGCATTAAAATCCATACTTGGGATTTCACAACATATTAGCATTACACAATATTGCACACACTTAATTAGGTGAGATAACTACATATGGTTTGATTCTATAGACACTAGAACACCATACACTATGGCTCTAGATGTCACATTAACATTTAAATCACCCCTTGGCCTCCTTTGGGTTAGATTATTTACCAATTCTCTCATAATTAACCTATGACCATTTCATAGGGAATTAACTGCCAGCCATTAGTGGATTAGCCAATTTCGACTATGTCCCCTTGATCACTAGTGGTCATCCCTCGATCATTGATGGTTGACCAGAATATCGGTAGTTACTTAAATTCTTGCATGATAAAAGGAATCAACTTCAATTTGACTAAAAATTACATAACTAAAAATCACTCATTGATTACCATCTATGTAATTTTAGTCTATTATTCACATGATTAGACTGTTTGATAGACTTTTGATAAACCATTTGTTGAACTCTTCATTTCAAAATTCCTTTCCTCTATGTTAAGATATGAAGATAAAGTTGAATTAATAATTTTATGGTAAGATATTTTGACTCCCGGGTGAAGCCAAAAACTTCCCAACAAACTAGGAACTAGGTTAGAGATTTAGGGTGCTTCTGCAACTCAATATCTTGAGCCAAGGTACCGTTACTCTACTGACATTGCTCCAAGATCCACAATATATTTTATCCAACATCAGCATTCCTTAGACTAGCAACACCTAAAATCTATCTATGTTTTTTTTCAAGATTCAGTAATTAGCTCTATTTGTTTCATTGCTTGTGGCATTCCCCTTTATTTTTATTTCTTCTCATCTTTCTATGTTGGAGTTCTGCAACTCCAGACATTTCACCTCCTACCCAAAACCACCCATAAACCATTCTCACTCACATGAATACCCAATCCCTAAACCAAATACCCCTGAGCATTACTTTCTATTTCACAACCAACATTCAACCCAAACACCACTTCTAGAACCTCTTTGTAACTCTTCCCAAAAAAATTCTCTTCCTAAACCAAATCCAATAGTAACCACCAATGGTCTTACCTAAATTTTGATGAACTTACCTACCCACCAATGGTTAGCAACCACTGATAATCATACCCAATTTTCAATGGTCACTGTGTGTCATTTCATAATAGTAAGCTAATTTGATCCATCTACCCATACCTAAATCCTATTTTATGATATTTTATTTTATCATAGAACTTCCACTTATTTTATGAATCAAGTTTGAGTAATTTAGCATTATGATTCAATCATTTATTGTTATTTTTAATTGAAATAACTTGTTTCTTTTCAAGCATTTCTTGTATTTGATTTTAGTACCTTCTATTATTTCATGCAAGCATCTATTTTTAGCTTACTATAACTTAAGTGTTTTAAAAGTGTGGATTGACAGCCTCCAAGGAAGCTTTTACTTCTTGGATCTAGCTCATGCTAGGTAGTCCACCCTACTATCTCACTAAAACACCATTTTCTAGATTACTTTCTTATCTGCAGTTCATCCTCCCTAGACAAAGAGGAATATCGATAATTATCTAGATCATGCATACACACCCACATATAAGCTCTACTAACCTCACCCTTATTTCAAGTTTTACTCTTTCTTAAATAATAAAATAAAGTGAAATTTTAGTAAAACATTATGGCATGCCAATTGGGACACTTGATCTTTCTCTTGGGTTCGTAGTTATAAGATATTTAGTTGCAGTAGAGAAGAGTCATTCATTGCATTCTTTTCTAAAAATTAAATGTTCCTTATTTCTTTTCTTCCTTTTCAAAATGCAAATTCTAGTTCCTTTTGTTTTCTTTGAAAAAAGTAAAAATTGTCATCTTTGCTTTCATTTTTGAAAATCAAAAGTACTCATCCTAGGCCTAGGCTTTGCACCATCATATCGCATGTAGGTGCATCTTAGTTATTTTTTATTCATTTGAAAAGACACCAAAATATTCTTTTGTATTAAAATTAACTTTGTATCCATTGTTTTATTGTATTGATTAGCTCACATAGCTTAATTTAATCAAGTAAATTAATCATAGTTTCACTTCTTATCATACACATAATACCAAACCACACATTCAATCAAATATAAAAACATTGACATAAGGCCTCATTGGGATTTCATCACCCAGAAATAACCTTTTCTTGGCTATTCTACTTGTATTTTACCACTAAGGGGAGAACCAACTCAGTATGCTACCTGAGTATAATCTCTAGCAACTTGGTATATTCTGGCTAAGCACCCAACACCCTTATTGTTGTAGTGTGTGAATTGAGGGGGTAGGCCATAATATCAAGCCATGTACCAAGTTCTAGTATAGATCTTAAGAGCCTTTAAATACTTGAAACCATCCTTAGACATCTTCTTTTATTACCCACTCTACAAGCCCAAGTTGGTCTTCATAAACTCCTTAAAATTAAGGCATAAGCCTAAAGGGAGATAAAAGGTATTCTAGGATTTAAATGTACTTTAGTGTATGCTTGTTTTCTTTGAGATGTTTTTATCTTGATTTCTTCTCTTTTAAGTTTGTGAGATTGATTTTATCTTCATTTTCCCCTTCTTTGCATGGTTCTAACTTGAAAATAACTAAGAAAGCAAGTAAATCAGGATCCACCTCCCAACCACCCATCTTCTTCTTCTTCCTCATCCATGGAGTACCATTAAAATGTGGAAAATTCACCCCACCATTTTATAAGTCCTATTATACCTCAAATAGTTGCCCATGGATATACAAATTTTTCCACCTTTCTAGATAATAATCCCATAGCCCTTCAACATTACCTTAATATTATGTCTTATCATACCCCTGCTTCAATTCTACCCACTAAGCCACCCTATCGCATGCCACCCCATCTTATGGGTAGCACTCTATTACAACCATTTCCACCCAACCCTTAGTCATCCAAAAATCTTCTACTAATAATCCTTCCAATACCACCATCAAAAACTAATCCATCCAACCAACCAATACCCAAATGCCTTACACCCCAACCAATAACTCTTCTAGTATAGGATCAACCTAACCTTTGGTCACCTATATTCCACTTACCACTAGAGTACCCTCTACTAGTGTTGTCACCCTTCCTCTTGTTATCTCCAATCCAAAAACCTCCATTCCATTTCAAAGCTTGGGGGTTTCCATACCTTCTACCCTTCCACCCATTAGTACTAAGGTTACCACCCATCCTCAACCTATCAACCCAACCATACCTCCAAGCCAATACATGTCGATTCTTCAACAAGTGCCCATTGTACCCAACCCAAGATATATTCCTAACCCACAAGGGTATATGGCTCCACTTTCAAACCATTAACCCCCAAGAAATCTACTCCAAAACCACCTGCTAAGAATATTCCACCACCTAAAAATCTCATTGTGAAGCCTACTCCTAATAAGGATTCCACCCTAAAATTCAAAGCCAAAGCCCCAACACCCTTACCACCTTTGCTTGAGTCTTACTCAACCATATTGTAAAGACTATTGTGAGCTTCTTGATTAACTTTTCCTCTTATCAAACCATTTGATCCCCATAGTCTTAAGCTATCATGGTTTAATGACAAACTAATTTTCTCATACCATAGAATGTTAGGACATGATATAGAGAATTGCAAATCTCTCCAATTCATAGTCCACCAACTACGTGATGAGGATGGCCTATTGTCAAAAGATCCTCCTATGAGCCCACTTCCAATATGAGAACCAAAAGTAACCACATAACACTTACCTACTTCCACACTCTCATCTAAGAGTGAGGAGGAACTAAAACAATCCTCTAACCCATCTCTTTCCCAAATCCATACCATCCATGTGGGCACACAATCACAAGCCTAACAAAAGGACAATGGGAAGGCAAAGGTCTCCATCTTGGGTGCCTCCCAATCCAACCCTTCTAAGTCAATCCAAATGTTATTTCTAAATCAAATTCACCAAACACCAATGAAGATGAATTTATATGAACTAATCAATACCTCATCCCATCACTGTCAAGAAATGATAGAGGCTTTGCAATCCATAGAGGTTCAACCATAAGATCCACAACCTCTAGCAACCTTCATCAGATCCCTTTAGCTTTCCACCCTCATTACCTTTAAGAATTTGAAAATACCCTCCATTCATCCCCATGATCTGTATCCTCCCCTCTTCATTACCACGCACATCAACCAAACCCACATCAAAAGGGTTGTGATTAATGAAGGAGATAGCATTAACATTATCTCCTCCCATGCATATGACCAGCTGAAATTGTCAGAGAACATTATGTTAGAAACCATAGCTATTCTCCATTCCTTTAATGACACTATGGCAACAACTCTAGGAACTGTCATCCTCCACATTTTTTTAGGACCTTGCATGCTTCCTAAGTTATTATATGTAGTAGAAGGCAAGTTCTAGTATAATGTTTTGCTTGGATACCCTTGGATATGTTTCATGAATTTCATGTCATCTACCCTACATTGATACATCATGTTTGAGCATGAGGGTCAAGTAGTTACCATATGAGCTGACCCAAGTCCTTTTACATCATGAGACATGACATACAAACTGAATGATGTGCTCCTTATTCCATCAACCAAACCTGCACCAACTAAAGAAAACTCCGCCTCTTCCATCAACCAATCCTTAACTAACTCATCCATCCCTTCTACTTAAATCCCTTGAAGGACCCCTTGGAATCAACATTCCAATGTCTCTCACTTGGGGAGTATCACATCTTGACCTTGGATGCCTTCCCTACTCCCCAAGAGTATAGGAACCTTGACCAAAATCCCAGTTATGATTCTAATATTAGAACCATTATTCCTTTTGGACCTCCTAATCTCAAAACTAATCTTGTCTATGGGGTACTTGATTAATTTATTTTGGCCTCCTCTACCTCCTCTTATCCTTGACCATTCACCTCTAATTTCTCCTATCTAGATAAACTGGAGTTCACCAAGACATACCTCCATAGGTGTGCTTAAAATGAATTCAGTCTAAGATGTTATGAACATAGACCACATGAGTTATTTCCTTGTAAGACATAAAAGCCTCATGAGAGACTTGGTTGCAGATTCATTATGTTTGAATAGCTAATCAATTCACCTCCCAATACAATCATTGATGATGAAGTTCCTTCCTTACCAACCCATTTCTCATAAAAATTTGAGGATTTTGATGTCATTCCCCCTAACTTTATTTTGTCAACATGATAAACCTTGGACCCCTAACTTATTAAAAGGATAGGGAAACCATAATCTTTCCTCTAATTCATCCTAAGATGGTAGGAGATGACTCTCTTACCATTCATAATATTCGTGTCAAGATGATGATTCCCTTCTCACCTACCTTGGTGCAGAAGATTCCTCTATCCACAAATCTATCCCTCTTGAGACTTAAACTATGTTAAGGGAATCCACCATGGATGTCAACTAGGTACTCAAGATAACCCACGTATTATCAAAATCAGCCAATTGCTAGATTCCATAGAGCTTTAGAATTTCCCTTCCTTCTTGTGAGACCGTAGCATAGCATTTGCTTAGTCTTATAGTGACATTCTATGAATTGACCCTTCCATCACCACCCATAATATTTTTACTACTTGTGATGCTAATCTTGTCAAGCAGAAGCTTCATCAGATGTACCCTTGCATAACCCTTCTTATCAAAAAAGAGCTTCAACACCTCCTATCCATGAATTTCATCCAACCCATTGATTATCCCCAATAGGTCTTGAATGTCATCCCTATTACTAAATCAATAGGAGGACTTCGTATTTTCATGGATTTATGTGATCTTCACCTTGCTTGCCCAAAGGATGACTTCCCTTTGCCAAGCATTGACCAGCTTATTGATCTTACAGATGGATATGAGATGATATCTTTTATGGATGGTTTCTCAAGCTATAATCAGATATTGATTACCTCTAAAGACCAACATAAAACTACTTGTATCACCCCATGGGGAACCTTCTACTATAGGGTCATGCCTTTTGGTCTAAAAAATGTTGGTGTAACCTACCAATGTGCTATGACCTATATCTTCCATGACCTTATTCACAAGACCATAGAGGATTATGTAGATGAACTTATTGGGAAATCCAAATGTTGTAAAGATCATTTAGCAATTCTCAAGATTATATTCAAATGCTTCATCCATTACCATGTTTTCCTTAACCCTAAGAAATGCATTTTTGGGGTCTTATCAGGAAAGTTCCTTAGATTTGTCATCTCTCTTCAAGGAATTGAAGTTTATCCCACAAAAATCAAATTGATCCTTGACATGCCTCCTTAGACCAACCTCAATCAAATCCACATTTTTTAGGGGAAGCTCCAATCCATTTATTACTTCATCTCTCATTTATCTGATAGATGCCAACCTTTCAATCACCTTATTAAGAAAAATATATCTTTTAAGTGGAATAAAGACTGTCAAAAGGCCTTTGACTCACTTAAATAATACCTTCTTTCTCTACCCATTCTCACTCCTCCCAAAGAGGATCAACCTTTCTACCTTTATATATATATATATATATATATATATATATATATATATATATATATATATATATATATATATATATATATATATATATATATATATATATGTGTGTGTCATTGATCACTCTTTAGGGGCAATGCTTGCACATCGAGATGAGTAGCATTAAAAGCAAGTTGTCTACTATATAAGTTGAAAAATTATAGAGTACAAAACTTGGTACACCCATACTGATAAAATTTGACTCACCTTAGTATTCATGGATTCTAAACTCTGCCACTATCTTCTCAACCACAAGACCTATGTCATAACTAACACCGACGCACTCAAGTATATGTACTATATGCCATACCAAAACTAGCATGTGGTTAAGTGGCTCATGATTTAAGTTGATTTTGACCTTGAGTTCCTCCATAAGAAGTTAATAAAAGGGCATGTCATCACCAACCAATTGGCTGAAGCACCTTTAGCAAACAACCAACCTTCTCTTGAGATTCTCGATGAGTCCATCATGACTCTTTCTCAAGAGGATGTCACCTATCAAATGACCATGTTCTTAGATGAATCAAAGTGAGAAAATGGTGGGGGTGATAGTATCATTCTTATCCCCCTTGATGGTGAACCCCTTCCTTTATCTTTCAAGCTTGATTTTGATTGTATCAATAACATGGCTGAGTATGAAGCCCTAGTGATAGGTCTCCAAATTGCTTTAGCCTTCGGAGTCAAGATGATCAAGATTTTTGGTGAATCCTAACTCATGGTTAATCAAATCAATGGCTTTTATCAATGTAAAAATTACATCTTGTAATAGTATAAACAATGACTTGATGTACTCTTAGCATCATTTAAACATTACCTTATCTAAGCTACTTTATGATCTATGAATAAGTTCATCAATACAATGACTTCCCTTACTTCCTAGATCCCATATACACTTTCCAATTCTAAGATATTTATCACTATCCATCATCTTATCAATCCTTCTTATACCAAATCAAACCCTCCTTCCATCTTTATTGTGGAGGATACCCAACCCAACCTTTGGTATAATCAGATCTTTGACTATCTCAACCAAGGCATCATTCCCTCCAATATTTTTAGGAGTGGTCAAAGAGAGTTTATTCATAGTACCTCTCATTATACCATACTAGGGGGAATTATTTACAAGCATGGCTTTGATGGTCTCCTTTTCCAGTGCATACATAACCATAAGGCCTCTCATGTTATCAGGGAAATGCATGATGGGATTTGTGAAGGACACTTTAATGGTCTTGCTATCACTAAACATATCCTTTTCCTTGAATACTATTGACCCACCCTTAACCAATATTGTTGTGATTACATGAATAAGTGTGTTAAATGTCAATAACATGCCAATTTACATCATGCACCTAGTCATAGCCTCCAAGTATCCAAGGATTTATGACCCTTCTTGCAATGGGGATTGGATCTTATTGGTGAAATTAACCCCCATTCTTCACAGTGACAGCATTTTATCATCACTGTGATCGAATATTTCACCAAATGGGTGGAGGTTATTCCTCTCATTTCAAACAAAGCCAAAAAAATTATCAATTTTATTAACCATCACATTATCTATCATTTTGGTGTTCCTCATAAGACTATCACCAATAATGGTAAATATTTTAAGAATAAAAAAGTCCAAGGTATTTGTGACACATTTGACATTAAGTTAATTTTTTCATTGTATTATCATCCATAGGCTAATGGAGAGGTTGAAGCTTCTAACAAAACCCTTAACAACATGATAACTAAAATGGTTAATGCATCTAGTCAGGATTAGAATTTACACATCCCTTTTACCTTATGGGCATATCATACTAACATTTGAGCCCTTACAGGCATTACCCCTTTCTCTCTTGTCTTTGGAGCAAAGGTTTTCTTGCCTCTTGAAGTCCAAATTCCCTCTCTTCACATATCCCTATAGGATATCATTTCTGAGGGTGATTATCATCAAAAATGTTTATCCCAACTTGAGATACTTGACAAGCATCATTTATCTATGCTTAACCATTTTTGTGTCTATCAAGAATGAATCGATCACATCTATAACAAAAACCTAAGAGAATGAGAACTCAACATTAGAAACCTTGTCTTAAAAGAGAATCAACATGTAGCCAATATGGAGAAAAGCAAGTGGGGCAAGTTTTCTTTCAATTGGCTTGAACCTTATATTATTATGCAAAAGTATGGATCAAGAGCTTATTGGTTATCCTCTCTTAAAGGGAAACCAGAACTTGAGCCTCTTAATGCTTCACATCTACACCCTTTCTTTTGTTAAATAAGATCAAACACACCTTCTATCTAACTTAAGTTCATCCTTTATTTTATAATATTTTCACCTTCATCTCTTCACTTTGAGGACAACCAATTAAAGCAAAGAATCATGTGATTTTCTGTCACATTTGTAGCCCTAATCTTAAATATGGGTACCATGACTCTACCCATGGCATGTTTCTCATAGATACTTTTCATCCCTAATAAGATGGAATCCCATGGTCATTGTATCTCAAAGAATCCTCTCACCTACTATTTCAACCTCATTATGCTTTAGTTTTGTCTTCATAAAGGTAAGCCTTTTAGCCTATATAATCAAGTTTATGTTATCAAAAGAAAAAACATTAGAAGTTATATATCTTATGTGTCATCTCTAGCATAACCAAACAACTCTCTTGAAGGACAGCTGCCAAAACCAAAAAAAAATTAATTCATATAAGGTAGACTGCTCCCTTGAAGGATAGATATCAAAAAGCCTAACACAAGTCTCAAAAATCTTAGACCATTCCCTTAAAGGATGGATAAATAAAGAAGTTTCCAAAGTAATAAATTTCTTGGAAGATTCTCACATCGATCAACATCCCCAACCTCTCAAATTAATAACAAATATATCAAATGACCCATTATTTAGAAGCTGCAATCAACTTCCATGAGTAGACTTCCTGCATCGACCAGTATACACAATCTATGACATAGATTTATTTATACTAGATCTTTGGAAACCTATAGAAGAGGAAAGCTACCCTCACATGAAGGTTCCTTTATCATCCATTTTCCCTTTATACCCTCTATAAAATAAGGGATTTTGAGCTTGTTTGACACTATGTGATCAAGAAAATTTAAATGCTAATGCAAACCATGTGGAGGGTTTATGTTCATAAGCCAATCTTAGCTTCATATTACTTTGGTCATCACCAATGAAAGATAATTATGTCTCCTTATTGTCTCTCTCTCTCATACCTACGTGTTGCTACATTCATTAAGATGTTTGTCTTTTTTATTGTTCTATCTTTCAATGTCTTTTTATCACATATGGTTTTTTTATCCAAACTTAATCTATGTGTTTTTAAGATTAATGTACCTTCATCTAATTAAATACAATTCATTAAACAACATTTAAATCAACATTTTATGTTTTGTTTCATGATTTGCTTCTACCTTATTTGTTTAAGTGTTTTAACCATAGAAACATTTTAATAAATTAACCAACTCATATATCAAAAGTCATCTCATCTATCTAAATAACCAATCACATCTCATTAATCATCATTAGTTATCACATTTATAACCATTTATAAACCAATGAGTCAGCACATATGTTATCCATCACATGTCTATATAGATAAAGGAAAACATATATTTATTAATTTAAAACATCCACATTTATGCCTAGCATATCTCACCCATACTAAGAATCTGGTATACAACCTCCAAATAACCTCTCCATCCACCAGTGCCTCTAACTTATCCCTATACCACTCCAAATCTTGTGCCACTCCCCCTAGTGTTGTAAGTGTGTAATCACCTCTCCACCTCATGAATCCCACTTTGAAGTCCATCTAGTCCCATGTCTACCATGGTAATCTACTTGGTCAAAGCACCTTGATGTGCTTGTATGCCCAATAATGAAAAATAAACTTGATGTTAATGCCATATTGCATGTTTACTTGATATCCCCAAAGTTCATGATATATCTACACTAGTAAAATTAGGGCCCAACATTGTCTAATCCATCAACATGTCTACTAGAACACCTAGAAATAAAAAAGGAAATCTACCACTACTAGAATCTAGAAATACGTAGCAAGTAATGGCTATCATCATCACCATGACAAACCATCTCCCTCCCCTATCCATGTGATACATAAGTGCATAATGGAAACTCCCACATGACACCTAGCATGAGCAAAGTCTATACCAAATAATTAATCCATATGCACATCTCTCTCCTCACTATCAATATGCTCTATCGACTCACCCCATATTGATAGCCACAAAATCTAGTGAATTTTATTTGGCAAGATGGCAATCTCTCTAGTCGGTAGCAAGAAAGTGGTGGTAGCCATGTCCCATCTCTTAATTAAGGCTACCACTATCACCGTGTCTCTCGACATGTGTTGATAAATTCTCATACCTCTTAGACCCACTATTGTCATGTACTCCCACCCCTTGTCCATCATAGCCCTATGTACCTCATCTAGGAACTAAGGTATTCAGTCGTACATCTATATTTTCTCCCTCACCTATAAGATTAAAATTTATCCCTTATTTTTCCTTACCCATCAACCATGACCTATGTATTTTAGCTCTTAACCCTACCCCTACTCACTTTTACCTTACCCCATTTTTAAGGCATAACCAAACCCTTACCTACTCATACCTAAACCAAGTCTTACCTTTTAACCTATCCTATCTTCACCCATTTGCTTCCCTTACCTTCACCCATCCCCAACCCCTACTTTCACCCAATCCTCTACCCTTTTCTACCCCATTCCATGACCTTATACTGACCATCGATGATCAAGTGTTGATCGATGAGGGTTCCTTTTGGGACCATCATCAATCAACCTTTGACTATCAATGGTTAGGGTGGTGGACCACTGATGGTCCATGCATCAACCATTTGATGGTCACTTATCAACTAATGATGGTTGATAGTAATCACCAATGATCACTATGTGGTAACCATTGATGACCAAACCCCAGCCCTAACCAACTAATACCTAACAGTAATCAACATAATAATTAAAATCATGCCTAAGACCTTTACACCCCTTTTCTACCTTCACCACCTAAACCTATTTCCAACCCTCTAACAATTTCACACCTCAAACTCAAAACCCCCTAATTTCCACTACCAACCCACCCACACAACAAACAAGAAAAATAAAAAATTAAATTCAAGGCATCCCTTATCTTGTTACATGTCCTATATCATGGTGGATCCCTCAAAACCACCACCATCACTCAACCCTATGCTCTACCCCTAGCTCACTACATCTTCACTAGATCTCCTCTATCATGGCCTACCTTGATCATCCTCCAACTCACTACTCAACCTCAATCAAACCCATTTCACTCAGCTAGCATGAGACTCAAAGATATAAATCATTATCATTTATGCAAATATCAATGGAAACACTATGGGTTGATATTTTTAAATGAGCAAATAAAGCCTCACTTGACCTTTAACAGTCACCCTTTTAGTGTTTACTCTTGAATATTCATGGTCAAGGTGACCATCGATGGTTGACCCTGATCATCAAAAATTGACCCCTCTACGGTTTTGCAATCCTACCATCTCCTTTTCCCAAAGGACCACCTAACCCAGCTTTCCTTTTACCCACCTAGCTCACCTTTTGGTTAGTTATTCCACTTGTATGCCTTCATTTACAATGATCATACCATGATACCTTTAACATCACCTTTATTTTTATGACCCAAAATTACCTTGGTCATTTTGACCACATCAATTACCTTACCATTTTAATGAACTTATGTTACTTTTATGCACTGACCATTTAGGTGCCTCAGAGCATGACATTTTGTAGTCTCGACACCTACAACTATTTTTATTTTCTTATGATCACATACAATTTTTGGATACTTGTTCATACATCAACCTTGCCTATGAGACTTTAGTTTATAAAAGTAACCCATATCAGCTATTCCTAACTCGTTGCCCTAGTTACCCTATCACCTATCTTTTTAGTTTTATCACCTACCTTATTTATGGCATCTTAATCTATGTGTGATCTATGATATCATACTTAGTCACATTTTTTGCACCTATTCACGTTTACATGCCCACCCAACCAACCTTGACACCCACTTATCCACTTTTCAAACCTACCACCAACTTTATTTCACCTCATTGATTCCTAGTTTGAGGGGGAATAACTCCTCCCATACTTGGGACATCCAACCTTATACCAACCTTCCATTTTTATTTTATAGCTTGCTGATACAAACTACATAACAAAAAAGGGCAAAATATAGATACTAGAAAACCATACACTATAGCTCTAGATGTCGCATTAACCTTTAAATCACCCCTTAGCCCCCTTTGGGTTAGATTATTTATCAATTCTCTCATTATTAACCTCAAACCATTTTCCATGGAATTAATCACCAACCATTGGTGGATTAGCTAATTTTGACTATGTCCCCTTGATCACTAATGGTCAGCACTTGACTACTGATGATTGATCGGACCATCATTGATTACTTAAATTCTTGCATGATCAAAATAATCAACTACAATTCAAATGCAACTCACTCATTGATTACCATTTATCTAATTTTAGTTTGTTGTTTACATGATCAATGCATGATTAGATTTTTTGATAAACCATTTGTTAAACTCTTCATTTCAATGCTCCTTTCCTCTATATTAATAGATGAAGAGAAGGTTGAATTAATCATTTTAGGGAAAGAGATTATGACTCCTAGGCAAATCTAAAAGCTTCCCAATGAACTAGGAATCAAGTTAGAGACTTAGGGTACTTCTATAACTCACTATCTTAAGCCAAGGTACCATCACTCTGCTAACATTTCTCTAAGATCCACAACATCTTTTAGCCAACATTATCATTCCTCATACTAGCAACACCTCAAAGCTAAGTATCTATGTTTTTTTGTCAAGATTCAATAATTATCTCTATTTATTTCATTTCTTGTGTCACTCCCCTTTATTTCTTTTTCATCTCATTTTCTTGTGTTGGAGTTATACAACTCCAAACATTTCACCTCTTACCCAAAACCACCCATAAACCATTCTCACTCACTTGAATACCCAATATCTAAACCAAATACCCCTGAGCATTACTTTCTATCTCGTAACTAACATTCAACCCAAACACCACTTCCAAAACCTCTCTGTAACTCTCCCCAACAAACTTCTCTTCCCAAACCAAATCTAACAGTAACCATCGATGGTCTTACCTAACTACCGATGGACTTACCTAACCATTGATGGTTAACAACCACCAATGGTCACCTAAATGCCAATGGTCATACCCAACCACCAATGGTAATTATGTGTCATTTTACAATAGTAAGCTAATTTTACCCATCTACCCATACCCAAATCTCAGTTTATGAGATTTTGTTTTATCACAAAACTTCCACTTATTTCTTGAATCAAGTTTGAGTAATTTAGCATTAGTATTCAATCATTTATTTCTATATTAAATCAAAATCACTTGTTTCTTTTCAAGCATTTTTTGTATTTGATTTTAGTACCTTATGTTATTTCATGCAAGCATCTATTTTTAGCTTACTAGAACTTAAGTGTTTTAAAAGTGTGGATTGACAGCCTCCAAGGAAGTTTGTGTTGTTTGGATCTAGCTCATGATAGTTAATCTACCCTATTATCTCACTAATCCACCATTTTCTAGATTGCTTTCTTATGTGTAGGTCATCCTCCCCAGACAAGGAGGAGTATCAACAATCATCTAGATCACGTGTGCATAACCACATCCAGGTTCTACTAACCTCACCCTTATTTCAAGTTTTACTCTTTATTAAATAAGAAAATAAAGAAAAATTTTAGTGAAATAGATTCCATCCTTAAGTTTTAGATATGAAGGCAACACTTAGTTAAAATGGGGTGGTAAAGGTTAGCTTAATAATTCTCTTTCACTTATTATCCTAGTCTACAATTGTTCTATATTGCAATCTAAGGTTTGAATTAAATAAAAGGAAAACATGGATGTCTACATGGATTTTCAGAAATCATAACACACAAGCACTCGCATCAGATATAGGCATAGTGGGTGAAACAATGAAAGATTAGAAAAATTACAATGAGAAGTTATACAGTCCATTTGACAATTTTGCACTACGTAGGTGTCTAAAGAGTGTAGACTTGTGTAGGTGCTCTCAAAAATTTTGTTTCTAAATCCAAGCATTCATAAGCCTATACTAGTGCCTTTTGGACAGTTGTAACCTCTCATAAACCTGCATATACACAAAACAAGCTAAGGATATCATTCTCCTAGCATTTTCCATAAAATAATAAGTTACCATATTTAGTAAATTGTAATCAAATTTATTGATTAATTATATTTCTTTAACAATCTAATTTATTTAATAATTTTAGGATATTTAGGGTCACATTAATCCAAAATACATGAAAATAATATCCAACCATTCTTAACTTAAAATCTTAATTAAACAAGTACTCAAATTTCAGCATTTTAAATAAGCTTGCAAGCAATTGTCACACCACCTCTTACACTTATACATAGCTAATTTTCAACAAATATGGCAAGAAATAGGTGCTGCATGACCCTCATCTCTTATAAACTATTGATGTGTTGGATTTAACAAATCCAACTTTTATCATGGCCATTGTATCTTATAAATTATGGGTGTGTTTGATTTAATAAATCTAACCTGTATCACACCTCTTATCTCTCTTGTCTTTATAATGTCTATGTGAACAATTTCTCATCTTTTACTTTCATTGACATACGTGATATTTTTTATTACCATGCCTTCACAAAATTCCAATTTTAATTTTTTTATAACCTTTTTTAATACCCAATTATAAAATGGGACATGATAACCTCCCATAAATCATGGTATCACAAAATACATGGAATACACTAAATCATTTTTATACTTCAAATATCTTGTAACTTCACATGAACTAGTACATATAAAGTAAAGAATTATGGTCCAAATAAAATTATTATATTATATCATTAGTCATTACCTCACTTTATATATATATATATATATATATATATATATATATATATATATATATATATATATATATATATATATATATATATATATATATATAACAAACATACTATCATTAGGGGCTTACGATTCTATATTCTTGTTACACTACCATTTTAGTATATCTTAAATAAAAATTTAATTGTACTTAAAAAAATTATTAGTCATAATATTATATTATTATAAAATAATGTTATAAATGAAACCATGTGTTTATTTAGAGCATTTAGCTCGTATTAAATTTATTGATTTGATGATTATTATTTTAAAAAAATAAGTTATGGAATAATCATATGTCCCCTCAAATATTATATTATATATTGACTTAATTATTATTTTAAAAAGTGAGATATTGTATAATCATGTCCCTAAAATATTATATTTTTAAGAGCCTTAAAAAGTATCTACAAATTCCTCATGAGCTATGTCGGTATTTGAAGTATTTAAAGGTAAGGGACGTGTACCTCTACCTCTACAAATATAATTAATAATCAAAATAAGATTTCGTGGAACATGACTGAGGCAGCTATTTCACTGTTAACATTGATGTTGTACCTTGAAAATGTATTTTGTAAAAGGTGTCTTTTTAAAATAAATATGATTGTACTTATGGTTTAATATCTTGTTTATTTTTTAATACTTATGGATTTTTTTCATATCACTTGTTATGTAATTTTTTTATTCACGTTGTTATAGGTTCAACATTATACATCTTTTTTTTATATTGAATAAATTAAATCAAAAGAATACATATACAGTGTATAATTGTAAGAACAATTACAACAAAAACAAAACAAAAAAGTAATAACACATCAACTGTAAGAACATTATACCTCTTTTAATTGTTTGAGGTAGTTTGAGTGTGATATTTATTATTCTTTTTCATATGAGTAATTATAGATCTGAAAATTTCATGTTAAAGAGAGAGGTTTAGAAAAATTCTAAAGGTTTAAAATAATCTTCAATGTAATGATTTTGAATTTATTTTAGAAATTCATTTTTTTTATTTGAAGTGTATTTTCATAAGATTTTAGTTCAAACTCTTTTTATATAATAGATTGATTAAAATTGGTTTATTGACCCACTATTCATTTAATGTAAACTTTAATTAGGCATCAACTCTTCTCTCCTCAATATCTTTAAGTTAACATTTATAAGGTCAAGTAGAACGTTAACTTTACAATAGGTTTGGAAGAGAAGGTTTGAACATGTGTGGGTTGTCATTATTGAGCTCAAACAAGCATCTTTCCTTTGGTGCATTTTTCACCATGGGATTCCAATTAGCATACAATTGATTCACATGGGAATGGCTCATCCTATATGTTTAGTCTGTAATTACCTAAAATCTTTAAATCATATTTTTTTATTTTGTAAACATGCCTGATCAATTTCATTTTGTATTCACACTCTCTTCAAACACTTCTATCCATAAATGTTTGTACCTATAAGATGGTGCTTTTAGGAGACTCGAAGATGATTCCTGTAAATTATATGAAAATTTGACATATATTTTGAGTTGAGATTCTTTATAAATTATGAAAAATTAAGAATGAAGTTATTTTTCCTCATATTACTCTAAATGATTATTTCCATATTGATAATAAGGTTAATGTTATATTTAATGTTATTCTCCATATACATGGTCAAGAAGAAAAAATGTGTTTGGAAGTGAACCACTTCCAGATTTTATTGGACCATTAGAGGAGTATGTTAGTCAATACCATCCAAACTTGACCCATCATCGGTCATCCCTATGGGATCATAGTTTTAGACAATGAGGGATAACTTGTTCTCATAATAGATGCCACAGTGGCTCCCCATGGCAATATTTTCCAACACCACCCATGAGTCCTTCCATTAATGATGGTTTTGGGAGGTTAGCACCACCACAAAGGAAATTTATTCAATTGACGCTTTCTATTTATCACTCTAGGTAGGATGCTAGTGATGATAAAGATAAAGAGAAGGTAAAAAATGGTTGGGATCTTGTATTTATCACTTTAAGCCATCTTGCTAGAAGTGGCTAGGAGTGTTGGTGAGACAAGTTGGAAGATCCTCCACCTACTCCATCATTATTTTTATTGCTCCCATTGCTTAATATTTTCTTGTGTTATGTTGTTGTCTTTTTATGAGGATAGCTCATTGTTTATTCATATTTTTTAGTTGAAAAGTTTATCATGCATAAAGTTAACTTGTTAGTGCTTCTCGACCTTGATCAATGAAACTATTTCAGATTGTAATTTTGTCCGCTCTTTTTTTATATTTTTATGATTAATTATATAATATAATACTTTATTAATATACATGGTAAACTTTTCAATCTTTTAAAAAAAATTGATGAATGTGTAAGAAATATATTAAAATTCGTTAGGCTGGGTAAAATCCCAACTTTAAGATTTTAACTTCTTTTTTAAAGATAATGAGCACTCTTGAGCATTATTTTTATTTTATTACTTTTATGAGATATATAATTTGAAATATATTCTCTTTATATTATTCTTTTGAATTAGTTCATTTAATTTAATTTTTTTATTAAAATTTATCTTTATGTAATCTTTTTTTTTAAATTTATATACTATGAACTTATTAAGATTTTTTTCTTATTCTAGTAGTCTCTTAAAGTGGTTATATGGATTTATTATGTTAGATGTATCTTTATGGTTAATACTTCATCACAAATTCATCTTGCTCAGGTATATTTGTCTCATTTTTATCTTTGATTTCTACCATGTGTAAGGTTAATGCATATACAACTTGTTTTCTTAAAGTTTTCTCTAGTTATTTAAACATTGACACATGGCGTAGGTATTACCCCTTTGAAAGTGATTTTAAACTTGGTTTCTCAACATACAAGTGTTTTATGGTCAACTTATGTGCATACTTAATATGCACTTACAACTTTATACTCTATATATGATACATTCTTATGTACATTTCTTTCTTCAATTTATCTTCCTTAAACTTAAATTTTAGAGTTGAAACAAAGCTTCTCATTCCCATATCTAAGATTCCTTCAAACATATGCACATACCCTATTTTTTAATCAATTAAAAAAAACCTTAAATAAACATGTGAAATAAAATAATAAAATGATGCCAATTAAGGTACATGCATCACAAATCAGGATAAGGATTCAAACACCAGACCTGCACACTAAAACTTGTGGTGTTAGAAAATGTGAAATATGAGGACAACTTGCCTTTAGTGTTATGATTTCAAACCATTACATGTATTGTATTTGGTCTAACACTCCATTTCCATTACAATCAAAAAAATATAGAATGATGAACTTTTAATCAATAATTAAAAGATTATAGATAGTAAAATGTTAGCCAAGTTCAATATATTTTTTAAAATTGAAAAAAATTCCAAGCATGCAATGAAATCATGAACTACGTGCCAATACAAAATTTTTATAAAAAAGGCATGCTATGAAATGAAAATATATCTACAAAATACACTAAATAAAACTAAGGGTGGGGCATTTACTTGTTATTCCCAACTAGCTATATGATCGACAAGGCCCAAGCAGGTTGACTGCCCTCTATAGAAAACCATTACTAGTCTAAAGAAAATAAAACACATGATGTGCATAACATACCTTCCACATGAAAAAATAGTGCCATGTTATGCAGTATTCCATGTCTTTTGAAGAATCTAAGCCCTTGTTATAATACAAATTTTTTGACTTAAAGAAGAAGTTGCATGACACATAATTTTGAATGCCACATAATATTATAAACCTTTGCCAAGGTAATTTATGATAAAATTTAAATTGTAAATACTACATTTTATTATCTTACTTTTCATCTCTAATCTTGTAAAAACCATGCAAGAATAGAAAAAAAATTACAAATGACACAATAATTTTAATATGCCTAAGAAAAATGGCTTTATGAGTCAGAGTGCACTCCTAACTACTTTGCCTTCACATATTCACACCTTCTAGTGGCATAGATATACATGAGACCTTTAAAAAAATAGATTAAAATTATAAATCCTAAAAACTTACTAGTAGGAAGTTCATTTCAAATATGTGTATACTAGCATTTTCCCCAAAGGTGAAAAGTTACATCAAAAAGGATGTATTTTTTTTGTTTTAGTAATGTACGAGGTTTTGTAAAGTGAAAGAGTATAAATTTGTCTCTCATTTATTACATGAAGGGTTATGCAATAATAATCTTATATTTCCAGTGGAGGTGAAAGTGGAAAATGAGGTTGTGTTTCTTCACATGGTGTGGCAATGAGTTATGCAAGGAGGATATGTTTTATTTAATAATAAGCTTGAGCAATGGCAAAGTGTTGGGAAAGGTAAAGGCCACATAAATCATGCAAGTGGTGAAATATTTCAAAGTGAGCTAGGCAGTGATGGGGAGGGGAAATGACAGGGTATTTTAGTGATGAACTCAAAGAAGCTAAGGAAAATACATATGCAAAATTAAGTGACATGTCACATATGTAGCTTCCTCTAAAATATTTCAGTTATCTAATACATGATTGAAAACACCAGAGGATGCACCTCTATATGCAATGGATGTTGAAGTTAGAAATAATGATTTAAAATAAGAGTCAACATCACAAACAAGAAGAAGACAATGAATGCAAGATTAAAAAATTGATGGAGAACAAAATATACCCAATCCCAATGGAATGCTTGAGAGAGATTTTAATTCTTTCCAAATGCTTTTTCAACATGGTCTAGATAATTTTTATTCACCAAGCATGTGTTATATTTGTCAAGAATGTTACTTTGGAATTAAAGTCTCTCAAACACCTGAAGGCCCTATATGCAATACATGTTGACAAGAGAAAGGCCAAAATAGATTTTCAACATCAAACAATATAGTTTTAGGGCCACAATGACCAGAACTTGCAAACTTGACACAAACTGAGGGAATGGTGATAACCTATGTCAACCCAATCCTACAAGTGACACATGCAACTAGAGGTTGGTATAAATATAAAGGACATAAATTAAGTCTTTCTTAAGAAGTAAAAGAAATTACTAAGGTTTTGCCACACCAAATAAAATATTTATCGATTATTATTGTTTGAAGGAGGGATCAATGTGGAACAAATTACAAGTTTAAAATCAATAGAGAATAAGTATATAAGGCATTAAAATACAAAATATAACATGACAAGTTCTATTCATATGTTGAGATTTATGAAAATGCTCTTAGTGAACTTTCATCCAACTCTAACAAAAATATCTTTAACCATTTGAACTCTGTCCATATGGTGTTTGATTTTGATGTGAATGAGATTGTATTTTTAGGTCCAGTGATGGAGATAGATGAAGGAAATATCATTTATCACACAACATCAATGGCCTTCAAATCATTAAATGTCCCAAGAGAGATGGAATTAATTCATTCATGCATAAATAACCCTAATGTAGATCTTGGAACACTAATTGATTGGTCAAGGATTGGAGCATTTCCTATTAATGAGTATGTCACATTAGGCTTACTTGATATGACATTTCCAACATTATTTCTAGATGGAAGATGTGATTGTATAGAACCATAGTTGAGACATGAGTAAATATACATTAATTTGTTAAACATATATTTTGATATAGGGATCATCATTTTGACCAAAACCCACAGTTTAGATATTACATGATGAACATGATCATGAGACATCATGCACAAAATTCATCAGTAGTGTTTTTGAAAAAGAGCCTTCAAGATATGCCAATCACCATCAATGAGTTGTGTGAGCATATGAACAATGTCCTCCATTCATATTTTTTCATTCATTTGATACGGTTTGGAACCATCTTGAGGGGTACAAGGTCCTATGGGGAAAAATGTCACTACAAATTAATTGACATGTTACATCAACTTGGTTCACCTACCATTTTATTTAATTTAAGTGCAGTTGATATGTATTGGCCTTATTTATATGTGCTATGCTAGGAATAGAACCAACAAATCCCCAAAAAGCCCAAAATTGGCAAAAATAAAATATAATTAATTATCCTCATATAGTGGCACAATACATGCACTCGTGACATATAAATTTTCATTAGGAGATATTTCAAAAAGGAATTAAAGTAAAAGATTATTGGTTTATATATGAATGGCAACATAGAGGTTCACCCCATGTGATGGATTCATATGGTTATAAAGAGCACCAAATATGGATAATCTTGATTGGATAAATGATTGTGAACATAAAAATGTTGAGAAATACTTATGTTCTATTGTTCATGCATGGAATACTCAAGAAGATCCACATCAAATAAATATATAGGTATGTTATCAATCCTCTCCAAATCTATGTTTTATACTAATATTTTCTCAATGTAATTAATAATTTATTATATATTATGAATTGTAGGCATTACAAAATTTTACTCAACATCCATGTCTTCAAAATACAAGACAATTTACACAGGTCGATATGGAACGTGATTATGAAGAGCTACTTCATTGTGTAGAACAGCATACAATGTGTAGAGAGGGTTCTTGCCTATGTAAAAAAGGAGGAACAATGATATGTAGGTCATATGTTCAATCACTGAAATAGTTATATTTTATATCTATTAAAAATAATATGTGTGCAATAACTAACAATCAAGTTATTATTTATTATAGGTACAATGCACCATGGCCATTGAATCTTGAGGGATCGAAACTATATCAAGAATCAGAGATAGGAGATAAAAAGTTTGAGCTTGTAAGAAATGATGATAGATTAAATACACATAATCGTTATATACTATAACTATAGAGAGAAAACGTAGATTGGTATCCCATTCTTTCAAAACATGTTGTAGTCAAGTACATTTCCAAATATACAGCAAAAACATAGAAAAACTCTAAAACTTATCATCAAATGTTGATGCAGCTTACAAACATTTAAAACTTGGATGAATTAGCAATAAGAGCATATATAAGACTTATAACTAAAATGATTGTTGAAAGAGACATTGGGTCACAATAAACATGTCACATGTTGTTGGAACTTCCATTTTTGAATGTTTCTAGTGAGGTGTTCAAATTGGTAGCTTAAAAAGATGAAGATGACCATGACAAACATATAAAATATTTCATTGATGGATACAAGAACATGCCTTTTTCCATAGAAAGTGTTTCACTTATTGAGGTAGCTAGATCTTTCACATATAATCCAAAGTGAAAAAGAGATTAAAAATGGGAGGCAAGGAATATTGTACCTATTATAAGAGCAATCCCAAGGTTTTCCTCCATCCCTACAAGTGAATCACATAAATGGGTTGATTTTTGTTGGTTAGAATTATTACTTTACAAGCCATTTCATGATATACAAAGAGATATTAGACTTGATAATGATGCAATAATATCAATTTGGGAGTATTTAAATTATAATCCTTGGCATGTTGAGCAAAGGATTATTCCAGAAGATGTAGAAAATCATAGTGATTTTGAACATGAGGATACTACCCCACTTCAACAAAACATAATCAAACATGAGTGGGAAATCATATATAGGCTACAATATGGCCAAATTACGAAAGGTATTGAAATAGATATGTTGGGAAAAAGAGATATAGATAGACAAGCACCATGGAATAATGAATATCGAGGTGAAGAATACACAAATAAAGTGATAAATTTCATAATCACCATGAAAGATAATGGGTTTCTCATAGATGATGATATTGCACCAAATATGCATTGGGGAATGTTAGGTGCTAAACAAAAAAAACACTGGATATAATTATGACACATTATCAGTATGGTCAAAATACTTTGTCATTATGCATGATAATTCAAGGAACAAGAATAGGGAAATCAATTCTAATTGGTGCCATTCATTGAGATTTTCAAGATGCAACATTATTAGAGTGTTCTTCACTTTAATTACTTGACCCAACTGGAGTTGTGGTATTCAATATTGGTGCATCAACCATCCATTCACAACTCTGAATCCTAATCACAAATTTTGTTGAATTATAAGGAACAAGACTTACAACTTTCCAATAAGAGATCCGTCACATAAAATGCATATTGATTGATGAAATGAGCTTAATTGGATAAACTTTGCTACAAAACATAGACTCTCAACTTTGTCAATCATTTCTTGAGAATGTAGACATGATTTTTGGAGGTATATATATGATTTTAGTTGGATATTTGGGACAATCACCTCCTGTTAGTGATAGACCATCATATGATAGTAACATGCATGCAAAACTATTATGGAAAGAATTCAAAATAATTGTTACTTTGGATAAGATATTTATACAAGAAAGATAAAGTGAGAACCAACAAAGGTTTTGTCAACTTCTCACAAATCTTAGAGATGCAAATTCGACAATTGATGATTGGAAGTTATTGATGACAAGAACCAATGTTAGAATAGATAGAGCCACCAATAAAGAATTTGACAATAGTATTCATTTGTTCACCACAAATGATAGTGTGCATAACCACAACAAAAGAAAATTGCATTCATTAAAATGACCTATTGCGCATAACATTGCAAACAAGGTAAATAGTACCAATGCACTAGTAAGAGGTCAAAATGATGAACTTGATGTGGAGCTACTAATTGATAAGGATGTTAGGGTCATGTTAACCTCCAATCTTTGGATAGAAGGTCTTATAAATGGAGCTCTAGGTTATATTCACAGTATAATATACAAACTTAGGAGTGTCTCACCATAACCACCAACATATATTATGGTTTAGTTTGATAGTTACTCAGGAATACCATTTGAAGATGAAACTCTATATACAATTATAATTACACCAATACAAAGGGGATGCACAAACCAACTATCCTTATGATTGGCTTGGGAATTAACAATACACAAATCACAAGGTTTGACTCTTTTAAAAGCCACAATTGATATAAGTCAAAAAGAAAGAACAAGGTTAACATTTGTGATTATATCCTATATAAAGTCCTTGGAAGAACTAAGAATATTATCACCATTTATGTATAACTGCTATGAAAAATTGGAAAAGGAAAAATAACTTTCCAAACGAAACGCTGAGGAAGAGAGATTGAAAATTTTAAAGGATAAATAATGTCATGTACTTATTACAAATTTATATTACACATGATTCTTAAATGATTATTTAGTTTAATCATTTTATCTTATTCATATTACACATGTGGTTGATTTATAAATGCTTCAATTTTTTCCATTTCATTTTATGTACATTACATTTTTGAATGATTTAATGTGATGTATATCACACATTTAAAATTTTATGAAAAACTTTAAATTATATGTTGAATAAATACACAATACGCACAGATGCTACTAGCATACCTATATTAGATAGATCTATGTAAAAGATGCAGAGAGATATCATTCTTGAGGTGCCTATATTATATCAAATTTATGACATAAGTGAAATCGGTGCTTTAATATAATATAGACACAGAGAATGATATCTCTCGACATAATTTACATAGATTTATCTAAGATAAGTATGCTAATATATTCTCAAGGTGTTCAAAAAAGTGTCAGTGTTATAGTACCCTACCCTAAGAGGTACTAATAATAGTATTTAGAGGTGAATATCATTATCGATAAGAGACAAAATGGTAAGACTATGACTTCATATCTTAAATTGTTATCTAAAATGTATAAAGGTATATTATAGACCATAAATATGTTTGTAAGATACTGATACATATATCTAATTAGATAGAAATTTTTGCTTTCCCTATTTCACACCCAAAATTATGCCCATTAAATGTGTCATAATAACATTTAAAGGGTAAATCAATAATTTTGGTAATGCCAAAAAAAGGTAAATTCGACAATCACAGTGGCAAGTATATATAGATTGTGACTGCCTTTATAAAGGTAATAGTTAATTTTATTTTTGTTCATATCATAGGAGAAAATTGGGGCATTAATTTCAGGATATATATGTAGTAAGAATTATATTTGAAATAAGAAGTTTTTATTTTGGAAGCGTTAGTGGAGGACATGACAATAGACAATAGAGACATTTGATAGGGGTTGAGCGATAGTTATTTTACATTAAATTTAAAAATATTTAGATTTATTATATGTAAAAAGGATTGAAAGTTGTGTATTATATTTTAGTATAGAAATTTAATTATTATTAATGTTAACACTATTTTTTATCATAAATAATGTTATAAATAATTGTTTGTGTATGAATTAATTTTATGGAAATAATTATTTATATATATTTAAATGATTAATTTTATAATTATATTATTATAAATTGAGCCATCAAACAAGAGTTGCATTTCAAATTTTTAAGAAAGTGTATTTTATATTGGGTAATGTTTTTGATGAATAGAGTTTTAATAATAATAATAATAATAATAATAATAATAATAATAATAATAATAATATCAAACTTAATTTTGTATTAAATTATTGAGAAAAAAATTTTCATTTAATTTTTTTATAAAATATATATATATATATATATATATATATATATATATGTATATATATGTATATATATATATGTATATATATATATATATATATATATATATATATATATATGTATATATATATATATATATATATATATATATATGTATATATATATATATATATATATATATATGTATATATATATGTGTGTGTGTATATATATGTATGTATATATGTATGTATATATATATGTATATATATACATATGTATATATATGTATATATATATATATATATATATATATATATATACATATATGTATATACATACATGTATATATACATACATATATATACATATGTATACATATACATATGTATACATATATATATATATATATATATATATATATATATATATATATATATATACATATATATACATATATGTATATATACATACATATATATATATACACACATATATGTGTGTGTGTGTATGTATAATTCGAAATTGGTATAATTGACACAACTTAAATATTAACACAATAGAAACATTATAAAATTTGACATTGATTAAGTACATGTGATCTAAATAACATGTGATGGATTAAAATTAATATTAATTTGAAGCGCACACAATCACAAAAACGAATTTTAGCACTAGCATAAGGTATTTGATAAGGATTTCTTTTTTCTTTTTTAAATAGCATAAGTTATTCCAATGGCACAACTAAAAATAATCGAGACTAGCAAAAGACTTTTGAGATTAATAGAGAGGGAAACATAAATTTACATTTCATATAAATTTGTACGATTGATGGTAATGTGTTCAGTTTGGAGGTTTGAATCAAGCAAGTCGCAACACGATTTAGAAATGAACACATTAATACACTCAACCCGATGACACATGGTAAAATCAAACTCATTTTAGATTAAAATCATCAAATTTTGAGTAAGAAAGATTTTAATAATGTTCAGAGATTAAGTAGTTTATGATATTGAGGGTTATATCAGTATTATTTATCTAAAAATTATTTTAAAATTAATCGTAAAATGATATCATTATCATTATTGTCGCATAAATTAATATAAAACTTGTTTTTATTATATTTATCTTATCATGTACATACAATTGTTAATTAAATATATCGTTAGTGTTATAAGCCAATAACTACAACAAAGTTACATATATATGATGTGTTATTATGCAACCAATTAATAATAATTAATAAATATTATAATATTTATATTTAAGATTTTATACCAAATCTTATAATTATAGAAATAATATATGTTTGAAAATTTTTAATTGGTTAAATAAAAATAAATATTTGAAAAGTGATTCCAATAAAATTCAACTTTAATAATATTTTTATTAATTAGAATATTCTACCATTATAAAATAAGGGTCACATGATTAGTCTCTATTTTTGTGTTGAATGGTATGTTACATTTGATCTTTGTGTCATTGAAATTGAAGTCTTAGCATTAAATAGGTGAAAGCCATTTATTTTAATATGAATGTGAAAAAATATGAAAAAAAGTTTTATATATCGATTAATATAAAACATTATAAAAATTAAGTGATAATAGCATAATTTATATATAGGAGAAGTAAATGTGAAGTATAAAAACTTGTAGTAAAGTACTTGTGTAGACAATTGATTTATAAAATTTATCAAATATTGTATATACATTCTAAAAAGAATAAAAACACAATATAAATTTGAAAATTAAATACTATCAATAAATAAAAATATATTGAAATATAATCGAAATTTGCAAAAATGAATTACATTTCTATACATATTGATAATGGAAGGAAATATTGTATCACTCTAAGATATTGTGACAATCCGTATTCCAAATTAACAACATATCGAAAAATACACTGAACCAACAATTAAATAAAAACCATGCGATATTTTAAGATATCAGAAAAACATATCAAATTGTGGAAAATCAAGGCCGAGGGGGCATTTTTCAAGTGTATGTATTTAGGTTACTTTCATGGTTTAAGAATGTTGAGACATTAAAATAGTTTTAATGTAATGCCCATGAATCGATAATTATATATTAATTGTTTCTTAAGAGGTCAATTTAAGTGGGCCCAAGGTTTTTGTTAGAAAGATGGGATTGTCTGCTAGTGAATAATGGTTTGGATCAAAGGGACATTAAAAATTGTTTACGAATCCCCAAGATTTACAAACATCCAAATTTTCATAGAAAGAAAGAATTTAGTAAACAAAGTTCTGACTCACGCTCGCCAATTTTGGCGGTGTGTATAAATAATATTTTTATTAATCATTATAAAATAATGTCATGAGAAAAACCACCGTCCCCTCAAATATTATATTTTTTTTGCAAGCCTTAAAAAGTATCCACACATTCCTCGGGAGCTATGTCGGCGTTTGAGTATTTAAAGGCAAGAGACAGACGTGTGCCTCTGTCTCTACAGATATAATTAAGATCAGATTGATTTGGTGGAACATGGGCGTTGTCGTTGTCGTTGTCATGCCCATTTACATGAAAATCTAATTTGTAAAAAAGGTGTCTCTTTTTAAAATAAATATGATTGATTGCACTTCCGGTTTAATATTTTGCAATCATGAGGTTCGATTTCCCCTTATTTGCGGAGCCTTTTTGCCCCTGCTTTACTTGTTCCCTCTTTACAAACAATCTTCTTTTTTGTTGTCACCCCGCTTTATTCTTATTTCGATTATTGTTTCCCCTTTTTATGAAGTTTGGTAAATTCCATGTTGATGTCGGTTTTACTTTTAAGAAGAAAGGTAGACATTTTGAAATACAATTTTCGAGAATGAAGGCGATAGTTATGGTATGCAACGGATTTCAATGGATGATGAAAGACCTCTCTAGATGCGAAAGAAGACAAGGCCCAAGCTTACGGTTGAGGACTTTGGCTTAGTTGAGCTTCCTCCATTTGATCTCTATTTCTATTTGTTGTTTGTCTTTTGGTTATTTGTTTGTTGTGTTCTAGTAGGAATTGTGTAAAATTGTAGTGTTTCTTATCTTTGGCTATGCATTCGTTGTATAGTAGATTATGTGTTCGTTGTGTTTGATATTTAGCTAGCCAAAAAATTTATCACTATCTTAGGTCCTTTTGTGTTTTGGTTGTTACGGGGATTAGGCCCCTTGTTGTGCCTTACAACTGGTTCGCTACTCCAATCAAAAGTATTTATCCAATCAAATAAAAAAACATTTTACTCTGTGATTTTTATGGTTTTTTTTTAATATCATTTATTATGTAATTTTTGGTTCAGGTTGTTGTGGGCCTAGGGTTTTAATTTTTTTTTAATTATTGGAATCAGTTTTAGTGTGATAGTTGTTATGCTTTTTGTTTTGAATGTACTTTTATGCCACCCTTTTTTAATATGAATGTATAATATATTTTTAATCTATAAAAATATAATGTATACTCTCAATTAAAAAAGAAATATGTTACAACAAAAGTAAGTAGAGTCCTTATCACCCACCATCATTTCATTTCACGAGGTTGAGAAAAGAAGCATTGCCCATGTCTTATTTTTTTTCATAGGGTTAGAAAAAAAGAAAAAAAAGAATCAACATTAATATGAGTAACAGATTTGAAACGTTCCTACTAAAGAGAGAGGTATAAGAAATCTTAAAAGGCTTAGTATAATCTTCGAGCCAATGACCAAAAATCCATCTTGGATATTCAAAATTATATACCTAAGTGAATTTTCTTAAGGTTGGAGTTCAATCGTCCTCCGGATGGTGGATTGATTGTAAGTGGCATGTTGATATGCCTTTTGTCCAGTACAAATTCCGATTAGGTTTTAATTCCTTTCTCTTAGCTTCTTCAAGTTGACGCTCTCAATGCCAAGTGAAAAGTTACCTCCATAATGTAGTTTCATAAGAGAAGGTTTGAATGTGTGTGTGCTGTTATTATTGAGCCCAAACAAACCCACTTCCTTTGGTGTATTATCCACCATGGGATTCCAATTGGCACATGGTTGATTCACATGGGAATGACACGTCCTTTTTGTTCAATCTGCAACCACCCAAAATCTCTAAAACATATTTTTTGGTTCTACAAACATTTCCAGTCAAGACATGGATTTGGATTCACACCCTCTTCAAACCCTTTTGTCCATAAATTTATACCTAGAAGATAGTGCTTTTAGAGGACTCAACCGTGATTCTATCAAATTACATGCAAATTTGACATATATTTCTAGTTGAGATTCTCTATCAATTATGAGAAAATATGAATGAAGCAATTTTTTCTCATATTTCTTTAGATATTTTTTCCCCTATTGCTACCATGTTAATGTTATATCTAATGTTATGCTCCAAACATAAGTTCAAGTAGAAAAAAGTGTGCTTATAGGTGACACACTTCCAGACTTAACTAAATCACTAGGGGAGTGCCCCGTGTGCTATTAATCAAGTCCTTCTGGACTCTCCTCGTTATTAGTCACCCCCACAGGACCATGGTTTCAGATAATGGGGGATAACTCATTCTCAAAACAAAGGCCATAGTGGCTACCCTCGACAACATTTTCCAACACCTGAGAGTCCTCTCACTGGTGGTGGTTTTGGGTGGTCAGCACCATCGCTATAAAAATTATCTTGGTTGGCACTTGCCATTTCTCCCTCAAGGCAAGACTATTATCAATCTAAAAATCCTTTTTTCCCCCGAAGGCTCTCATGAGATAGAGTGATCCAGAGAGGAAATTGAGAGACAATACATGGGATAAAATATCCCCTCGTTAATTTTAGGACTGATGTTGGTTTAATCCAAGGATTAAGCAGTTTAATATTTTGTACTCAAGAGCAATGACCATTACCATCAGGGGTTCAAGATGTTTATAGTTTCACTTTGGTTTAACTTTCAATTGAAGAAACTTCTACTTGTCATTAGCTATTGAGTCATGTCTTACATATTTCTAAAATAGGGGAAATGTTTGGGTCTTAAAATAAACATATAAAAGATGGCAAGGTAGGGTAGGAAAGAGTGTTTATGGACCTGAATGGTGCTAATGCTTAAAGAACCTGACTACGTGATTTGCCATAGTTACACCATTGTGTGCTAAGTTTCACCAAGGGTTCTAACTTAGTTTTGCACAAAGAAAAAGTCTAATAAAATAAAATAAAATGAAATGCTTAATTCATAAACCCCCACTAAATATCAATAACCAAAGAGCCTATAGTAAACAACACATTGGTCCTTCAAACATAACATGTAAATAGATACATAGATTACTAAAGTTGTAAAAGGAATCGATAATGGTTTATTAATGGATTATCACAACACAACACATTATAACCACAACATTCATTTTATAACAAAACACTTGTTTAATTCTCTAATATTAGCATTCATTCAATACTAGAAATGAAAGACACACTAGTAAATAAATAACTAGTTTAGTAGAAAATAGGGAATTGTATTCATAAAAAATGAGTTCATTTACAAAGAGTGCCTACCATGGCAGACATTCATAGTATAAATGATGAAGGCAAAGTAGGTGAAATCTTGACTTAATTCTAACAACATTTTAGAACTAAAATTACCGACCCTTCACAATGGGATATAGTTTACATTTTTTAAATAAGGATGGGGTTCACCTCTAAGTAGCACGATATTTGCATCTTGGGTCATGATGGCCTCCCAAAGTTTGTTACAATTGTATTTCAAAAATAAAAATCCCTCTCACTCTCTATAAGATATCCAAGGGCCCACCTAACTGATATGTGGTGGAGCCACCAATGAACCACCTCCCAAATGCTTGGATTATACCTCCCCAGTGGCCAATACAACTAATACTTGGTCAAACTCCCAATCCAACTTGTTCAAATTCATCAATGGATCTTAAAAGATCACCTCTGATTGGGCCACTAGTCTCTAATAAAATAGGAGTGGGGGCCCTCATGGACACCTTGACCTCTAAAACTTGACTAATGCTTGCAGTGGATTAAGTAGAGAGTTCAAGCACTACATGGGCTCTAACCTTATTGGCCTTTGCCACTTTATTTATCATGACTTGGTCAAAGTGACATACGTGAATTTTGAACTCACTCCTATCCATTACAGTGCCATTTGGGTAAAATAACATAATTATATTGACCTCTTTGAAGTTGATCAATATCTTCTTCTTGCCTTCTTCTAGGGGATCCATTATCATTTGTGCCATGTTCAATCATTATTCAATAGCAGCCCTCATGCTCCTAGTGTATGTTTGGTAAGGGCTCAAGTCTAAAATAAGCATGAGATTTAATTATGGGAACATGCCTTTATTCAAGATCACCACCAGCTTCCTGAACTTACCCTCCACTAGAGTAATCCTATCTATATATGCTTGGGCCCTTTGAAGATGTGCCTTGTTATCTAATAGAGTCTTGACTACCTCTCCTAGAGATGAGTAAAGTTTTAGGAGGGCATCCTCAACTTGCTTGATTAGCTTTATAAGGAAGGATATCTTTAATTTTACTTCAAAGTTTTAGACCTACTCCTATATGTCCTCCATTAGCTTCTCAAACATATCATGTGTAGTTCAGAGCACAAAAATTGATTCCTTAGCCACTTTCTCTTCTCCCGTGGATGTCCTCACTTTGGTGAGAGATAAGAGGTCTTTCTAAGTTTTCCATACCATCAAGTTCCCCTCTTGGAGGAACTTATGGTTGAGGATTCTCCTCATGTTTCTTTTGGCATTGTCAAAGTCCCACTGCACATCAAGGTCACCCTACAGAGTCATTTGAGGTGGGTATGACATCATAATTATTTCCATGGTGGAGGAAAGTGTTTGTGTGGTGATGGAGATGGAGATGGAGATAGTTATGATAGGTGGAGGCTGAGGTGGAGGGGGAGCAAATGAAGTGGGAGAGATGAAAGAGGAGAATGATGGAAGAGGAGGAGGTATGGTGACAAAAAAAATCAAGATGAATGGGGAGGCCCAAGGGAAAAAAAATTCTTACCATTAGCTCTGAGTCAAATTGACCTATGGAGAAATGAATCTGGAGAGAGGGGCATTCAATAAAAAGGAATAAATTGGCTAGTTAAATCCAAATCCCTAGGCACCTAAGATGATAGAAAAGGGAGGCCTAGAAATGATGTAGGGAACCATAGAAGGTGGTGCTGGAGCATCAATGGGAGCAACTGGGACCTAAATAGAGGCTGAGGATGAATTGCCTTCTAATTTTTTGGGGTCCTCTTACCCGTATCAGTTTTAGCTATTATAGTAGAGGGAGTAGGGATGGAAAAGGCTATATGGATTGACTAAGGAACTTGTTGAGCATATAGAGGGGTTGTTGGAATGGCTCAAGATACCTGAGCTATGCACACCAGTGTACTTATTGATGGAGTTATAGTCACACTTATTGGGTATGGGGTACCTATAGGTATCTAGACCCAAGGAATGACTAACAAAGGCACCATGAATATCCCTGCTTGTGGGATGGATGATGCAAATGGAATTGAGGAGGTGAGGATGCTATGTATGATCAAGGCTAGAGGCACTTGTATAAATTATAGATGGGTTAAAATGAGAAAAATAGGAGGTACCCATTAAGTGGACTGCTAGGGATTTGGGAAACTAGGTGGTGCTAAGAGGCTCTACTAAAGAGTGGGGGGGAGTAGGGAAAATATCTACACAAGTTAAAACTACTAATCCATCATCGGACTTGTCTTGGGTTGATACTAATGTCAAAAATGAGTGTTTGAGTATCCTAAGGTTGAGCTTTTTAGATTTGAGCCACTTGGAGTTAGACTACCTAAGGTCGAGTTGCTTGAACTAAGGGGGGGGTGGTGGAGGTGGAACCGAGCGCTGAGAGATAGGAATTCAAGGAGGAGAAGTTGTCAAGACTCCCTATATAATTCTCCTTCGAATCTAGGTGGGTCATTTAAATATCCTCATTGGGTTGAGCTGACATGTAAGAGGAAAGATTTGCCTGTGTGGATGGCCCAGGCTAAACCTACTTTCATTTCTTCTTCTTCCTTGTCTCGATTTGATAAAATACCTCCTAATCATTAGTCAGGTTTAGATAAAGCTCATCTTATGCATAAGTTTGGTGGTGATAGTTGATGTTCAAGTGGGATTGGTACTTTGCTATCTAAGTCCAAATGACATTGTGTAGAACCCAATCCTGATGTTCATCCCTACCCATGGCAAAGGATCCTCTTCCTACCACCATCTTCTATAGAGGGGGGAAAATATGTATATGTGGTGCCTGATGGTGGTTGGGAGGTGTGGGAAGGCATTATATTGGTGGTTAATATAGTGCTTAAAGATGCCATCAACCAACTGATATGTAATCTCCTATTAACTAGGCAATTTGAGACTTGATAGGGTAGGTAGGGGATACTTGAGAGTGCTTGCCACTTTAATGATTGCATCCCCCATGCAATACCAATAATCCCTAATGGGAGAAATATAGTCCCTAATCTCTTTCGATAAATGAGATATGGGTGCCTCATTGATGGCCATGTAGACCATCAGGTATAAAAACTCACATATCTCTATGATGTGATTACTATAATGGTGGTCATATAACTTGTATAAAATTATGTGGACCACTACACCTCTAGGAAACCATGCTAGAAAGGAAGAAGGCTTAAATGTGAGAATTCCATAGACCATATCTACCAAGTAGCTCATCATGTATAAGTCACCTCTTCCTCAAGCATCTCCCACTACTTTGATCTTATTAAAATTTATCATTCCTCCCAATTGGGGACTTGTTCACCCTGAAGGATTAGGTGAAGTAAAGGGATCCATATAAGGTTGACGTGAAAGCAGTTAATCTTCCTGAACAATAATTCAAGTAGTATCATCCTAATGTGGATTACCTCTTTGAAGGTTCAAATAATGTATGCGTTCACTTTCATATTACTGACCCATTTTGCATTAGGGTTATCTGACCAATCCTTCAACATGTCATAAATCTAGTAAGATATGGTCCAAGTGGTCACCGTAGTTGAATCATAGGTGATGGTGTAATCTAAGAGGTTATATTAGGATTTAAACACACCTCAAAAAATGTTCATGATCTTATGTCGAGAACTCATAAAGCAAATCATGTTGTGGACACCATCTTGCTCTCACTTAGCCATGAGCAATAGTTTACTGAATAAGTCAGCATAAGGGAATACCTTTAATTTAGTTGTAGCTTGATACAACCCCCACTTCTCATATGCCATGAGGGCATATTCAAACTTGACCTCATCTTCATCATCATTAATAAAGGATTTGGGCACCAAGTCAATGGCCTTGAACTTATTATTGTAGTGCTTGAAAAGTGTGAAGCCATCTAGGAAAGTTGTGTCCCTATATTTTGGCTCGACTTTGGGGTTTGAGGATGAGGTGGACATTACAGTTGGGATGGAATTCTATCACAGGGAACATTGCGTAAAGGGAGAACACAAAAGGAACTAATGGGAGTAGAAAGTGAGGATTAGATTCTGGGAATTTGGGAGCAATAATGACTAATGAGTTCACCTCAAGGAACTTATATAGGTTCACATAAACTACCTATATTGATGGAATTTGGTAGATCACTTGACATGAATTCAAATTCAAGTAGGTGGCTTGATATTTCCATTTATTTCCTAATCTGGACATAAACTTAGAAATCATTATGACTCATCACCTACTATATTTAGCGATCATGGCATGATGCTTTAAAATATCCGATCAGGGCCTAGTTTCCCATCCAATTAATGCTTAGAGTGTGATAGACACATGACCATGTCATTTTTAATGCCTCCAAAGTGGTTCCTACTTTATGCCACATGTCCCCTTATGAATTCATTCATATTATAATGGCTACCACCTAGGTGTGGCATAGTGCTTCATCTTTATATGCTTGAGAGAAGAAAATGCTAGTTAGAGGATGCATGGTGTCCTTTGATTAACATTTGAACTCTGATTGTACCCTCTTTTGATGACCCTAGGGTCTCTTGAGCTGTTCCTTATAATATATATAGAAATGCCACATGGCATGATGTGATAATTTAGTCTCCCCTAAGTTCTAACATCTATGTTAGGTCTCGAGGGATTGATAATCTTGATAATGGGCCACATGGCACTCTTTCATTTGGTCAGGTTCTCTCAAGTTCTGATATCTATTTCAGATATGGGAGACTAACATGTCTAACATTGGGGTGATCCCATTGGTTATATCCTATAACTCTGACCATTAGGACACATGACATCTCTATTAGATACATGTCACCTTCCCATTTGGTTGGGCTCTCCTAGGCTCTAACATCTCTGATAGATCCAAGAGACTAACCATTCTAATAGTGGGGTATCTTGATTGGTTTATCCTTGACAAGTTATGATATCTATGGTAGTGATCCACATGATGCTTTCCCATTTAAATACTCCTAAGAAAATACACAAAATATACTAAGAAAAATTAAATAATTGTGATGAACATAAATGCTCACCTCACTACCAATTAAGCCTCACTAGGTGCACATAGGACTCTGGGAGTCTCACATTTTAGGAGACTAATACTCTGGGAACTTGAATATGGAATCAAAACTACATAAAAGTTAGTGCATTAAATATCATAAGTAATAAAATGATTGGTTTACTTTACGACACAACTAGGACTTGACTACATTAAATTTTGAGGTTACAGGGGTCTTAACAGGGATTAATTTACCTTTACAAACATGCAATACATTCAGGAAAACCAAGGAAAACAAGAATTATTAGATTTTATTAGAAAGGAGCTAGTTGGAACGAGATTAAAGGTCTAGGAACTTTGAGTTTGATCATTTTGAAAAGGGTTCCCCCACTTCATTAAATAAGGGGGTGTGTTGGAAACAACAAATGGCAACTTCTATGGGGAAATTGGTGTCAAACACTTAAAACCCAAACTTTTAACTTTCATTCCTACATAAAACATAGTCTATCAAAAAACCTTTAGTTATATCAGATAAAGAAGGCATTAAATTCAATTATATCAAGTGACATACTAAGCCTTATCCCATAAAAGACCATCAATATGTGTGAATTTATATATTTGCATTTGGTCTATTCTGGTTTTCATTTAGACAAGTCAAGGTCAAGTTGAGCATCAAATCTTCTGAAGGGGAATTATTGGTTATACAGTTTGGAGGGGAATGTTATGGGCATTGATTTACTACTAGACAAACATATGTATCCCTGATAGAGATACATATGGTCCCATTTGAAGCCTTGCTTCACTAATAGCTAGGTCAGAAAGCCTGTGATAGAGGTTACCTGAATAACCCTTTTGAGGAAGGATTATAATTTGGATCCTACATGTTATTCTAGTCTCTTTTTAAGGTTTTCTTGTGAAGAGATTTAGTATTTATATCCATTGAGAGTTGGGGACCAAGCCATAGGTGATGGAATGTTTGGAAAGCTCTAAATACCTAGCTAATCTTAGATTGTTCTAGTGATCTCGCTTTTCACTAAGATGTATTTATTAGGTGAAGTTTGATGGGTTTTTGTCAAGAAAGGGGACTATTCTAAAATTCACATCTATTGTTAAGAATCATTAGCCTCTAATATTTGAAATTTAAAAGACTTACTTATAACCCTTGATTTTTTTGGAAGTGAAATCTCACCTTGGGACATTCCAAAGCTTAACTGTACCTCTTGGGATTTCATTGTCCTTAGAGTGGTTACTTACTAAGAGTTCTCCTAACGACTCTTCAGCTCTAGCTACCATCTAAATCTCAACTGAAGGCCAAATACGAGGTAAGGTTTGTGAGAGGTGAATAACACAGGAACAAAATAACACCAAGATCAATAAAAATATAATAAAAACAAACATGTAATAGAAATAAACATACAACTAAAACAAACTAGTCTAATATATACATTACCACCCTTATTGAGATTACTCTAAAATTACACTAGAAGGGAAAGCTGAGAATTAATGCTTTAGGAACTATATATTTATTGGTAGTGGGAGGTCATCACCTTCAAGGTCCTTAAGGAAAAAATCATTTTGGTTCAGTTGCTTAACTATTTGGTAAGGGCCAATCCATAGAGGATTGAACTTGATGTGCTGGCCTTTTTTTATGGGCTTTATCCTAAAACATCACTAGATTAGAATTCCTAAAGGATTTAACCTTGGCCCTTTTTTCAAACCATCACTTTATAGTGTCTTGATGTTTGTTTAAGTTAAATAAGGCTTCAACTCAAGGTTCTTCTAACTAGATAATGTAGAAGAGCCTAGAGTTCAATTTTCCATTGTGCTCCATATACTATTTCATGAACTTGTATATAGGTAGCCTAAGTGTAATTGATAGAACTAGATCAAGTCCGTATACTAGTAGGAATGGCAAGATTTTAAGCACTTTTTTATACTTAATATGATTAGCCCAAAAAGTAAATTTAAGTAATGAATGACATTCATAGGCTCTTTTATTGATTTATTTATGGCATCGATCAAGTTCTTGTTAGTTAATTATTCCAATCCATTCCCTTATGAGTAGTGATTAAATGAGAATTTCAAGGTGATCCCTTCATTGTAATCCCATTAAATAATCTATGTGGATTGGAATGTGGGACTATTATCACACACAAATAAAACTGGGGGTTTTGAATCGAGTGATTATATTATTATCCATGAATTTGATGACTTTAGTGGCAGTGTTTTTCTAAGTTGCCACTTTATCGATCCATATTATGAAATAATTTGTGGTCATGAGAACAAAATTATGTCTTGACGAGGAGTTGGGGTTTATAACCCCAACAAGGTCCAGTCCTCACTAGGTGAATTGTGTTGCTTCTATAAATGGATACAATGACATTGTAACATAGACTTCTCTTTTAATGAAGGTTTGACACTGATGGCATACCCTAAATTGAGTGTGGACATCCTTGGATAAAGTAGGCCAGTAGTAACCTACCTAAAGTATTTTATGTGCCATTAATTTTTTTTTGGATGACCAACACCTATATTTTCATACAAATTGACCATTACTTCTTTGGCCTCATCTTTTGATAAACATATAAGTTATATGCCCTCATGATTCCTCCTGAAGATAACTCCTTCCTTCAGCATATAATGTGTAGAATTTAATCTAAGGGATCTCTTTTTCATTTGATTTAACCTAGGAGGTGTTTTCCTATAGAGTAGGTAATGTATGATGGGGTGTACCAATCCTACTATAGTACTAGCTCCTGGTCCAATTGGTGCATAGTGATCCTTGGATCGATTTTGGTTATCAACTGGGTAAGACCCTAGCCTTAGCCAACTTGGTAGGTCTAATTTCCAATTCATATTCCTATAGATTTGTTATCCATCTACCTTTGCATTTTCCTAGTTCATTCTAACCCAACATTTTCTTGATGGTTTTCATCATATCTTTGAGAATGTAGTGCCTAAATTTTTCACAACCTTGACTAGTACATAAACATATTTATCGAGAGTAGAATAATTTAGTTCTATAGCTCTGAGATTGATCTCCATAAAGGCAACAAGGTGTTCTTCCCCATCCAATCTTTGTGTGAGGCAGGTGGTGACAGTGTGCTTATAAGCAAAAGGGTAAATGTATATATCCTACATATGATTTAGACTGATTAGAACTGGCGTTTGCATGATAACATATTTTATATATTGGAAAGCCTTATTCGATTCAACATGCCACTCCAATTTTGAATCATATTTCAACATAACATTCAAAATCTTTACAACTTCAGCAAATCCATAAATGAACTTGCAAATAAAATTAATCTTCCCAAATAAAGATTTTAATTCTTTCTTGCTATTAGGTGGAGGTATCTTAGAAATATATCAAATCTTTTTGGATAGATATCAATACCTTAATTTATGATTATATGACCAATAAGCTTATTTGTGATAATGCCAAACACACTCTTTATTAGTTTTAAAGAGATACCATACCTCAAGTACCTTTTAAATATCTTATCTAAGTGGCATATGTGATCTAACCTATATTTGAAAAACACAATCAAGTCATCCATATAAATTATTATACACTTGCCAACCAAACCTTAAAAAAAAATCCATCACCCTCTGAAATGTTATTCTAGCATTGATTAGCCCAAATAACATTCACTTATAGGCAAATTTACCCCATTTGGAGGTGAATGTAGTTTTGACTCAGTCTTATTGATTGATCAAGACCTAGTTATATCCCAAGAATTCATATAAGAAAGAAATCATATGGGAATAACTCACCATTTGGATCACTTCATTGAGGTAAGGTAATGGATAGTTATTTTTATTTAAAGCTTAGTTCAGGTTTCAAAATTATACACACAAATGGATTTCTCCATTCTTCTTTTACATGGGCACTAGGTTAGATACCCATGTAGAGTGGTGAACCAGGAAGATTATCCCAACAAAGAGTAAATTATGAAGCTCTTTGTGTGTTAATGGTTCCATGATTGGGTTCACAGGTCTCTGTCTCTATGTGAATGGTTTTTGGTCTAGTTTTAATGGGATGGTATGAGTAATTAATTTTAGGTCAAAGATTTTGAGGTCTTGATAGGCCCAAGTGATCACATCCTTATATTTTAGTAGCAAATTTCAAAGATGCTTGAGTTCTAGGTCTATCTTATTATGACCCACATGAATGGTTTAGGTTTTTAATCAAAGCCAAGGTTGATGATTCATCACTTCTGGTCCTCAAACTTGGGTTTCTTCATTTGGGGTGTGGGGCCTAAGGTGTCAAACACTATTTATAAGTCAATCATCCCTTTAGGGCTTTAATTACCATAAATGTTGAGGATCCCATCCTTATGAAGTTTGGCTATAGGGTTGTCTCTGTTTACTTCATCAATTACCTAGGATTCAAATATCCAAACATTGTTAAGAAATTAGATAATCTGTTGATCATCCTCAAGGAGCTATAAATTTGTCACATTATTTGGGATGGATGGATAAGGGAATAGTTACATAGATAACTCCTCTAATTTAGTGTCATCCAGGGGATTTAATTTCATGATTAAGGATTCTAATGAATTCAACAACTTGGTTTTCTTCCCTAGGGATAGGGATGATGTTGAATGTGTTAAACATCTCGATCAGGTCCCAAGCCCTATGTCTATACCTCTTGAGGTATGATAATTTTCACTAAAATTTACTCTTAACTTGGTTGACCACTAATTTAGAATCACTAAATACTCTAAATTACTTTGTCTTATGCTTTAATGCAAACTACAACCCTAGGATCAAAGCCTCATACTCCACCAAATTATTTGTGTAGGGGAATTATAATATATATGAATCTATGTGTCTCTTTCCTTGGGGATATATCATTAGAACACCTACTCCACTACCCTATTTAGAATGGGTCTCATCTATATATAGGGACCATAATCTTGGAAATTATATTTCATTACTAAATTTGTCTCTGGTAGGTTTCATACTTAGTCTATAAATCCTTAGGTGTAAGGACACTAAGTTTACTCTCTCATTAATAAAATTATATCCAGTTATCATATGTTTCATGCAGGTTCCCTATCCAATCTAATTTGATTGTCTACACCTCTCCATGGTAACCAAATATGAGAGATGTCAATGTCCATGTACTTGTTTAAATATTTAAACCAGTCCCTACTAAGGAACATGCCACAGGCTTCAAGAATCTCCAACACTTGGATGTCTATGAACTATTAAATCCTAGGGTCAGATTCTATTTGCATGTGGATATTAAGAATCTCAACCACTACTTTGACCTATCAATTATCTAGTTGAACCACCACCTTAACTAATTTGATAGGAACTAACCCTAACTTCTCAAAAATTCCTACTGACATTATGTTTTCCAAAGTTCATAAGTCCACCAAGCAATCATGTAGGTTATTTCAAAATAACTTAATAGTCAATAAGAAGGGAGGGACCTCAGTATTGATCTTATGGATGAGTACGTTAATGTGGGATATTTTTTTGTTAGTTTAGGTAGGTTATGTTGGATTTTTAGTTAGGGATTTCAATAGAATATCATGTTGCTCTATGATATGAGTAAGTTGATGAAGGGTAATATTTGCCTTAATATTATTCATCTCTTCTACTATGCTATATCCTACGTTTTTTTGGACTAGTGATGTTTCTATTAAAGCTTTTAGTTCATGAGGTTTTAGAGGTGGAGGGTCATTCCTAACACTATGATTAGGTGGGTTTGCATCATTATTTGGGGGAGTTGAAGTAGTAAAGAGTTGTTGTGATTGCCCATTTCTTAGGAAATAATTTCTCCTTTAAAATTGTTGGAATTCATGTACCTCACTAACAGTCTCCTCTAGCCCATTTTATTCTTGGTTGGGAAAGTCCATAATTTCCATCACCATGGATATACTATAGGTCTACCCAATTTTGATGATTTGGAACCACCTCGTACCCCTCTATTTCTCTTTAGAAGATCTTAAAGCTGCTATAGAATTCTAAGAAGTCAAGCTTCTTATGTGTAGTTGTGTTATTTACTGGACAATAGTTAGGCAGATATCTTATAGATGTAAACTTTAGGTAGCCTATTAAAGGAGGGCTTTGGCTAACTATGGGGATGAGTGTAATTTTTTTTAATCTTTGTTACGTGAACTTATTATTTTAACTTTCAACATTTAAGCTTCCCATTTGGCTTTGTAGACTAAGGAAGTCATTTCTTAGTTGTTGGACCATTCATTGGATTACATCTAACTCATTTTTAGTAGATTCATAAGTATAGTCTGGGGATTGTTAGTTTCTACCAACCTCACTTGGTGCTATAACTAAGGAGCATGTCATGGTTTACTAGGTTTTGAAATCCCAAGTGTTGGTTTGGCATAGCATGACTCAAATGGATCTGGTTCATTATGGAAAATAACTAAAGCATTGGGATATTTTGGGTTGTGTTGGGTAACAAGTACACTACAAGCATATGGGGAAAAACATTAGAAATGGGAGCCATAATTTAACCTTTAGGGTTTAATTGCCTATTGAATTTAATCAAAGAGTAAATTGACTATCTAGGGGTCTCATCTTAAGAATATGGATGTCCATGGGTCTAAGACATTATTGTACATCTCAAGTGCTAGTCAGGCATTAGGCTGGTAAAGATTAGTGACTTTACTATACATTTTCTATAACTTGGCATTAAATTTTTAGATGGGCTCACTAGGTTCTCATTTAATGAAAGAGAACTACTGATAGAGAACATTAGGGTTAATAAATTACCCAAATTGGGAAAGAAAGCACTACTAAATTGGTCCCAACTTTTGATTGAGCTTTTAAGGAGGTTAAGGAACCAGTCATAGGCTGATTCTATCAAAGTGAAGGGAAAAAACTTGCATGACACATCTTCATGTTCCACTTTGATTAGTATTAGGCCATTATTGTATGAGGTCATATGCTCTTCAGTCATTCATCCTACACCATGGGTGAAATGGGAAATATATCTTCTCAAGTTCCTAACCAAGTCATGGATAACTCCAGGAACATTGATAACTAACTCAGATAACCAAGGTACTTGGAGAGCTATTTTAGGTGGTCTATTTAGGGAAGAATGAGAAAATGAGCTAGTGAAACAAACTATTGGTATGGGTCTAGGTCTACCAAGTCTGAGCTTTCTGTGAAAATGTAAAGGTGAAATAAATAGTCTATCATGATGAGACCTAGCTCTGGTGATAGATGTAATAGGCTCTAGGGTATTTTATAGAAAAATAATAGTTAAATCATCACCACTAACAATAAAAAACCAACATAACCCCAAATAGAATATAAATAAAATTTGAAAAATAGATTTGACCCTCCTTATAGTATTAGCTATTATGTGTTTGAATCATGTAATAATGGAAAAAACATAAAGGAAGAGCAACAATAAGTGTTTCATTAAAATTATCTATACAAGTTGAGACTCCTTTGATAACTACTTAAAGGCTAAATGGCAAGTTTAAAATAATATGTTACTCAAGGCCCTCTATCTAGCACTAATTGTTATTGGTACTAAAATCCTTTTTGCCCCTGAAGGAACTCATGAGATTGAGTGCTTTAGAGAGGAAAAAGGATATAATAAATTTGGCAAAATACCCCCTTGTTAATTTTAGGACTGATGTTGTTTCAATCTAGGGACTAAGTATTTTAACATTTTGTACAAAAGAGTAGTGATTGTTACCACAAGGGGTTCAAGATGTGTGCAATTACACTTTGGTTTAACTATTAATTAAAGAAACTTTTAATTTTCTTTAGAGTTTGAGTCATGTCTTATAAATTTATAAAATAGGAGAAATGTTTGGGTCTTAAAATAAACATAGAAAGATGGGAAAGGTAGGGCAGGAAAGAGTGTTTCTAGGTCGGAATGGTGCTAATGCTTAAATAACCCAACTAAGTGTTCTACCATAGTTACACCACTATGTGTTGAGTTTCAACAAGAGTTATAACTTGGTTTTGCATAGGGAAAATGTCTAAGGAAATAGAATGAAATTATTAATTTATAAACCCCCTCTAAATATCAATAGCCAAAGAGCCTATAGGAAGAAACACATAGGTCTTTCAAACATAACTTGTAACTAGATACACAGATTACTAAAGTTATACAAGGGTTTCTTAATGGGTTAGAACAACAAAACACATTATAACCACAATGTTAATTTTATAAAAATACACTTATTTAATTCTATGACATTAGCATTAATTCAAAACTAAAAATAAAAGACAATAGTATATAAACAACTAGTTTAGTAGAAAATATGGAATTGTATTCATAAAAAATGAGTTCCTTTACAAAGAGTGCCCATCATGGTAGGCATTAATAGTCCAAATGATGAAGTAAAAATAGGTGAAATCATAAATTAATTTTGACAACTTTGTGGAACCAAAATTATTGACCCTTCCCAATAAGATATAGTTTATATTTTATAGATAAGGATAGGGGTCACCTTCAAGTAGCACAAGTTCTCATCTTGGGACATGATAGCCTTAAAAAGTTTGATACATTTGTATTTCAAAAAGATAAAATCATCCCATTCTCTAAAATATATTCAAGGGACCACATAACTAATGCATGTTAGATCTATTGACGAACCACATCCCAAATTCTTGGATTTTACCTCCCTGATAGCCAACATAGTTTAACTAGGTCAAATTACTAGTCTAACTTAGTCAAATTCATCATTGGTTACTAAAATATCACCTCTGATTGGGACACTAATATCTGATAAACATGGAGTGGGGTCCTCATGGACACCTTGACTTATGAAACCTGACTAATGCTCATAGTGGATTGGGTAGAAATTTGAGCACTATAAGGGCTCTGACATTGTTGACCTTTGCCATTTTATTTTTCATGGCCTGGTCAAAGTGACCTAGGTGAACTCTAAATTCACTCCTATATAATAGGGTGCCATCAGGGTGAAATAACATAGTGATATTGACCTCTTTGAATTAGGCCAATATCTTCTTCATGCCTTCTTCTAAGGGCTCTACTACGATCTGTGCCATGCCTAAACAGTCTTTAATAGTAGCCCTCATGCTCCCAGCTTATGTTTGGTAGAGGATCAGGTCTAAAATAGGAATGGGATTTAATTTAAAGAAAATTACTTTATTTAGGATCATTTCCACCTTTCTACACTTTCCCTCTACCAAATCAATCCTCTCTAGATATGTATGGGCCCTTTGAAGATGTGCCTTGTTTTTTGCCAGAGTCTTGACTACCTCTCCTAGAGTTGAGTAAAGTTGTAGGAGGGCATATTTGACTTGCACAATCAACTATATAGGTAAGGATATATTTAATTATGCTTCCAAGGTTTAAACCTACTCCTAAATTTCCTTTATTAGATTATCAAACATATCACGTGCAGCTTAAAATACAAAGACTAGGTCCTCAACCACTTTCTCTTCTCCCATGGATGTCCTCACTTTGGTGAGGGAGAAGAGGTTTTACTAATTTTCCTTAACCATGAGGTTCCCCTCCTAGATGAAATTTTGGGTTAATATTATCTTTATGTTTCCCATGGTGTGGTCAAAGTCCCACTTCACATCAAGGTCACCCTATAGAGTCATCTCAAGTGCCTGTAACACTATATTTATTCTGAAGGTAGAGGGAGGTGTTGGTGAGGTGATGGAGAAGGTTGAAATATGTGGAGGTGAAAGTGGAGGGGGAATAGATGAAGGGGGAGAGATGAAAGTGGAAATAAATAAATGAGGAGGAGGCATGGTGGAAAAAAAGGCAAGAGGAACGAGGATGCCCAAGGGATCATATATGCTTATCATTGGCTCTGGCTCAAATTGACCTTTGGGGTAATAATTTTAGGGAGAGGGGTATTCAACAAAATGGAGGAAATTTGTTGGTTAAATACAAATCCATGGGCACATAGGATTATAGAAAAGGGATGCACTGTAATGATGTGGGGAACCATAGGAGGTGGTGTAAGAGGAGTAGTGGGAGCAACTAGGACCTGAATATAAAGCTAAGGATGAATTGCCTTCTGATTCTTTTGGGGCCTCTTTTTTAGATCGATTTTAGATGTTATAACAGAGGGAGTAAGGATGGAAAAGTATGTAAGGACTAACTAAGGAACCTATTGGGAAATTGGAGGGGTTTTTGGAATGGATCAAGCTACATGTGCTATGCATACAAATGAAATTATTATTAGAATTAAAGCCAAACTTGTTGGGGATGGGGAATCTATAGGTATCTAGACTTAAGGAATGAATAATAAGGGAACCTTGGGTATATTTAATTGTAATATGGATGATGCATATGGAAATGAGGAGGTACTATGTATAGACAATGCCAAAAGAACTTGGGTAAATTATAGAGGGGGTGAAATGGGAAAAAGGGGAGGTACCACCTGGGTGGATCATTGGGGAGGTTAAGAATCTAGGTGGTGTCATGAGGTTGATGGAGAGTGAAAAGAGTAGGGAAAGATATATGTGTGGGTGATAACTATTGGCATCATTAAACTTGTCTCCCAACTACTACTAATGTCAAACTTAAATGCTTAAGTAAATTGAGTTTGAGCTACTTGGAGTTGAGTTATTTAGAGTTAGAGTACTCTAGGTCAAGCCACATGAACCATAGGGGGTAGTGGATGTAGATCCAAGGGCTAAAGGTTTAAGAACTTGAGGAGGAGAAGCCACCAAAAACCCTTGTATAAATCTCCTTGAAATATAGGGGAGTTACCTAGATATCCTCACTTGGCTGAGTCAACATGGAAGAGGCAAGGTTGGTCTAGGAAGATGGCCCATGCTGAGCTTGCTTTCCTTTCTTATTATTCTTTGCCTTAATTCAAGTAAATTACCTCCTTATCATTAGATGGGTTGAGATATACCTCGTACTTCACATCAAGTTGGTGTCCATATTTTATGTTCACGTGGGCCTATTACTTTGTTGTGAGTTGGGATGACACTATACAAATCCTAGACCTTATGTTTGGCCCTACCTAGGGCAAATGATTCTCTTCCCACTACCATATTAGATAAAGTGGGGAAAGCTCTGTATATGTGGTGATTAATGGTGATTGAGAGGGGTGTGATAGGTTTTCTATTGGTAATTGATATAGTGCTTTAAGATTCCCTTCATTAATTGATATACTATCTCTTACTCAGCTCGGAAATATCAAACTTGATAGGGAAGATGAAGGGTAGACTTGAGAGTGTTCACCACCCAAATTACTTTATCCTCCCTACAATACCAATAATATTTAATGGGGAATGAGAGAGTCCCTTATCTCTTTTGATAGATGAGGCATGGGTGCCTTGTTGATGGCCATGTAGACCATTGGGTTTAAATTCTTGCATATATATCTTATGTGATTCCTGTAATGGTGGTTAGATAGTTTGTATAAAACTACATGGACCACCGTACTTCAAGAACCCATGGTATAAAGGCAAAAGGTTTAAATTTGAGCATTGTATAGACTATGTCTACCAAGTAGCTAATCATGTAGAAGTCACCTCCTCCTAGGGAATCTCCCAATACATTGACCATATTTAAATTGATCACTCCTAAGTCGAGGACTTGCTCACCTTAGAGGATTACGTGAAGCAAAGGGATCTGTATAAGTTTGATGTGTAGGAAGTCAATCTCCCTAAATAATGAGTCAAATAATATCATTATAACATGGATTACCTCTTTAAAGGTATGAATGGTGATGCATTCACATCCATATTGTTGACCCATTTTACATTATGGTTCTCTTCCCAATCCTTCAAGACTTTATAAATCTAGCGAGAGTTGGTCTATGTGGTCACTACAACCGAATCATAGGTGATGGTGTACTCTAGAAGGTTATAGTAGGATTTTAAGGAACCTCCCAAAATGTTTGTGATATGATGCCAAGAACTCATAGAGAAGACCATGTCATGGACACCATACTACACTTGCTTATCTATGAGTAGTAGTTTTCCAAACAAGTCAGCATAAGGGACATCCTCTAGTTTAGTTGCATCTAAGTACAACCCAAACTTTTCATGCTTCAAACTTGGCCTTGTCTTCATCATTATTACTAGAATATTTGGGTATCAGGTTAATGGCCTCAAACACCTCATTGTAGTGATTGAAATGTGTCAATACATTTGATAAAGTTATGTCCCTATATTATGGCTCAACTTTGGGGTTCGAGGACAAGGTGGCCATTGTACTGGGATATAATTATGTCATAGGAAACATTGAGTAAAGGGAGAACATGGAGGGAACTAGTGGGATTAAAAAGTAAGGAGTATTTTCTATGAAATTGGGAGTAATAACAGCTAATTATTTCACCTCAAGGCACTTATAAAGGTTCGTATACATCTCATACATTGATTTTGTTTGGTGGATCACTTAGCATGAATTCAAATTTGAGTTGGTGGCTTAATCTTCCCATTTATTTCCTAATCTAGACATAAACTTAGAAATCAAGACTAATCGCTACCTTTTAGATTTAGTGATCATGATGTGAAACTTTAGAATGTCCAATTGGGGCCCAATTTCCCATATAATTAATGAACTGAGTATAGCAGACACATGGCCATATCATCTTTAAGGCCTCCCAGGTAGTTCCTTCTTTATTCCATGTGTCCCCTTATGAGTTGGTTCATGCTGCAAGAACTACCGCCTAAGTGAGACCTAATACTTCATCTTTATGCACTTGGGAGAGTAAAATACTAGTTGAAGGATGCATGGTATATTTGATTAACATTTTGACTCTAATTGTACCCTCTTCTAACCACCTTAAGATCTCTTGGGTTATTCCTATTAATATGTATTAAAATGCCACATGGTATGATGTGATAAATTGGGCTCCCTTAGGTTATAACATATCTATCAAGTCTAGGGGGACTGACAAGCCTAATAATGGGCCACATAACACTATTTAATTTGGTTAGGTTCTCCCTAGTTCTGACATATCTATCAGATCAAAGATACTAACACATATAACACTGGGGCAATCCCATTGATTGGATGTTGGTAACTCTAAATGTTAGGCCGTAGAACTCTCTTTCAATTGATCAGGATCTTTAAGATCTGATATCTCTATCAGATCTAAGAGACTAATAATTATGATTGTGATTTACATGGCATTTTCCCATTGGGTTAGGCCTCGTAGGCTCTGGCATCTCTAACAGTCCTATGAGACTAACCATTCTAACAATAGGGTATTCTGATTGGTTAGGATATGACAATTTCCAACATCTATAACAATGATCCATTTGGAATTTTCCCATTTAACTGCTTTCTCCTTATGAAATCCACAAATGAGACTAAAATAAAAGGAAATAATGGTGATGAATATAAACACTCCCTAGCTATCAACTAAGCCTCACTAAGTGCCATATAGGATTTTGGGAGTCTGACACTCCAAGCTACTAAGACTCTGGGAACCTAAATATGGAATCAAACCTATAAAAATGTTAGTGCATTAAATATTCTAATTAAGAAATCACTTGGTTTCCTTTAGCACATGACCAAGACTTGACTACATTAAATTCAAAGGTGATGAGGCTCTCAATAGGGATTAATTCACCATTGTAAACATGTAATATGCTTGGGAAAACTAAGTGAGCAAAAATTAGAATATTTTCTTGGAAAAAAGCTTGTTGGAACTATACTAAAGGTCTAAAATTTCTGACTTTGATCATTTTATAAAGGGGTCCCCCCACTTCTTTGAATAACAGTGTGTGTTGGCCATAATAAAGTTGTTAATGATGATAAAGATAAATACAAGGAAACATATGGTTGGGACCCTATACCTAATACATCAGACCCTTTTTTTGGAAGTGGATTATGGGGTTAAGATACAAGCCAAATAATCCTCCACCACTACTTTTTTCTCTCATTGTTTAATATTTTATTTTATCATGTTGTTGCCTTTATATGGCTATAATTCAATTTTTATTCACCTTTTTTTATTTAAAAGTTTATCATGTATTGAGCTAACTTCTAGTTGCTTCTCAATGTTGACCAATATGACTATTTCAACGTGTGATTTTGTTCACTTATTTTTATATATTTTTTAAATTCATAACATAATGTTTCATTAAACAAGTTAAGCTTTTTTGAAAAAATTCACGAGTCAATGAGTGGGACCCCAACTTCAATTTTATGTAAGAAATATATTAAATTTTTTTTGGTTGGATAAACCCAAATTTAAAATTTTAAGATTCAGTTTTAAGAATAATTTACACACTTTAACACTTTCATTTTTTTTATTTTTTATTTTTTATTTTTTATTTAAAGATATACAAAGAATATATTATCTTTTTATTCTTATTTTAAGTTTTCATTTAACTTAAAATTTTAATTAAAATTTGTATTTAGATAATCTTTCTAATAAAATTTATATAATATGAATTCATTAAGGTATTGACAGAAATATTTAGTTTGAACATATTATTAGAATAATATTGTTTGTATAGGTTATTGAAACAACTTATCTAATTTGGAGTATGTAAAGCCCCATTTTGCATAGTACTTGATTTTGGGACATTTTTTTATTGTATACACATCCTGATATGACATGTTTTCTCTCTCTCTCTCTCTCTCTCTCTCTCCTCTCTCTCTCTCTCTCTCTCTCTCTCTCTCCTCTCTCTCTCTCTCTCTCTCTCTCTCTCTCCTCTCTCTCTCTCTCTCTCTCTCTCTCTCTCTCTCTCTTCTCTCTCTCTCTCTCTCTCTACACACACACACACACACACACACACAGAAAGAGAAAGAGAGGTTATTATTAGCTTATGTTTGAGACAATGGATTTTATGTGTGATGATGTTAGTTTAATTCTATTATTTTAGTTGTCCATTATGATGCTTATTATATTTATGTACTAGTAGAGCTAATATTTCTTAAGCATATGATTTATTATTCAAAATTTTAGATGATTTAAATGAGCATATTACCATTGAGATTGTATGCTTTGGATATGTTTTAATGGATTGAGATTACTTGTGTTGTTTTCATTCTACAACTTTAGTTATCTAGGGTAACTCATTTTATGTGCATGTGATAGGGGAGGCCATAAAGGGAATTGGGACCATATTGAACATGAGTGCATCATATGTATAGTGGTGTAATGATTTCTTGACTTTATAAAATTAAAACCCAATTCTAGTATTGTATGTGGACCTATTCATAATTTGTGAACCTCCTTGCCCCTCCCAACACTATTCAACCCTTTGAATTTATTCATACTTATTTTTATAAACCTTTGGACCTACCTTAACATTATTATGACTCAATAAAGTAAGTCTTAAAACCACACAAAAGGTCCCCTTTGACCAAAACTCGGATGGGAATTTTCCACCAAGTTTACAAGTGGCTATAAAATGATTTGGAGGTAGATATCTGTGTATTTAAGACCCTAATTGACTATAGGTTGGTGTAGGTCTTATTTGAATTATGGAGTAAGCCAATGACATCACATGTCCCCATTTATAGAATGGGATCATGGGAGCATTGAATATGCATAGACTTTCCTTTCTTGTCCACAAGGGATTGTAAGAGGAGTTAATGCTTGTGTAAAATTTTCAATTGAGCCAAAAAATGAGAAGAGTCACATGTCACATTCCCATTAGCCAATGGATATGAATGTCTTGCATGTATGAGGAAGTAAATCCTTACTTGAAAGGATTTTTTGGCAATTTTATATTTGAGAAGTGGGAGGAGAGCTAGAGGAAGAAATGAGAAGCTAAGGGAAGAAGGAAGAGATCTTGTCTTGTGAGGAGGTGAATCAACCCAACCATTCGAAGAGGAAATATTTTGTGTTGAACCAAGTAAATAGCCTGAGGTATGATTCCATATTTCTTTGTATTTTTTTTATGTTATTACTTTGAAAGAGAAGTTTATCACTTTTGTTTGATTGTTTTCAATAGGTGTAAGGGAACTTATCCTACCCTATGTTCACCTCTATTTCCATGGTTGTGCCTACAGATACCATATGAATTATATTGTCCATTTGGGCCTTGGAAATGCATAATCCATCCTTTTTTGATTAGATATTTTAAAAATTCATTTCTTGATTCATTTTGACATTGTTATATTGTCCATTTTGGCTTCAATTATTTATCTTATTTTATATCTTTTTATGTAGTGCTTGTGTTTAGTGGAACTAGGTTCCCATGCCCTCCTACATGGTTATTATTTAATTAGTGGAAGTGGTTAGTGTAACTAGGGTCCCATGCCCTATCACATGGTTATTTGGCATGGTTTATTGGGATAAGGTCCTATCATGACCAAAATTAGTAGTAGGATAAGAGGGAGACATCCCCACATTTTCCTTCTCCCTCAACAAGTCTTATGATTCTAGAATTTGATTGTGGACACCTTTGATATTATTTGCTTTAAAATTATGTTTTTCATGTTTTTGAATGATTTTGTTTAGGTGATAGAAGTCTCTAATGGAAGATGTGATAGATAGCCTTCTAGTTGAGTAGCCTAGTTGAGTGTTCTAGACACCAACCAAGTCTTGTCTTGTTAACCTTGACATACATCATATTATTGATGTTAATTGTACTCAAAGACAAGATTCCTAGGCTTGAGGGTGCCTAGAGTTATCACATAATGATGGCACATGGATGGGAGATGATATCCTCCTTTAGCTGGTGTTTCACTAAAATTTTGATTTATTTATTTTAGAAAGAAAGTTATAAAATTTAAAAGAAGGGTGAGGTTAGTAGAACCTAGATTTGGTTTTATTCTCTATGATCTAGACAATTGCAGATACTCCTCTTTATCTAGGGAGGATGACCTATAGATAATAAAATAACTAGAAGAATGGTTGATTAGTTAGGTAGGTGGGTGGATTGCCTAACAAGATATATCTAAGAAGTACATGACTTCCTTAGATACTTTCAATCCACCTTTTAGAAAAGTTACAATTAATAAAGTTGCTAATAAGAAAGTCTACATAACATAAATGAAAGTACTTAGTAAAAAATACTTTTCAAGAAATAATATGTTTTAATAAAATAACATTAAAATAAATGCTAAACTGTTAAGGTATAGTTCAAGTTGTTACTACTAGCTCTATATAGTGATAAGGATTGATAAATAGGGTTTTTGGTTGAGGTTGGTGGGTGTTTTAAGCTTGTTATTTTGGTTAAAATGATTTACACAGTGACCATCAAAGGTCAAAGTTAACCATCGATGGTCAAGGGTTGACCATTAGTGGTTGAAGGTTGACCATTGATGGTCGCTAAGTGATTATTGGTAGTCAAATATGACCATCGATGATTGAGGGCTGACCATCAGTGATTGAGGGTTGACCATTGATGGTCAACAGGTGACTATTAGTTGTTATGGTTGACCATCGATGGTCACTATGGGTTTTTGATATATTGGTTTTAGGTGAAGAAAGGACTGTGGGTAAGTTTTAGAAGGGTCATGTAGGTTATTTAAGGTTTTTTATTGGTCATGAGGATAAATATAAGGTCTTAGAGGTATAAAAACAAGGATTTGATACTCAGAATGGTTAAGAGTAGTTAGAGGGTGCTTAGCAGAGAGAATGGTGTTTGGAGTTGCATAGCTCTAACACTAGAGAGGTTGTGGGTAGAAATTAGAAATGGGTACAAGCTCTAAGCTATTAAAACTTAAACTATTGAACTTGTGAAAAATATAATATACTTAGCTCAGTGCTTGATGGATTTAAGAAGTTTGGAGTTGGTTGAAAGCTATTATGGATCTGCTTAGGAGTCAAAATATCTTACCCCAAAATTCCTCCTCTTCTCTTCCTCCTAATTCTCCAATGATTTCTCTCCCTATATTCTTCCCTAGTGATCTCTTAATATATATCAAAGAGGCATTAAAACTAAAGTGTTTAACAAATAATTTATCATGTGTATGATGGATTAAATTTAGGTAGTTAGTGATCAATAAGTGAGTTGCAGTTAACTCCTTTGATCAAGAAGTCCTAAGGTAATGTTTTGGTTGCATTAATTATTGGTGGTTGAGGGTCAACTATCAGTGGTCAATGGATAACCATTGGTGGTCAAGGGTTGACTATCACACATGATCAAGGGTTGACCATTGACAATCAAGGGTTGACCATCAATGATCAAGGGCTAACCATCCCATGTGATCAAGGACTGACCATCAATTATCAAGGGTTGATCATTGGTGATTAATGGATGACCATTGTAGATAGTTGAGGGATGACCTTCGATGGTTGAGGGATGATTGTTGTATGTAGTCCAAGGGACATAGTCAAAATTGGCTAGATTTAGCCAATTCTACTAATGACTGGTGGTTATTAGCATTGAGAAGTAGTCCAAGGATAATAAAAGAATATTTGGTAGATAATCTAACCAAAAAGGGGCCAATGGGTAGTTTAAAGGTTAATACAACACCTAAAGCCATAATGTATGATTTTCTAGTGTTTACATTTTGCCTTTTTTATTGCATAGTTTATATCAATAAGATATAAAACAAAAATGAAAATTTGGTAGAAGGTTAGATGCCCCAAGTATGGGAGGAGGTGTTCCCCTAAAACTAGGAATCTATGAGGTGAAATAGAGTCATGTGTGGGTTTGATAAGTGGATCACAAAATGGGTAAGATGGGTGAATTGGTAAATAGGTCATTGGAAGGAGGATAATGACAAGTGAACCAAGCCATCACATTAGGCATAACTGATATGGGTGTACTTATAAACTAAAGTCACCATGCAAAAGGTTTCCATGTTATCAAGGGTCCACAAATTGGGTGAGCCTAAGAAAATAGAATAGGTCATAGGTTTAAGAAGTTGGATATGTGGGTTATAAGGTTAGTTTGGTTGGTTGGGCATTTAAGCATGAATCTGTTTACAAAATATGACTAAGTGAGATATTATAGATTGTGCATAGACTAAGTTATCATAGTTAAGGTAGGGTATAAAATAAGTTGGGTACTAGAAGGACAAGTGATAAGGTAACTAGGAGTATCAATAATGTGTGTGTGTGTGTGTGTTGGGTAAGTGCTTATAAAATCAAGTCTCCTAGTTAAGGTTGATGTATTCATAGGTATCCAAGGTAGGATGTGATCTTAAGAAGATAAAAAATGGTTGTAGGTGTTAGGACCATGAGCGGTCATGCTCCAAGGCACCTAAATGGTTGATGCATAAAAAGTGGCACAAGTTCATCAAAATGGTAAGGTAATTGATGAAATTAAAATGACCAAGGCAAGGTCAGGTCACAAAAAGTGTGAAAGGTGGGCCAAAATGACCAAGTTGAGGTTAATTAGTTTGTCTGGTTGGTAGAGAATAAGGTGCTCTCTAATGGGTACATGGTTGGTTGGTTAGTTAGTTGGGTGGTGGAGAATAAGGTTCTCTCTAATGGGTGTATAATTGGTGTAGAATAAGGTGATATTTGATAGGTGTATGGTTTTGGTTATGATTTATTATTTGAAGAGGTTTGGCTTGGGTTTCAATGATTCCATGAGGGGAAGACATACACCTTTGCAGGTGGTCATGAAAATAGAAGGGGGCTAAAATGCTCTAGTTGGCAAAGACCAAAATGGCAAGATGGGTGGGCTTAAGAACATAAGCCACTTTCATGTGTTGCATTGGTGTTAGTTCATTTGGTTAAAATAAGTATCTTGATCACATAGTGTCAAGTAAGCTCAAAATCCCTTGATTTTTAGAGGGTAAAAGGAGAGATGGATGAAATAGGTGAATTGATGGTAGTGTACCCTTCTTGTGGGGATGACTTGCCCCTTTTGTAGGTGACCTAAGAACCATTATAGATAAGTCCCTTATTTGAGTTTGGTATATAATGATTGATGTGAGAAGTTTATGAATGCTATGTGAAAGATGATGGAAGCCTTTTTGGGGATTGCTTTGTTTTTGACTTTTGACTTTGGATTTTTTTATGCTTTTATTGATGGGTTTGGGAAGCTGATCAATGCAAGAAGCTTCCAAGTTGTTTTTTGCTTGACAAATGTTTGGTTTATCCATCCTTCAAGGGAGTGGTCTAAGATTTGGATTTTTTTATGTGTGATAGCTATACTTCGAGGGAGTAGTCTACCTTTTAAAGTAATTTTTTATATTTTAGGTAGCTATCCTTCAAGGGAGCAATCGACAATGCTAGATATTTTGACCCAAGTGATATTTGGTATCCCAAGTTAATATTTATGTTGGTTTAGACATGAATAAGTCTATATAGGCCTAAGGCTTTCTTTTATAAAGGAAAAACCATATTAAAAGAAGGCTAAAAATGGGTAAAATGGGTTTAAGTGACAATGACCATGGGAATCCATCCTATAAAGGGGTAGAAAGTACCATGAGAATCATGCCATGGGTAGAGCCATGGTACCCATGTTTAAGATTAGGCTAAGGTTGTGATGGATAATCACATGATCCTATTTTGATCAGTTGTCCTTAAAATAAGGAGATGAAGGTGGTTTAAAATAAGGGATGAGCTTAAGTTAGACACAAAATGACTAAGAACTTGGTTTAACAAAAGGATAGGATGTGAATGCAAAGCATTGAGGGGCTTAGGTTCTGATATGCCCCAGATCCACATTTACATGTAAATGGTTTGAGCCAATTAGGAGTGAATATATCCCTTAGTTACTTTTTGACACTATATTAGACATGAAAAATATGTTGGAGTGAGGATGGTTAAGTAGGTAGAATGAACCAAAATGATTCCATTTATCTCCAAAAATTTGGTTAGGTGATGGTTGCTAGACTTTGGTTAAATTGCAATGGTGGTTGGTTTTTTGTTTGATTAGGTAGGTTTAGGTGTTAGTTTGGGTGGGTTTTATAGGTATGTGTAGGCAAGGTATCAAGCAAGGTTCTGGTTATGTCAGTGATCACAAATGGTTAGTACTCGACTAGCGATGGTTCATCAAAAGACTAGTAGTGGTCAGGTTTTAAAGGCAAAAGAGTTTTAAAAGTGGGGTTGACATTACAAGTTCATTGAGGCTTTAGTTAAAGTTTGTTTAAGGTCAAAGTAAGTTGAAGGTTGGTTATAGGTGAGGTTGGGTTGATCATAGGTGAGATTGGGTTGAGGGAAAAAATTTAAGGCTAAAGTTTTAGGTGAAGTTGCTGAAAGTGAGGTTGGAAAATGACAAATGATCAAAGCCTTTTGGAAGGAGAGTTCCCCTAGTTACTTTTTCCATGTATGATGAGGATGATAGTTAAAAAAGAGGGTTTAGGAGGGATGAAGATGACTTCATCCACCTCCCAAGGGTTGTTAGTTTTTAGTTGTTAATGAGTGAGGAGTTCTAGTTATAGGTGGTGGTTTAGGTAGGATCTCCCTTCTAATGCTTTGGGGAGGGAAACATTGTTAGGTCAGATTCAAGTAGGGTTTAGGTATAAAAATGATGTTAGGAACATCATATTGAAATAAATACTAGGTGGATAAGAATGGCTAGTTATCCCAATGAGGTAACTTAGGTGAGGTATGGGTAGATTGGAAGAAATGGTGATCGAGACTCAAGAAATCTCAAACCATGGGTTGATTTTGGTTTATGTTGATAAATAAGTTAGTGATGGTTAGGTTAAAAGGTGGGTTGATTTTGGTTGATTGATTTGATTTAGAGGTTGGTTTGATTGGTTTAGGGAGGTAGGATGGGTGGTTAATGTGAATATAGGAATTTGACTCAAGAGAGGATGGTTAGTATAGTGTTAGTTTCAAAATGAAAGAAACACACTAACTAGCATAACATATCTAGGCATAGACAGTAGGGAGAGATTGGTAATAAAACATGACTAAAAAACACAACTAAAATGCAAAATAAACCCTTTTTTACCTTCCTTAGATGCTCCAAAATTATTTTTATAGTGGCTTGCTCAACTTGTGCTCATGAAGTCCTTGGTAATGGAAGCTTGGCTACCTCTATCTCTCCTTGGCACCTTTGGCTTGTGACTTCGCTTGGATTGGAAACAATTTGGCATGGTAATACTAATTGATTGAATCTTTTTAATCAATTTTGTATTATAACTTTGCATAATCATGTATTAAAATTCATGTGGTAAGGCTTCCTATTTATAGATTTTTGAGAATGTCTAGAATCAACCTGAACCATTCATCCTGAGATTGAGATGTGTGGTTGAGGATTAATTCAATTTTTGGAATTAAGATTATAATTATCCTCATCATGACATTAGAAGAAGGGGAAATTAATAGGCATGAAGGGCATCATATAAGGCATGGATGAGGCATGGAGGGCATGAATCCTAATATTTGTGGCATTTATAGCCTAGGGATATTTTCCCAAGATATGAGGTCACTTGATGAAGTAGATATTCAATATCCATTTCCAAAAATATTTTTTCAATAATTTGCCATGAAATTTTTAATTAGGCCTTGATTTGGGTTAATTAGCTCTTAAGCATGTTTAAACACTTTGTGCACAAATTATTCAAATTGATCAAAATGCCTTGTTATTGGTCCAAAATTTAATTGGATTAGAAATAGAAGGTGATTTTAGATGCATTGGTTCCATTGTCCCATTTAGGATGTTACTAAAAATAAATAACAAAGGCATATGTCTCATGTAAGATATTTAATAGAAAAGAGCAATCCAGAGCACCTAGGTGTAAAATTAGCGTTTTGTCCTGAAATGATATGATCAAAGTTAGCTGGCCCATAAATTGCATTGCCCCATTTAGGGATACCCTGGCCAAAATCAGCACTTGAATATGTTAGTTTCACATTATTTAATGCATTTTAGTGTTTTTAGGCCAAATTGTGCATTTTGGGTAGAAATTGGCTAAAAGCTTGATTGGAGGTTATGGATGGCTAGATTTAGGTGTCTACAATTTGCCCTTGTTTGGGAAGGCATTACAAGCTATAAACACAATAAAATATTCTCAAAGAATGAAAAGGCCATGTATGCCTATAACTGCAATGATGATAAACTAACTATATGATGCCCCCTCAAGGGAATGGTAAGCATAAGTAGGTCAACAAACAGTCCCTCGAAAAGAAAGAAGCAAAATGAGGGGACCAAAGAAAATAAAGATGATGGGGTGAAAACATAATGATATTGAAAAAGTATTCAAAATCATTGAGAATGCAAGTGGGATGATGTACAATGGTTTACCCAAAGGCAGTTATAAGCATCCTACCCTGATAGTGGCAACATGGTATGATAACACAATGATTTTTCCAAAGTTGGTTATAATCATTAAGAAGATGGAGCTACCCTAGTTAGGATAGATAAACAAGAGAATAACATGCCCCTGTATAGGCATAAAAATTAAAGTCGTGACAACACAATGATTTTCCCAAATGTGGTTATAATCATTAGACCTCGATTATGGAAAAAATGATAAACTTGGCTAAGGATGATGATAACTTAACACAGAGGGTAATGATGAATTAGAACAACCTACTAATAGGGAGATGCTCATCTGAACTATTAAAGGTTAATATTTTTTCATGGTTAATTACACTGTTTGGGATATGATTGGGATTGAATCATGATGTCATTGCTGAAGAGATGTTGATGCCACCATTATTGAATAGACTTCTTGAAGCTGAAGTTTATTGTAGAACTTGTTGGTAGGCATCATGGTATAACATCATGAGGACTCGGCCAAAATATGCATAAGGACTGACTCCCTAAATCCAATACTCAATAGAACACAATGCATCAATGATAGAAACCATGATGACATTGTAAACATATGAATATGAATGGATTTGAGTATAAGTGTGGGTAAGGAATCACCCAATGAACACACATAAATTGAATCAAGGCAATAGTGTTGAAAGCAACTAAACATGCAAACAACAAACAAAATAAGTAGAGACAAATACACAAATAATGTAATAGAAACCATATGAATATTACCCCTAGAAAATAGGTGAAAACTTAAAAAATGAACAAAATGGGGGAATAAAAGAAAAGGAAGGGGGGTGGTTGAGCTATTTCCATATGCAATAGAGAAGTAGACACTTCCTACATAGTTCCATGGATGTAATATCTAATAAAAAACTTCAAGCTAAATGTAGTTCTCCTAGGGATTGGAAAGAATGTGATAACAGAAGGGATGTGATATAAGAATAGGAATGGTCTTGTAAAATGGAAAGTGCATGAGAGAAAAAGGCCAAAAAAGATGGGGAAACTAAGTGACAAGTGATTTTCTTGTAACTTAGTAAGGGTTCCTAGAATCCTTAAAGCAAAGAAGTGGTCAATGTTTTTTTACTTCTAATGATTTTTAAAATGTTTTTGGAATTGTTTTAGGGTATCTCAACTAAATAGAGAATGAAGAGACACTAAATAGTTCAAGCTCACAAAATGGTGAGAGCATTTAAACTAAGGTTATTCATAAAATAGTGAGAGTCTGGCTTAAGTTACTCATAAAATGGTGAGAGCATAACTTAGGGTGACCAAGTTGACCTCAACAAGGATCGAGTGCTACCTACATAGTCCCAGAGTAGGCCCTTAAGTCACTGTAGTTCCACCCTTATAATAGAGGAATTTGACTAGTGTAACAGTCAATTCAAACAAAATAGGCATAGTTGATTAAAAAAATCATAGTACGACATAAGAAGTGGCAAGTTGTTATGTCAAGGCTTAATGTTGCCCCTAGTTTGTCCATATGTAGTTATAACCAGGACACAATGGCATAGATAAATAGTACTAATTTGCCCAAAGGTGGTTATAATTAGTAGTAATACCAATGGTAAGAAAGGAATAACAAATAAAAGATGTAACTGTCGAAACTTTTATCATATTGTTCCAAAATATGATCTCTATCTGAAGTACTTGAACCAACTAATAAAATTGGTCAGATACCTTGATGCTAAAAATGCATTACAAATAGAAAAAAATCAAGGTCAAATAGGCTAGGCTTTAGAACACATTGGGATGATAGGTCAGAAGTGGAAAGTGGATACAACTAAGAGGATAAATAAGGATGATATTTGTATAAAGAAGAATAGTGATAAAATGACTAACTAAAATGGTCTTTATAGATAATACACCTTAGCACTCATGCATAGTACCACTTGAGATGAATAATATTCATCATCTTATCAAGTTCATCTTCATCTAGTGTGGCAAGATTGTATGCTTCTAGTCCATAATCTATAGTAATGATGAAAGGCCTTATCCAATTTGGTTTGAATTTCCTTTTATGCTTCTTCTCAACCATGGTATTCTTTTAGTTTTATTTAAGAACAAGATCACCAAGTTTGAATGTTCCATACTTAACACATCAATTATAGTGGCCTTTGAGTCAGTTGTAATATACTTGAAGATTATTGAGTGTGGCTATGTGTTTCTCATCATGTAGGTCTAGCTCTTATAGGAAAGCTACTTGATAGTCATGATCATCCAGGACATGCTTGAAAGAGATATGTAGTGAAGGAAATTTGACCTCAATGAGAAGGATGGCTTCAGTACCATAAACAAGTGAGTATGGAGTGGCTCATGTGGGGGTATGATGATTGGTATGATATGCCCAAAGGGCAAGGAATATTTGCAAGTGTCAATCATGATTGACATCATTGACAATATTTTTGAGAATATTGACAATGGTTTTGTTGGATGCCTTGGCTTGGCCATTACCTTGAGGGTAATATGTTGTAGAAAAATGTTGTGTGATGTTATATTTAGTACATAGTTGATCTACATCATTGTTCTTGAATGATCCTCTATTATTAGATATAATGTTAGAGGGAATAATGTAGTAGAAAATGAGATGGTTGAAGATGAATTTAGAAATTTGCTTTCTAGTCATGTGAGGGGTATATCTTCAACCCACTTAATTAAATATTCAGTGGTGGTAAGGATATGTTTATGGCCATCAGATGAAGTGGGGTTGATCTTCCTAATGAGGTCAAGTCCCCATGTAGAAAATGTTCATGGTGTCAACAATGGTTTTAGAGTTTTTACTGGGGCATAATTTAGATTAACATGCCATTGACATTTGTCACACTTCTTTACATATGCAGTGGTATCTACATCCATTGTGGGCCAATAATAACCAATACACAAGAGGATTTTAGATAGGAATGCCCCACTAAAATGAGCTCCACATAATCCATGAACTTCTCTTAATGCTAGTATAGACTCTACTGAAGTTAAACAATGAAGTAGAGTTCTATAAAAAATATGATGGTAAAGGGTGGATCCAAGTAGAGTATAACGAGTGGAATGATGAATGAAGGATCTGGTTTGTTTTTGAGATAGATTAGGTGGTTTGAGTACTAGATAGAATTAAGACCAAAAATATCACAAATTATTACAATGGTTGAAGGTTCATGAGTTGGTGCTGACAAATTCTTGATGAAAAACTAATACTCTCTAGCTTTATCTATTTGTTGAATTAGAGAGCTAATAGTAGCCATGACATCTATAATTCTATTACTAGCCCTTGGTATTTGCTCAAACTAAATGTTGGTAATTTGTTACTTAAGATTGTTGACCATGGATTTATATGGAACCATCTTGTTATCTTTGGTTTGAAAATGATATGTGACCTGATTGATAATTAATTGAGAATCACCATAAACTTGGTGATGAGATATACTTCAATGCACTACTTTTCAAAGTCCTATACTAAGTGCATCATACTTGGCCATGTTGTTTGTACAAGGAAAGATGATTTTGAATGATTTAGGGATTAGATCCCCCTATGGTGAAATAAACAATAGGCCTACCCTTGATCTATGTGAAGTAAATAAACCATCAAAATACAGCTTTCAAGGCTACTCCTCAAGGGCTATGTCAATGATGGTCATTATGGATTCATCAAAAATTTGAAATGTGAGTGGATGTATGCCTATGAGAGGTGCTTCAACAAGTTGATTTGTAAGAACTTATCCCTTTATTTCCTTTTGATTAACATACTCTATGTCAAACTCACTAAGAAGCATGATCCATTTAGCCATTCTACCTTGCAAAGCTATTTTAGATAGTAGATATTTGAGTAGATCTACTTTTGAAATGACCATGGTTTTATTATTCAACATGTAATGGCATAGTTTTTAAGTTGTAAAGACCATGGCCAGATAATATTTTTCAATAGGTGCATAGTTATGTTCATATGTAACCAAGGTACAACTTAGGTAGTATATAACATGCTCTTTTTCATTATCATCATGTTGAGCCAAGAGTGGCCCCAGAGCATGGTCAGTAGCTGATAAGTATAACAATAATGGATTTCCTAGTATAGGAGGTGATAAAATAGGTAGATTAACAAGATAATTTTTGAGTTGTTGAAAAGTTGTTTGGAAGTGATCATCTCAGTGAAATGCAACTCCCTTATTTAGAAGGTGTGTAAATGGATGACACTTGTATACTAACAGAGAGATGAAGCATCAAATTGACTGGATCTTACCTTGCAAACTATGGAGTTACTTTAAATTGGTTGGTGGTGGTATCTTGTTTATAACATGGACTTTAGACAGAATAAATTCAATACCTCTATGAGACATGATGAATCCAAGTAATTTTCTTAAAGTTAAACCAAACACATATTTTTTTGGATTGAGTTTAAATTTATACTCTCGTAATATTTCAAATATCTTACATAGAACTACTGGATGGTCAGCCCTAGTTTTGGATTTTCCTAATATGTCATCGACATAGTCTTCAACAATATCATGCATCATATCATGGAATATGATAACCATGTCCCTTTGATATGTAGCTCCAACATTCTTAAGGCCAAATGGCATTACCTGATAACAAAATGTTCCCCATGGAGTGGTGAATGTTGTTTTATGTTGGTCTTCAAGTGCTATTCTGATCTAGTTGTATCATAAAAATCCATCTATGAGTGAAAGAATTTCATAAAATGCCATGGATTAGATGATCATGTCAATATTAGGCAAGGGAAAATCATCTTTAAGACAAGATTTGTTTGTCTTAAAAATTAGTACAAATTATGATCCCTTCAAGATTTTTACTAACAGGTATCACATTAGAGATCTATTCTGAGTAGTCAATGGATCAGATACATCCAACTTTTAAGATTTTTTCCAACTCTTTCTTTACCAATACAATAATGTGAGGATGCATCTTACATAGCTTTTATTTTACCAGATTGGTGTTAGGATTAACCACAAGGTGGTACCAAGGCAGGGTCTAAACCTGGCATGTTAGAATAGGCCCATGCAAAGATATCTACAAATGATCTCAATAGAGCTGTAAAGATGTCATGTTCTTCCTTAGTGAGGGACGTGCCTAGTTTTATCCATTTCAGATCTGATGGAGTCCCAATATTTACCTCTATTATATCTTCAACTAGAAGGGTCAAACCATCTTCTAGGATAGTAGGTAATGACTTAAACTATTGGATTATGTCAAGGTCCTTCATTAGGAATTAATCTTAAACTTCTCCTATACATGATGAAGCTGAGTCCCCTAATGGGAGATCTGGCCATGTGATAAAAACAATAAAAAATTCTTAAATAATTTGATCAAATACTTATTACTCAAAGCTAGACTCAGATCCATAGGTAAGTTCATCATTGGTGGTCTTTTGATCTAAATTCAAAGAAGAATGAACACCCCTATCTAATGGCATCTGAAATAAGTTTTCACCACTAGAATGGCCTTTATCTTTACTTTTTCCTTGGTTAAAAATTATCTCAAAGAGGTTTTCACTTTGGGACCTCAATATTTTACTTATTTGTTTTTGGCTAAGGGTGTTCACTCACTCTCCAAAATAGACTACAGGATCCAATGTAATTAATAATCTTGACTTGTGATCTCCCAATGGAATGTTGTCTCTAAGGTCTAAGAAGTCATAGAATGCCTCATCATTTTAGAACTCATAAATCAATAGACTAGATTCTTGTTGGTCCTAATATATTAGTTGGGGATAATATAATGGCAATGGGTTGTAGTGAATAGCCAGGGTAAGGGTACAAATGGCATTGTTATCAAATAGTTTGGTTTTAGCTAAGTCATTGAAGGTGAGGCTATGATCAAACTCTATTTCACTATCAGCATCATCTTCACTAGTCACTGGTTATGGAGTTTGAATAAGATATGTGGGGTCACCCCCGGGCAAATTAAATCTAAGTCCATAAGGTCTTTCATACTTAGTCATGGAAATTGGCTTGATGGTTCCTTATTGATTTGGTTTTAGGCCTCTTCCTTCATAATTGTGATGTTCCATGATCCTATTAGGAATAGGATACTTTGAATTTTTATAATAATTAGCTTGGTTGTCATTGTATAACCATGGTTTATCCCCTTTAAGAGGGTTAGGTTCTAGGCCAGATGCTGGTACAAATGTGATAGATCCCTTATCTTTGTTCCTTTGTTTCCAATGCATATGTGGAGTGACTTTAGGTCACCCAAAGGTTTTTAGATTCTGAGGAAGATTGGAAATATTAAATGTATCATGGGTCACATACTCTCCTGGTCTATTATTTAAAATGGTGAAATGATTAGAAGCTTCAAGAGGTGGCATGTGGGAAAGGGAATCTAAGGTATTAGGATCTATGTAATTATTTGATGAAGGATCAATAAGTATAGCCTTTCCTTTATCTTGGTTGGAACTTGTATTCATGTCATACTGATAATTGTAGCTTTGAAATTCAGCCTCAAGATGTTTACAGTGTTCATATGGGTGCAAATCTTCTCGAATATTCACTTCCATCCCTAAGTGGGAAAACTTGATACATTGGTGCAGTGTTGATGGGACTGCATGAATCTCATGTAATCAAGGCCTACCTAGAAGCATATTTTATGATAACTCAAGATCAAGAACATGTCAAAGTGTATCATGATTCAAATGCCCAATGATAACTAGTAAACTAATGGTGCCTTGTGATTCTCTTTTCTTATTATCATAGGCTTTGATGGTCATCATTTTTCATTGGAGGTCTACCATCATGTAACTAAAAAGATTGATGAGCTTTAGAGACACTATGATGAGGCTTAATCCATTGTATATAAGGACATGTTTCACTTTATATAAACTTCTATGTACAATGACTTGTTATATAGCAGGCCAAGGGAAGACATATCATTTTGGTTGAATGTGACTTGTTGGGTTAGAGCTAGGTGTTCAACCAAAGCTTGAAATTTATCAAGGGATATGTCACTAAAAACAATGGATTGGGTCAAAAACTCATTCAAGATGTTCTTATGGATTATTGACGTGCACAACAAATGTAAAATAGAAATCTGTGTTGGTGTCTTCTGCAGTTATTCCATAAATCAAACTTCTTGTCTTGGTCAGGAGTGAATGGTTTATTCTAAAGCTGAATGATTGGTTGGATGATAGGAAAAGTGGTAGATGGTTATGGGATTGGGATATTAATCTTTGAATTCCAATTTATTATTACATAATCAAGATTAAATACTAGACCATTATTACTAACAAATGCTAGAAATAGTGTAGGACTAGATAGGACAAGTCTCAATTGCCAGTGCACTCGTCTGTGGTCACATGGCAAGGGTGAGTTGTCGATATAAGGTCCAAAAGGGGAAGTCCTAGTTTTTTGGTTTTCCTATATGCACTCCCAAGTCAAAGAAGGATTATTCGTGTAATTTGGCTAAATGTTGTCATTTAGCAATGGTTTAGGCTGATTAGTGTTTGGTCTAAGATTAATGGAGATGGTATTTATTGGGTGAATATTTTGTCAACCAGCTAACTGGTGAGCAAAATAGGTCTTATCAACCATAGCAAGGGAGATTGGTCAGCCCAATGTGCAGGTATACTACATCAGAGGTAGACAAATCTCTCCTCTCATCAAGGGGAGGTTCCCTATAAATATGCAGGAGCTATATACTATATATATAAGCAGAAAATAACACTCAGGGGTAGTATAATGCCATCCATCTCTCTTTCTTCAGAGATGATGTTCAAAAACAAAGGAGAAAATCCTAGTGAAAACACTAAAGTCACTTCTCTTCTTTTAGAAGTGATCTAGTAAGAAACAACAAGAGTTCTTTCAGGTAGTGACAAGTAACATTGTAATAAGGGTGCAGTAACTAGCAAGATGAAATGGAACACAAAGCCTCCACCTCAACTACCCAAAGAGTGAAATACAAAGAATAATGGGGGCATAAAGTCATCCTAGAATCCTCAACATAGAAATAAACTAAAATTACACACTAAAGACCATTATGACAACACAAAGTTTGAAAGTAATTGACTTCAAAAAATCTTCCTTATCACTTCCACTAGTTATGCCTGTTAAATTAAATAAACAAGAATGCATCTAGAAGACAGACATAAGAACAATCTCCTAAAATGGCGAAAGCTATAACAAGACAAAGTCTACAAGTGACTTGCTTTCTCATTTAGATAAAATAATATGAACAACAATTTGAGCTCAAAGTCTCAATATTCACCTTTCAATTTGTGTAGAGTTTTGCTTCTATAAATGAAAAGATCTCCTTTCCATAATGAGAGAAATTACAAAGTACAGCAGCCAAGAAAGGCTTGGCACATCTTCCCATGAAAATACCCATGCTACATTCAATGCCTTCAATGCATCTTCAATTCTATCAAGAAACCATGATTGGAATAATGTATTGGCCTTAACTGTGGCATGCCCATTCATTTCATATGTCTCCTCTCTAGTAGGAGTTGTCTGGTCCTTTTCCTTATGTTTCCGTAGTTATCTACTTTGCCTTTACTTCATGGAAAAAATTAGGCTGCATCCTTGATTTAGTGTGTTTAGATGACCACTTGATCCACTATTTCACCTACTAGAAATAACTCCCTTATAGATATTTCTGATCCCTTTGTAATTATATCTCTTCCTTATAGTAATTTGAGCTCTCAGGCTCTCTTTCTAGCTGGTTACTTTGTTTACTCTTCAAATTTTGTGCCATATTCAAATATTAATAGATAATCCATTACCTTAAATTTGACATCTATGGGAATGTCACTGGTTACTAGCTACTTGAAACATGTTGAACCATGAACCTTTAAACCTGTTAAAAGTTCATTGGTTCATGTCATGTCCCCTTTTCAGGTGACATCTTCAGACTTGATGATTAGCCTATTATGCGACCTTCGTAGGCTGATAGGGTGGATAGAGGGTCATGATGGAGCTTGGCTTGGCTTCGATGAGCAGAATTCCTATAGTTGGCTTTCATTCGGGCTCTTTCGAACACGTTTTGCCTGAGCTCTTATTATTTAGGGACTTCTGACATGTAGTGGAGCACCCTTATTTTGGTATGGTCATGTGCAGAATTACTCCCTGGTTCAACATCTTCAAACGGTTCAAGGATCCAACATGTATTGAAGGAGATATTAATATTTAATTGATTTAATCAAATATTAATTATTTAGCATATTTTAATTGTGCAACCCTAATTCTAATTTAAGAAACCCTAATTAGGGCAAGCATATCTTTTTGAGGGTATAAGGCTTTCTCATGGGAGAGAATTATTATTGAATATGATTATTGATTATTGATTGCTAAGAATTCTTCTGTGAAGACTGAGCCAAGGGTTCTAGGATTCCATTTACATTGGAGAACGTCAACTCTTCGGTGTGTGTGATTCAGAGGTTGTGAGAGATCAACTGATCTATTGCCAATTTGAGAGATAGCTTCATACAAAATTTATCATAGAGGTTTACAGGTTTGAGAGATAACTTCACACATAAGTTATCATAGGTATTTCAGGTATTTATTTTATTAGGTTTTGATTCAATAAATTATACAGATAGAGATCTTCAAAATCAGGTACCCAGAATACAGGCCGCCACATATTATCTTGTCTGTACAAAATCTATACCAATCCATGCAATTCCATATAGTTCTACCATAGGCCAAACAACGTCACAGGGGACACAAGAACCGACATCGGCATCCTAGTGACTGACATCGGCCGACTGAAGACCGACATCGGCAGATTAGCTGACTGACAATGATCGACGTTGGTAGTATATCGACCGATGATGGCGACTGTGTGTCAACATAGAAACTTAAGCCATTCCAGAATTCAGGTTTTAATTTCTAGATTTTCAAAAGACTAGGTTTTGAGTCAAAATTTGTATTACTTTATATGCATGCTAGAGATTCATTATTGTAATCATTCTGAAGAATAATAAGAGCACTAATTAGCCAGTTGATAGAATATATTACTGTGATTTATTTATACATCTAAATTTCTCCAAAATCATATCTTATTTTGTGCAAAAGCAAACAAAAGGGTAAAACATAGATAAACAATTCAAAACTTTTGCCTTTCTATATTCCCTATTTGAAGGGGATATTACAGTGGTATCAGAGCTTTTGCTTTTTATATTCCCTATTTGAAGGGGATATTACAGTGGTATCAGAGCTTTTGTTTTGGTATCCAAAGGGATATTACAGTGGTATCAGAGCTTTTGTTTTGGTATCCGAAGGGATATTACAGTGGTATCAGAGCCAAATTCCTGCCATCCTATTTGGTAGACCAGATCCAAATTCCTACCATCCTGTTGGGTAGGTTAGAGTTTAATTCTGCCATTCTGTTGGGTAGATTGGTCATTGAATCAGCAAGTAACCATGATTACTTCAAGTAATCAAAAATAGTGGGATAAGGATATGAGGATGTTGAAACAAAGTTTGAACCAGTTGGCTGAAACCCAAAGGAGGATGAATGAAATCCTTTCAGACCCTACATTCGAAGCCAAATTAGTACGGCGTATGACATCCTTTTTTAAAGGGGCTACAACACCACCTTTGGATCGAGGGGCTCTTAATAATATATGTAGGAAAAAGCTTTGCTTATACTGCAAAGATCCATATGATGCCAATCATGATTGTCATTTGAGGCCTAAGGGCAAGGCATATCATGTAATATGGGCATATTGTGAGGATTCTAAATTAGAAGATTTCAAATAGCAGGATAGTTCTAAGGAGTCAGAGGCAGAGGTTTCAGAGCCTAAGGTAGAGGCAATGAAGGTGGCTCACCAAAATTTTGAGAGACATGTGGTTGAACTTAGTCATGAGGATTTGGACTCTCAGTTAGTTGCAGAGGACAAGGGAGTTGGAGATTGTGATGATGAGGTAGTTTCAGTAGCAGCTTCTTTAGAGTTTGATGAGGATGAGTTCGATGCTGGCATTCAGAGTGTGGAGGTGTACTCAGATGTTAGTACACTAAGTGTTGGTGGTGAGTATGTTCCTGTAGTTGTTGCTAAGGAGCATGTTGTTGGTGCTGACACACATGTTCAGGATTTGGGAGTACTTGGTCCTAATGAGTTTGGGATACCAGTGGAGTTGAGTTTCCAGATTGATTCTTCTCACACCGATGACAGTGTGGTACAGTTGGTCATGCCAACTTTATAGAGGGATCAGTTAGGGGATGGATTGGCACCATCTTTTGTAGATGGAATTGGCAATTTGAGTTGTCCATTCTACTTGGGTTATGATACTTCAAGAGTTTGTTTCTCATGGGTTCCTAACTATGACAGTTGTGCTTTTAGAGTTTGGTTAAGTTGCATCTACCAGTTTGATTGTGGATTCCTTTGGGTTATATTTCTGAGAATATTACAGGAGCTTACATTGATTAATAGTAGTGCATATCATAACTACATATGGGATCCGAGTGGATTGATTGGTTTGTTGTTCTGAGATTGCTTGGGGACAAGCAATTTCAAGAGGGGTGGATTGTCATGTCCCCTTTTCAGGTGACATCTTCAGACTTGATGATTAGCCTATTATGTGACCTTCGTAGGCTGATAAGATGGATAGAGGGTCATGATGGAGCTTGGCTTGGCTTTGATGAGAAAAATTCCTATAGTTGGCTTTCATTCGGGCTCTTTCAGACATGTTTTGCCTGAGCTCTTATTATTTAGGGACTTCTGACATGCAGCAGAGCACCCTTATTTTGGTATGGTCATGTGCAGAATTACTCCCTGGTTCACCAGCTTCAAACGGTTCGAGGATCCAACATGTATTGAGGGAGATATTAATATTTGATTGATTTAATCAAATATTAATTATTTATCATATTTTAATTGTGCAACCCTAATTCTAATTTAAGAAACCCTAATTAGGGCAAGCATATCTTTTTGAGGGTATAAGGGTTTCTCATGGGAGAGAATTATTATTGAATATGATTATTGATTATTGATTGCTAAGAATTCTTCTGTGAAGACTGAGCCAAGGGTTCTAGGATTCCATTTGCATTGGAGAATGTCAACTCTTCAGTGTGTGCAATTTAGAGGTTGTGAGAGATCAGCTGATCTATTGCCAATTTGAGAGATAGCTTCATACAAAATTTATCATAGAAGTTTACAAGTTTGAGAGATAACTTCACACAAAAGTTATCACAGGTATTTCAGGTATTTATTTTATTAGGTTTTGATTTAATAAATTATACAGATAGAGATCTTTAGAATCAGGTACCTAGAATACAGGCCGTCGCATATTATCTTGTCTGTATGGAATCTATACTGATCTGTGTAATTCTGTATAGTTCTACCACAGGCCGAACAACACTGCAGGGGACATAGGAACTGACATCAGCATCCCAGTGACTGACATCGACTGACTGAAGACCGACGTCAGTAGATCAGTCGACCGACAGTGACCAATGTCGGCAGTATATCGATCGATGATGGTGACTGTGTGTCGACACAGAAAACTGGGCTGTTTTAGAATTTAGGTTTTAATTTCTAAATTTGCAAAAGACCAGGTTTTGAGTCAAAATTTGTATTACTTTATATGCATGCTAGAGATTCATTATTGTAATCATTCTGAAGAATAATAAGAGCACTGATTAGCCAGTTGATAGAATATATTACTGTGATTTATTTATACATCTAAATTTCTCCAAAATCATATCTTATTTCATGCAAAAGCAAACAAAAGGGTAAACACAGATAAATAATTAAGAACTTTTGCCTTTCTATATTCCCTATTTGAAGGGGATATTACAGTGGTATCAGAGCTTTTGATTTTTATATTCCCTATTTGAAGGGGATATTACAGTGGTATCAGAGCTTTTGTTTTGGTATTCGAAGGGATATTACAGTGGTATCAGAGCTTTTGTTTGGTATCCGAAGGGATATTACAGTGGTATCAGAGCCAAATTCCTGCCATCCTATTGGGTAGACCAGATCCAAATTCCTACCATCCTGTTGGGTAGGTTAGAGTTTAATTCTGCCATTCTGTTGGGTAGATTGGTCATTGAATCAGCAAGTAACCATGATTACTTCAAGTAATCAAAAATAGTGGGACAAGGATATGAGGATGTTGAAACAAAGTTTGAACCAGTTGGCTGAAACCCAAAGGAGGATGAATGAAATCCTTTCAGACCCTACATTCGAAGCCAAATTAGTACGGCGTATGACATCCTTTTTTAAAGGGGCTACAACACCACCTTTGGATCGAGGGGCTCTTAACAATATATGTAGGAAAAAGCTTTGCTTATACTGCAAAGATCCATATGATGCCAATCATGATTGTCATTTGAGGCCTAAGGGCAAGGCATATCGTGTAATATGGGCATATTGTGAGGATTCTAAATTAGAAGATTTCAAATAGCAGGATAGTTCTGAGGAGTCAGAGGCAGAGGTTTCAGAGCCTAAGGTAGAGGCAATGAAGGTGGCTCACCAAAATTTTGAGAGACATGTGGTTGAACTTAGTCATGAGGATTTGGACTCTCAGTTAGTTGCAGAGGACAAGGGAGTTGGAGATTGTGATGATGAGGTAGTTTCAGTAGCAGCTTCTTTAGAGTTTGATGAGGATGAGTTCGATGCTGGCATTCAGAGTGTGGAGGTGTACTCAGATGTTAGTACACTAAGTGTTGGTGGTGAGTATGTTCCTGTAGTTGTTGCTAAGGAGCATGTTGTTGGTGCTGACACACATGTTCAGGATTTGGGAGTACTTGGTCCTAATGAGTTTGGGATACCAGTGGAGTTGAGTTTCCAGATTGATTCTTCTCACACCGATGACAGTGTGGTACAGTTGGTCATGCCAACTTTATAGAGGGATCAGTTAGGGGATGGATTGGCACCATCTTTTGTAGATGGAATTGGCAATTTGAGTTGTCCATTCTACTTGGGTTATGATACTTCAAGAGTTTGTTTCTCATGGGTTCCTAACTATGACAGTTGTGCTTTTAGAGTTTGGTTAAGTTGCATCTACCAGTTTGATTGTGGATTCCTTTGGGTTATATTTCTGAGAATATTACAGGAGCTTACATTGATTAACAGTAGTGCATATCATAACTACATATGGGATCCGAGTGGATTGATTGGTTTGTTGTTCTGAGATTGCTTGGGGACAAGCAATTTCAAGAGGGGTGGATTGTCATGTCCCCTTTTCAGGTGACATCTTCAGACTTGATGATTAGCCTATTATGTGACCTTCGTAGGCTGATAAGATGGATAGAGGGTCATGATGGAGCTTGGCTTGGCTTTGATGAGAAAAATTCCTACAGTTGGCTTTCATTCGGGCTCTTTCAGACATGTTTTGCCTGAGCTCTTATTATTTAGGGACTTCTGACATGCAGCAGAGCACCCTTATTTTGGTATGGTCATGTGCAGAATTACTCCCTGGTTCACCAGCTTCAAACGGTTCGAGGATCCAACATGTATTGAGGGAGATATTAATATTTGATTGATTTAATCAAATATTAATTATTTATCATATTTTAATTGTGCAACCCTAATTCTAATTTAAGAAACCCTAATTAGGGCAAGCATATATTTTTGAGGGTATAAGGGTTTCTCATGGGAGAGAATTATTATTGAATATGATTATTGATTATTGATTGCTAAGAATTCTTCTGTGAAGACTGAGCCAAGGGTTCTAGGATTCCATTTGCATTGGAGAATGTCAACTCTTCAGTGTGTGCAATTTAGAGGTTGTGAGAGATCAGCTGATCTATTGCCAATTTGAGAGATAGCTTCATACAAAATTTATCATAGAAGTTTACAAGTTTGAGAGATAACTTCACACAAAAGTTATCACAGGTATTTCAGGTATTTATTTTATTAGGTTTTGATTTAATAAATTATACAGATAGAGATCTTTAGAATCAGGTACCTAGAATACAGGCCGTCGCATATTATCTTGTCTGTATGGAATCTATACTGATCTGTGTAATTCTGTATAGTTCTACCACAGGCCGAACAACACTGCAGGGGACATAGGAACTGACATCAGCATCCCAGTGACTGACATCGACTGACTGAAGACCGACGTCAGTAGATCAGTCGACCGACAGTGACCAATGTCGGCAGTATATCGATCGATGATGGTGACTGTGTGTCGACACAGAAAACTGGGCTGTTTTAGAATTTAGGTTTTAATTTCTAAATTTGCAAAAGACCAGGTTTTGAGTCAAAATTTGTATTACTTTATATGCGTGCTAGAGATTCATTATTGTAATCATTCTGAAGAATAATAAGAGCACTGATTAGCCAGTTGATAGAATATATTACTGTGATTTATTTATACATCTAAATTTCTCCAAAATCATATCTTATTTCATGCAAAAGCAAACAAAAGGGTAAACACAGATAAATAATTAAGAACTTTTGCCTTTCTATATTCCCTATTTGAAGGGGATATTACAGTGGTATCAGAGCTTTTGATTTTTATATTCCCTATTTGAAGGGGATATTACAGTGGTATCAGAGCTTTTGTTTTGGTATTCGAAGGGATATTACAGTGGTATCAGAGCTTTTGTTTGGTATCCGAAGGGATATTACAGTGGTATCAGAGCCAAATTCCTGCCATCCTATTGGGTAGACCAGATCCAAATTCCTACCATCCTGTTGGGTAGGTTAGAGTTTAATTCTGCCATTCTGTTGGGTAGATTGGTCATTGAATCAGCAAGTAACCATGATTACTTCAAGTAATCAAAAATAGTGGGACAAGGATATGAGGATGTTGAAACAAAGTTTGAACCAGTTGGCTGAAACCCAAAGGAGGATGAATGAAATCCTTTCAGACCCTACATTCGAAGCCAAATTAGTACGGTGTATGACATCCTTTTTTAAAGGGGCTACAACACCACCTTTGGATCGAGGGGCTCTTAACAATATATGTAGGAAAAAGCTTTGCTTATACTGCAAAGATCCATATGATGCCAATCATGATTGTCATTTGAGGCCTAAGGGCAAGGCATATCGTGTAATATGGGCATATTGTGAGGATTCTAAATTAGAAGATTTCAAATAGCAGGATAGTTCTGAGGAGTCAGAGGCAGAGGTTTCAGAGCCTAAGGTAGAGGCAATGAAGGTGGCTCACCAAAATTTTGAGAGACATGTGGTTAAACTTAGTCATGAGGATTTGGACTCTCAGTTAGTTGCAGAGGACAAGGGAGTTGGAGATTGTGATGATGAGGTAGTTTCAGTAGCAGCTTCTTTAGAGTTTGATGAGGATGAGTTCGATGCTGGCATTCAGAGTGTGGAGGTGTACTCAGATGTTAGTACACTAAGTGTTGGTGGTGAGTATGTTCCTGTAGTTGTTGCTAAGGAGCATGTTGTTGGTGCTGACACACATGTTCAGGATTTGGGAGTACTTGGTCCTAATGAGTTTGGGATACCAGTGGAGTTGAGTTTCCAGATTGATTCTTCTCACACCGATGACAGTGTGGTACAGTTGGTCATGCCAACTTTATAGAGGGATCAGTTAGGGGATGGATTGGCACCATCTTTTGTAGATGGAATTGGCAATTTGAGTTGTCCATTCTACTTGGGTTATGATACTTCAAGAGTTTGTTTCTCATGGGTTCCTAACTATGACAGTTGTGCTTTTAGAGTTTGGTTAAGTTACATCTACCAGTTTGATTGTGGATTCCTTTGGGTTATATTTCTGAGAATATTACAGGAGCTTACATTGATTAACAGTAGTGCATATCATAACTACATATGGGATCCGAGTGGATTGATTGGTTTGTTGTTTTGAGATTGCTTGGGGACAAGCAATTTCAAGAGGGGTGGATTGTCATGTCCCCTTTTCAGGTGACATCTTCAGACTTGATGATTAGCCTATTATGTGACCTTCGTAGGCTGATAAGATGGATAGAGGGTCATGATGGAGCTTGGCTTGGCTTTGATGATAAAAATTCCTATAGTTGGCTTTCATTCGGGCTCTTTCAGACATGTTTTGCCTGAGCTCTTATTATTTAGGGACTTCTGACATGCAGCAAAGCACCCTTATTTTGGTATGGTCATGTGCAAAATTACTCCCTGGTTCACCAGCTTCAAACGGTTCGAGGATCCAACATGTATTGAGGGAGATATTAATATTTGATTAATTTAATCAAATATTAATTATTTATCATATTTTAATTGTGCAACCCTAATTCTAATTTAATAAACCCTAATTAGGGCAAGCATATCTTTTTGAGGGTATAAGGGTTTCTCATGGGAGAGAATTATTATTGAATATGATTATTGATTATTGATTGCTAAGAATTCTTCTGTGAAGACTGAGCCAAGGGTTCTAGGATTCCATTTGCATTGGAGAATGTCAACTCTTCAGTGTGTGCAATTTAGAGGTTGTGAGAGATCAGCTGATCTATTGCCAATTTGAGAGATAGCTTCATACAAAATTTATCATAGAAGTTTACAAGTTTGAGAGATAACTTCACACAAAAGTTATCACAGGTATTTCAGGTATTTATTTTATTAGGTTTTGATTTAATAAATTATACAGATAGAGATCTTTAGAATCAGGTACCTAGAATACAGGCCGTCGCATATTATCTTGTCTGTATGGAATCTATACTGATCTGTGTAATTCTGTATAGTTCTACCACAGGCCGAACAACACTGCAGGGGACATAGGAACTGACATCAGCATTCCAGTGACTGACATCGACTGACTGAAGACCGACGTCAGTAGATCAGTCAACCGACAGTGACCAATGTCGACAGTATATCGACCGATGATGGTGACTGTGTGTCGACACAGAAAACTGGGCTGTTCTAGAATTTAGGTTTTAATTTCTAAATTTGCAAAAGACCAGGTTTTGAGTCAAAATTTGTATTACTTTATATGCATGCTAGAGATTCATTATTGTAATCATTCTGAAGAATAATAAGAGCACTGATTAGCCAGTTGATAGAATATATTACTGTGATTTATTTATACATCTAAATTTCTCCAAAATCATATCTTATTTCATGCAAAAGCAAACAAAAGGGTAAACACAGATAAATAATTAAGAACTTTTACCTTTCTATATTCCCTATTTGAAGGGGATATTACAGTGGTATCAGAGCTTTTGATTTTTATATTCCCTATTTGAAGGGGATATTACAGTGGTATCAGAGCTTTTGTTTTGGTATTCGAAGGGATATTACAGTGGTATCAGAGCTTTTGTTTTGGTATCCGAAGGGATATTACAGTTCATCGATTTAGGTGATCTTTCTCAGCTTCCTAGTTTAATCACTTCCTTTTTTCATTCATTTCTTTCCTTTGTGTAGTTCAACCATCCTTTCTTTGAGCTCATCCATTTGCTGCTTCTTTCTTTGCTTGAGGCTGTCTTTGAACCATTGAACTTTGAACTCTTGTGGTTCAAGGTTCAACAGTTCAACGGTTCATTCTTCATAGCCTTTTTTGGCTAAGTCTTTGAAAACTCTCTTCTACATCTTTATTCAGCATTTAGAACATCCCAAAGGGAAGGTGTCCCTTCAGGATTTGGGAAAGGTCCTTTTCTTGGTGCTGAGAGTCCCCTGCAAGGGTACCTACCCTTTAGGATCCTTCGGGCAGCATTTGGGCTTTAATTCCTTCAGCGGGATTTTATTTCTTTGGTGGACTTTGTCCTTCATTTCCTTTAGACAAAATGTCCAAAGGAATTCCTTCGGACAATTTGTCTAAAGGAAATCTTTCCTTGGCTTGCTTTAGTTAGTTTTCCACCAGGTTTTTACTTTCAGGCTTTTCCTTCAGACATTTTATCTGAAAGAATTTGCCTTTGCCTTATCTATTTTTTGGATGAAAATCTTCCTGAAGGAATTCCAATGGTTCCTTTACTTAGCCATTTCCTCAGGGAAAAAGTTTGAAGGATTCTTCTCTTTTGGCCTTAGTCATTTTTCTGAAGGAATTCCAACTTTGCCCACTTTTGCTCACTACCCTCCGCAAGGGCACTTGGCCTTGGTTCACTACCCTCTGTAAGGGTACTTGTTCCTTTGGCTTTGGGGCAGTCCCTTCAACCTACCAATTAAATTGATTGATTGAACCAACTTTGGTTCAAAGGTTTAATCAGTTCAATTTCTTTGTTTTGGCTAAGTTTTTTGACTGTTTGAACCAATTGCGTGTTGAACCTATTGAACCGTTGAACCTGTTGAAACTTTAAAGCATAATGGTTCAAGGTTCAATGGTTCAAGCCTTTTTCTTTTCTCTAAGTGTCTTGAAGCCATTGAAATTTGAAGTGGTTGAACTTTGAACCTTTGACAAAGCAATTAACTCTTGCCAACGACGTTGAACCTTTTTGAACCCATTGAACCTTTAAACTGAAATGGTTTAAGGTTCAATAGTTTAATGGTTCAATGGTGCAATTCTTCCTTTGAAGCTTGCTGATGAACATTTTTTATTGAACCAAGGTGTTGAACTAATCCTAAAATTGCCTAAGTGTTAGAAACTTGCTCTTTTGAGAGAAATTATTTGTTAAAGCCATTGAACCTGTTGAACTTTCAAGCCTACAGAGTCTATAGAAATCTATCTACAGAGTCTATAGAAATCTATCTGCAAAGCTCATAGATTAAATTCAAGCCTATAGAGTTTATATATTCAAGCCTATATAGTCCATAGATTCAAGCCTGTAGAGTCCATAGATTCAATTCAAGCCTGCAGAGTTTGTAGATTCAAGCCTGTAGAGTCAATAGATTCAAGCCTGCAGAGTTTGTAGAAATATAAAAAAGCTTGAATAATGAAGAAATTGAATGCTTAGAATAAATTTTTAAAATGGAAGAGAGGATTTTGGTCGGTTGAACCAAAATAGTTCACATGTTGTCCCAAAATAAGTGACAAATTTTGGGAACAACAACTGGCTTCAGTTGGGGAACTTCTTTCAGTTGAAAACTTGAAACATCTAAGGGGAGTAGAAACTAAAAGCTCTAGTGCTTTGAAGTATGCCATTAGGCTATGGAGTCATGCTACCCAAAAAGAAAGGCTCCAAAAAATGAAAATGAACAACACAAAATAGAAACAAAGACTATACAAATATACATATGTACAGGTGAACTTATCGGATACTTTAAGAATTGAAGTGCTTCAGATGTTGCCCATTGTGAGGCAGAGAAAAAGGTGTGCCATCTTGATACTTCAACAAGAAACTATTTTCACCATTAAGCTAATGAATAGTAAAAGGGCCCCTCCACAGGGAATCAAACTTTCCATGCATTCCCTTTGGTTTTCTTCTCTTGTCCCATAGCAGGACTTGATCTCTAATCTATAAATCATGGTTCTTTGCCTTCTATTCAAAGAGCTTCTGCACCAAACTTTGATGCACAACAATTTGGTCCACCACCATAGTCTGATGCTCATCTAGCTCAGTCAGGCACATGATCCTCTTATCAATGGAGCTTTCATATGTCCGATCTTTAATTGCCTTAGCCAATTTCAATGCTGATAATTCTAGGGTGATTGGTATTTCAGCATTAAGACCATAAAGATGTTGGAAAGGAGACATACCAATTGCCATTTTTGGTGTAATTCTATCTATCCATAGAGCATCAACCAATGCTTTATGCCATGTCCTTTGGTTGTCATATACCAGCTTCTTGATGATAGTCACTAGGTTTTTGTTGCTTGATTCAGCTTGTCTATTCCCTTAGGGGAAATAATTAGAAGAGTGGGAAAGTGTAATCCCATATTAAAAATAGAACTGAGTGATCTCCTAGGAAGTGAAATAAGCTGCATTATTAGTGACAATCTTGGTTGGGAATCCAAACTTGAAAATGATGTTCTCCTTGAGGAAACTACACACTACTTCTGAAGTAGCATGCTTGGTTGGGATAACTTCCACCCATTTGGTGAAGTAATCTATTGCTGTGAGGACATAATCATGTCTAGCACTAGAAGATGGGTTTATAACACCAATGAAATTAATTCCCCATTGCTGGAATGGCTCTTCTACACCACTAGCTTGAGAGGCAGGGCAACTAACTTGGGTCTTCCAACAAGTTGCTGGCATAGTTCACAACTTCTTACCCATTTGTATGCATCTTGAAAGAGATTTGGTCAGTAATACCTAGCTCACAAAATTTTATGGGTAGTTACAAGAGTATAAAAATGTCCTCCATAGGCCAAATTATGGAAGGATTTTAGAAGTTGGCTCTGCTGCTCTTTGTCCATGCAGCGAAGGAACACTCCATCAAGGCTCCTCTTATATAGGCCGTTGTCCCATATGACAAAATTGGTAGCTTTCAACCTGATAGTCCTCCTTTATTTATAAGATAGGTGAGTAGGACACTCACCATAAGTAAGGAAATGAGCAATACCTGAATACCAATCATTTGTGGTAGAGACAAAGAGGACTGTTGGCATGTCTTCTTCTTCTGATTTTTTATGCTCTGTTTGTTCTAGTTTGTTGTCAACAATCAAATTGGCACAGGCCCTTTCCATGCACTAGCTTCATTAGTTTGATGACTAGATCAAACTCCTAGATTTTAGCAATCCAATTCCCTCTTTTGGTTCTAAACACCTACTGTGTTAGTATGGATATGACTGTGGTGTCAAGAACCAAGGTAGTAGTGTGTGAATTTAGGATGTAAAAGTGGAAATGCTTCACTGCCTTCACCACTGCATAAACATGCTTCTCCATGTTTGAGTATTTCAGCTCATGAGCTTTGAGAGGATAGCTTATGAAATAAATAAGAGATTCCACATCTTCTTGGTTTTATTGAACCAAAATTGCTGAAAGTGTGTGCTCAGAAGCATAACTATATATGGTGAAATCTTTGTTATAATCTAGACAAACTAGAATTAGGGCATGAGCAATAGTTGTCTTTATATCGTGGAATTCCAATTTGCCTTCTTCACTCTAGCTAAACATGGCCTTTCCCTTCATCATATTTACAATATGGCGAGTCTTTTCAGCAAACTTAGGGATGAACATTCATAAAAAATTCACCTTTCCAAAGAAAGAGTGAACTGCAGTCTTACTTGTGGGCAAAGTAAGCTCTTGGATGGAATTAACTCTGTCTGAGTCAATCTTTATGCCTCCTTTAAATACAATGTGTCTAAGAAGTTTCCCTTTTGTTACCCCAAAAATAGACTTTTTAGGATTCAAAAAAATGCCATTCTAGCGGCAATGTTCCAACACTTGTTACAAATAGCATACATGGTCAAGACGACACTTGGAAAAGACTATTAAATCATCTAAGTACACTACAATGAACTTACCCATTTCATCTTTGAAAGTAAGGTCCATTGCTCTTTAGAAGGTGGCACTAGCATTTATCAGGCCAAAAGACATTCTTTAGTATGTAAACGTGCCCCAAGGCATGGTGAAGGTAGTCTTATGTTGGTCTGCTTCACTAACTTCAACTTGATTGTATCCTGAGAAGCCATCCAACATTGATAGTATTTTTGAACCAGTCACTATCTGAAGCACTTGGTCCATGATGGGCAAATGATAGTTATCCTTTAAGGATGACTAATTTAAGTTTCTAAAATCCACACAAAGGTGAATTTCACCATTCTTCTTCCTTAGAGGCACTATATTGGCAATCCAAGTAGAATGATAGATTGGGAAAATTATCCTAGCATTCAACATTTTTTGTAGTTCAGATAGAATAGTACCTGATATCTTCAGATTGTACTATCTAAATTTTTGCTTGTAAGGCACTAAGTCAGCCTTGAGAGGAATGTCATGGCAAATTTATTCAAGCCTGAGTGACTTCAGATCATCATAGGAGTATGCTAGGGCATCCATGTATTGGCTGAGTAGAGCAATGAACTTGATCTTTTCTTCAGGAGTGCAGCATTTTCCAATGTTCACCATCTTGGGATCTTCCTTGGTACCTAGATTTACTTGATCAAACTCTTAGGAGGAGCTTAAATCCATTTGTTGCTATTTAATGAATTTGTCATGCTTATCAAATAGCTTCTCAAGGGAAACCAAGCCTTTGGGAATCTTATTCCCTTTAAGTTGTAGGAACTCTTCACCTGCATCTGCACTTGACTCAGGGGCCGGTCTAAGCTTCTCAGGTTCACTGCCTTCAAAATGCAGCTATTTAAAGCTATCTTTTTTCTCTAGAAAGGCAATGATTTGGTCATCATTATTGAACACCTACCAATTACTAGTATTATCAAGTACACTTGGTCAAAAGACCAGTTCAATAGTGTACCTATCTCCTTTGAAGTCTAGGTGAGGAACTAATAGAGTTGCTAAAACAGTTAGTGCATTAGCCCGGTTATTAAATTCCGTTGGTATGGTAGAGATGCTGAAAGCATCAAAGCTTTCAATATGATCCCAGACTAAATTGTGATAGTGGCACAATCTCTCATTTTTGGTTTGATATAGGTTTCTCACTTAACAAACCACCAATTTAGCATCTCCTTTAGCATGAAGGATTTTGATGCCTTTGTCTTGAGCAGCCCTCAATCCAAGAAATAGAGATTCATACTCAGATGTATTATTAGTGTTGTTGAATTACAACTTTTATGATGAAGGAAAAATATCTCCTTGGGGAGATATCAACACAACTCTAGCTCTTAAACCAGTAGAGGAGCAGCTGCCATCGAATTCCAGAATCCATACTTCATTTGATACTCACTTTTCTTTGGATTCTTCTTTATTTGGAGATGGAGATTCTTCCACACTTGCATTACACTCCACTAATTCTTCTATTGTTCTAACTGAAGGTATTTTTAGGTTGTCACATTTAGGAGCTTCACCAAGTGCTTCATGAACTTCTTCCATGGATAGAAAGTAGTTACCCACGCCTGAAGACTCAAATAGAATTTGAGCTTCAGGCACTGATGTTTGGGTGACCACATATTTTTCTTTCTTTTTAGGGATAAATCTCTTCATAACACATTTGACTAGGATCCTTGCCTCAAACAGTTCCATGCTCAATTCTCCACCAACATCCTTATAGAAATTTTTCCCAAGAAGGATGCCATATGATGCCGAGATGTCAGCCACTAGGACAATCATCTTGATTCTTTTGTCTGGAAAGGTTACAAATACAAATTGGGCATCCTTAATTTGCCCCAATAGTGGCACTTGATTTTTTTCCATGGAGAAGCATCTACCAAATGTTTTCATCAGTGTGAGACCAAGGGATTTAGCCACTTTGGCAGGCATGACATTGTCTGAAGCTCCAAAATCAATGATACAATTATTCAGCTGGTGTCCATTTATCAACAGGGAGACATAAAATGGTTCAATCATCCTGGGAGAAATAGGAGGAGTAATGAAAAGGTCATTCCTTGTGGATATGTTCTTGGGGGAATCATGAGTTACCTTTGGAATTACTTGTCCTACAGGGATGTTTTGGTTCTTCACACATTGAACCAACTTATCTAATTGCTCAAGATTAGACTATAGAAATTCAAATTCAGACATTTGAATTTTGGTTTTCTTCATATGATCAATGATATCAAATGTTTAAAATGAACCAGTTATAGAGGATGGGAATTCATCCTTTTAATTTTAAGGAGGGGGAGGACTGGACTATGAGTTTGAAGTAGAAGGCGTAGGGATGTTTGGTGTACTTACCTTTCTTGCAATCACTGGGTCCTTTAGATGGAAAGGTAGAGTGGTTTCCTACTTAGCAATTGAAACTACTAGTTGAGGTCACTCCTCTATCTTTTCTTTATCAACTTGTTGGGCTAACTGATTATTGGACCAGGTGAACATAGTATATGATCCCTCAGCTACATTACCTTCACTTCAAGTTCATCTTAGTAATTTAGGAAACCAATGTTAGAGTCATTAGCTAATTCTTCTTCTTCCTCAGTGAAGAGATTAGCATCATCTTCAAGATTCAACTCAGGATGGAATGAAAAATCTGATTTAGCTTCAAGATATCCAACCACTGAGTTGGTTGGAGGTGCTTCAATGGCAAGGTTTCCCCATGGAGGAGGAAGACGATTTGCTTGCCCTTGATTCCTGACAGCATTGCCTTGGTATGATTGATTAGGGAATGTCCTCCTTAGTACATCTTTGTATGAAGGAGAAGATGACATCCCTTGGGCCATTTATTTTCTAAGAGCCAACAACTCATTTTCCAAATTTTGCACCATTGGATCAGTGGTGGTTGTAGGTGAGTATTCAAAAGATAAAGAAGTTTTACCTTTGTTTAGATCTCTCCTTATCTTTCCAACCAAGATAAGGTCATCTTCCACCTCAGTAGCCAAGTCTTTAACAACAACAAGGTCTATGTGACCATCACGTCTCAGCAAAAAACTCACTTCAGGTAGTTGTGAGTTGATGAAGTATTTGAGGTTCTCAGGTGTTGGTTGAGCAATTATAAGAATTTGATTCCTGAGCTTATCAAACTTTGCTATGAAATCCTTCATAGGTTTATGAGGTTCCTTCTTCATCTATGTGAGTTGGGCCAGCAAGGCAAGTGCATCTTCTACAGGCTTGAATCTAGCCTTAAATTTAGCTTTGAGTGTGTCCCAATCAGTCACTGACCTAGCCTGCAAATGGTAAAACCAGTCTACAACAGTGCCTTGTAGTGTTTCCATGAAAACCTTGACTGCCATGTCCTCAAATTCCACCCCTATCACACCATAGGTTATGCTAAAAGCTGCAATGTGTTCATTAGGATGAACTCTCCCATCACCAAATAATTTGGGGAAATTCTTCCTTGAACTACGTGGTAGCTCATGCAAAGGTGGAGTAAGATTGAGTGGGCTAAATGAGTTACCCTAGGGACCTTGAACTGCCATGATCTGATTATGAAGAGGTATAATAAATTTGAGTAGCGTATGTATAGGTAACGCTCTGCTAATAATAGAAAAGAAGCTCTACCTTGTGTTGGTGTCATGGTACGGGTAGGAGGACCACTCCTAAATCATTGAACTTGAAGTTGGGGAGGGAACAAATTAGAATTGCCCTTTTGTACTAATTCAAAAATAGGGTCAACAACACCTTAGGCTCTTTGGCTTCTGGTATAGCATGGATTTTCTAGATTGCATAATAAAAATGGGAAAGAACTGGTCTTGCTTTAGTTTGAAGCTTGAGGCTTCAAACTGCATGCTCTTCCCTAGCAGAGTCGCCAAAAAGACTATTGGGTGAATATTTTGTCAACCAGCTAACTGGTGAGCAAATTAGGTCTTATCAACCACATCAAGGGAGATTGGTCAGCCCAATGTGCAGGTATACTACATCAGAGGTGGATAACTCTCTCCTCTCATCAAGGGGAGGTTCTCTATAAATATGCAGGAGCTATATACTATATATATAAGCAAAAAATAACATTCAGGGGTAGGATAATGCCATCCATCTCTCTTTCTTCAAAGATGATGTTCACAAACAAAGGAGAACATCCTGGTGAAAACACTGAAGGCACTTCTCTTCTTTCAAAAGTGATCTAGCAGGAAATAACAGGAGTTCTTTCAGGTAGTGACAAGTAACTTGGTAACAAGGGCACAGTAACCAGCAGGATGAAATGGAACACAAAGTCTCCACTTCAACTACCCAAAGAGTGAAATACAAAGAATAATGGGGGCACAAAGTCATCCCATAATCCTCAACATAGAAAGAAACTAAAAACACACACTAAAGACAACTATGACAACACAAAGTCTAAAAGTAACTGACTTCAAGACATCTTCCTTATCAATGTCACTAGTTCTTCCTATTAAATTAAATAAACAAGAATGCATCTAGAAGACAGACATAAGAATAATCTCCTAAAATGGCACAAGCTATAATAACACAAAGTCTGCAAGTAACTTGCTTTCTCATTCTAGATAAAATAATATAAACAACAATCTGAGCTCAAAGTCTCAGTATTTACCTTTCAATTTGGGTAGAGTTTTGCTTCTGTAAATGAAAAGATCTCCTTTCCATAATGAGAGAAATTACAATGTATAGTAGCCAAGAAAGTCTTGGCACATCTTCCCATGAAAGACCCATACTGTGGTCAATGCCTTCAATGTATCTTCAATTCTATTGAGAGACCATGCTTGGAACAATGTATTGGCCTTAACTGTGACAAGCCCATTCATTTCATATGTCTCCTCTCTAGCAGGAGTTGTCAAGTCCTTTTCCTAATGTTTGCATAGTTGTCCACTTTTCCTTCACTTCATGGAAGAAAAACAAGCTGCATCCTTAATTTGGTGTGTTTAGATGACCACTTCATCCACTATTTCACTTACTAGAAATAACTCCCTTATAGATATTTTTGATCCCTTTGTATTGCTATCTCTTCTCTGTAGCAATTTGAGCTCTTAGGCTCTCTTTTTAGTTGGTTGCTTTGTTTACTTTTCAAATTTTGTGCCATATTCAAATATTAATAGATAATCCATTACCTTAAATTTGATGTCTATGGGAACGTCACTAGTTACTAGCTGCTTGAAACATGTTGAACCATGAACCTTTGAACCTATTGAAAGTTCATTGGTTCATCATTTTAGATGATCCTTCTTAGCTTCCTGGTTTAATCACTCCTTTGTTCATTCATTTCTTTGCTTTGTCTAGTTGAACCATTCTTTCTTTGAACTCATCTGTTTGCTACTTCTTTCTTTACTTGAGGGTGTCTTTGAACCATTGAACCTTTGAACCATTGAACTTTGAACTCTTTTGGTTCAAGGTTCAATGGTTCATTCTTCATAGCCTTTTTATGGCTAAGTCTTTGAAATCTCTCTTCTACATCTTTATTCAGCCTTTAGAACGTCCTGAAGGGAAGGTGTCCCTTTAGGATTTGGGAAAGGTCCTTTTTCTTGCTACTGAGAGTCCCCCACAATGGTACCTACCCTTTGAGATCCTTTGGGCAGCCTTCAAGATTTAATTCCTTTGGTGAGATTTTGTTTCTTTGGTGGAATTTGTCCTTCATTTCTTTCAGACAAAATGTCTGAAAGAATTCCTTCAGACAATTTTTCTGAAGGAAATCTTTCCTTGGTTTGCTTTAGTTAGTTTTCTACTGGGTTTTTACTTTTAGGCTTTTTCTTCAGACAAAATTCCAAAGGAATTCCTTCAGACATTTTTTTGAAAGAATTTGCCTTTGCCTTATCTATTTTTCTGATGAAAATCTTCCTAAAGGAATTTCAACAGTTCCTTTACTTAGCCATTTCCTTGGGGGAAAATTCTGAAGGATTCTTCTCTTTCAGCCTTAGTCATTTTTTTGAAGGAATTCCAACTTTGCCCACTTTTTGTCACTACCCTCTACAAGGGCACTTGGCCTTGGTTCACTACCCTCTAAAAGGGAACTTGTTCCTTTTGCTTTGGGGCAGTCCCTTGAACCTACCGATTGAACCGATCGATTGAACCAACTTTGGTTCAACAGTTTAATGGTTCAATCAGTTTAATTTCTTTATTTTGGCTAAGTCTTTTAACCACTTAAACCAACCATGCATTAAACCTATTGAACCATTGAACCCATTGAACCTTTAAACCATAATGGTTTAAGGTTCAATGGTTCAAGCCTTCTCTTTGATAAGTGTCTTAAAGCCATGGAACTTTGAAGCAGTTGAAATTTGAACCTTTGACAAAGCACTTAACTCTTGCTGATGACGTTGAACCTTTGAACCCATTGAACCTTTGAATCAAAATGGTTTGAGGTTCAATGATTCAATGGTTCAATGGTGCAATTCTTATTTTGAAGCTTTTCAGTGAACATTTTTGATTGAACCAAGGCATTGAACTGATCCTAAAATTGCCTAAGTGCTAGAAACTTGCTCTTTTGAGAGAAATTACTTGTTAAAGCCATTGAACCTATTAAACTTTCAAGCCTACAGAGTCCATAGAAATCTATTTTCAAAGTTTTTAGATTTAATTCAAGCCTATAGAGTTCATATATTTAAGCCTTTAGAGTCCATAGATTCAAGCCTGCAGAGTCCATAGATTCAATTCAAGCCTACAGAGTTCGTAGATTCAAGCCTGTAGAGTCCGTAGATTCAAGCTTGCAGAGTCCATAAAAATCTGAAAAATATTTAATAATGAAGAAATTGAATGCTCATAACAATTTTTGAAAAGGGAAGAGAGGATTTTGGTCTATTGAATCAAAATAGTTCACATGTTATCCCAAAATGAGTGACAAATTTTGGGAACAACAGTATTAATGGGAACAATAGTATTAATGCTACCCCCTGTAATATAACCTATAACCCTATTGTATTCATGGTTGGTTGTTACCATTTTGACCTTAGTTTTGTCTATTGTTCTATCGTTGTGGGTTTTGTTGCTTATTTTGTTGATTTTGCTAGTTGGGCCTTTGATTTTGATACTATTGATTTTGTTGCTGCACTGGCTATTGTTGTTGTTGTTGATTGTTCTATTGCTATTGATTGTTATGTTGGGGAAAGGGGTTTTGATAAATCCCAAGATTTTTATTGGAAGTTGAAGCACCATTATCCAATGTTATCTCCCTATTCTCCAACATATTCTCAATTAAATGCTTGATTTAGACACATCTTCATTGATTATACCCTTTGACTTGATGATAGTCACAGAATTCATTTTCATAGTACCAATCAAGATAAGGAATACATTGTAGATAATGTTTTGGTATAGGCCAAATAATTAAATTATCGATAGTAAGCTAGCAAAATACAAACTCAATAGGTTCTCCTAGGTCACTAAAGATATAATGTACAAGCATGGTTCTCATAGGAGGAGGGGTTTATAATTGTAAATGCTACTATATTTATTGTGTAGGTCTTGGTTGTTGAGCTTTCAACATTGGTTGGAGAGATTTTTGGGTAAGAATAAGCTGAAAAGGTGGTGCAGATGATGTTTACACCATTTAGACATGACAAGATTTGGTTACTCCATTTCCCAAAACATTCCTATTACGATTGAATTACTTTGATCTTTCTTGGTTATTGGATTGTGCCAATTGCGGTGCTTTTACTTGAATGGGATGTTGATGTTGGACATTTCCTTGATTAGTACCTTTATTTTGATTAGTTAAATTAAGCTTGATGACTCATTTATTAATTAGTGATCTCTCAATCAATAAGCCTTTATCAATGATCTCTTGGAAAGTATGTATGTATTGTAGCTCTAGACGAGATGCTATCTCACTATGCAAATTTTTGGTAAACACAATGGCTAATTGTTTATCTAGTAAACTTTGGGTGAAATGACTTGCAAGGGCTTTCCATCACTATAGATAACTTACAAAACTCTCACCAGCTTTTTGCGTTTCTTGCATTAAGTCCACTAATGAAATCTCATGCTCAAGATTATAGGAAAAGTGTTGCATAAACTAATTAGAAACATCATCAAAATCCATCACTGAATTTTTGGGAAACTTTAAAAACCACTCCAAGGATTGTCTATCCAAGCTCCTTGGAAACAATAACAAAAGGTATATGTCATTATATGCCATTGGTTGACATGCAATAAATAATTTAGTTAAATGAGCCTTAGAGTCACCTTTCCCTTTGTATTTGTCAAATTTCAATGGTTTGTATCTTGGAGGAAATGGTATCTAAAAATACTCCATGTTGAATAGATAGGAAAACACATCATCCAATTTGAACTTTTTAATCTATTTCCTAGCCTGAATGACAACAATTGCATCCTTTATCTATTGTAATTCTTGGGATAGGAAACTAAAATGAACATTGGTTTGAGGGAGATTATTGGTTTGGGTAGATGGTTGGGAGGTCACAAGTGGGACACTTTGACTAGGGTATGATGGAGATACTTTTTGGGGTACATTGGCTTGGTTGGAGAATGGACCAGGAATATGCATACATGGATTAGGATGTACTTGAAATTACACATTTGATTGTGTGATATTCTAGTTTGGGTTGGAGATAAAGGTTTGACTTGGAGGATTTTGTAGTTGGGATGGAGGGATATAACTATATTTTTCCTGTTGTGGGTGAAAATGGATATGCTACCGACTAATCAAACCTTGTTGTTGAGTGGGAACTTATGGACCAAGACCCTATCTCTAAATTTGTGGCACATTTTGAACCAACGATTGTCTAGTAGGTACTTGAGAAACATGGGAACCTCCTTGTTGCATGAATCCCTATGAATAAGTGAAAATAGGTTATAGATTTGACATCTTTCATTGACCAATATTTGCACTTTATTGACTACTCATTATTTGGTTTTCGATTGGTATATTAGTCTATGACTAAAGAGGTATATTTGTCATTATCTAGTGAGGTGGAACATTAGTTATCCCTGATTGAGGTGGTAATGTATTTGTCCTCTATTGCGTTGATACACTAGGTTGTGCCTATTGTTGTGGAATACTACTCATTACTTGTTGAAGAGGAGTAGGATTAGTCACATTCTATCATTGAGGTGTGATATTGGCCATTGTTTGATTATCTAATCTCATAGGTTGTACACTTGAGGAAGTAGCTAGTTGAGGTTGGGGTGTAGAAACACTTATTCCCTAGTATGATGATCTACTTAGGGATTAACTATAGGCACATGTTGTTGGCTAGTTGTTTGTGTGTTTGTACTACTTTGATCGAGATTAGATGTTGTTTGCACATTATCCACTACATTTGGCTCACTATTCTATGTAAAGGCTAAAGACACTTCTTCAATAATGGGCATATGCATCAAGTTATCTATCAAAGTAGTTTGTATAAATGGGTTAGAACTTGGATTATCTTATCCTGTTAACTCTATCAACACTCCTGTTGAAAGAACTAGCTCAATAAGAGGCTTACTCACCATGTTCATATGATTGAAATTATGTGCTAGATTCAGGTAGGTTTGATATGTTGTCTACATTTGGTTAAAGTGATATTCCATAATGTTTTTGCCTCGATTAGGTATATTAGGTTCTTGATACATTGTTTGGACTAGAGCCATAGGATTGCTAAAAGAAGCCTATTGATTGTAAATGATATTATGGGGCACTCTTACTAGACTTGGTAAAATTTATGAGGAAAGTCTACTGGAAATTTGGCTCTACCTCTATAGCTCTAACTAAAATCTCATATTTTTTCTCTAAAAAATGTCTCTTAAACAAAAATGGATCATACATGGAAGCTATATCGATAGAATATGACTATTGAAGAACTAGCTCATCCACTATGGGTATTGTTGCTAGGTATTGTGTGGTTTGTTCTTAGTCTTGTTTTGAATAAGGTGGTGTTTTAGCTAGATAGTTAGCTAAATGATCTTGGATTTGTGCAATTGATTGAGTATTATAAGAGGGATAAGAATCTATTTCATAAGCAATATTATCCACATAGGGGCCTTGCATAATTTTTTCCTACGCAACTACATTACTAATCCCTATATTATACATGAGTCCACTACGAGTGTAGGAATACATGTTGGGATCCATAGTCAATGCTTTGTGATAAAAGGTCAAAGATTTCTACAAACTCTAAAAAGGATAGAATCTAAAATAGATGATGTTATAACTTGGTCTAGATTCGTCAAAATGATCAAAAGGTTTATGCAAAGATTTGTGAGGAAACAAGCTAGCGTGAAGTATGTAATGTTTCATTGTTTACACAAATATAAGTAAATGGACCAAAAATTGAAATGCTAAACTCTAAGGTTGAAATGTTTCAAATCAGTCTAATCTATAAATTTAAAATTTGCTAGGTCTTTTGGCCAAACATGGCATCAAAAGCTAGACTTAAACAAGGCATGCATTAGGACTCTTGGCCAAATGGCATCAAAAACTAGACTTTGAAATAGATGAAAGTTTTAATCTAATGGATTTGAAACAATTATAACAAACACTACACATTTTATTCTTGGACATGAACTTGATCAACTAGGTATAAGGTATGAAATATAAGGCACTTTTAGAGATAATTTATTTTCTCATAAATAATGGTATAAAACTTGGTTCTTTTGACAAATAAGATAGACAAAAGTGAATAGAATAGTTGTGCTAGGTAAAATATCATAAAAGTACACTTGAATTGGTCTAAAAATGTAGGAACAAATTTGAACTCTATGCAAGAGGGTCTATGAGACAATATTTGAAATGTTTTGGGCAGTGTATCGATGCTACACTACCCAAAAGGTGTGATAAAAAGGTTTGTTTCAAAAACTCTCTAAGGCAAAGATAATTTCCCACAATTTTGACAGCATAACACTACTTTCTTGACTCAAAATTTTGTGGTACATAGACTCAAAGTGAAAGTGTTTAGCACAAAATGGCTTAAGTCTATCAAGTGATGACAATGATTATGAGTCTTAAATGACCCTCAACCAAAATTGGAGATTAAACCTAAGTTCCCTCAAGTTTAGTGTAAATGGCAAACCCACTTAACACATCAACCCTATGAACTTATAAAGGTGCAATTTCAAATTTATATTATAAGTGAAGGACTTAAAACAACTTTGGTAAAGGTCTAAAATCCATTGGGAAACATAACTATGCCAAAGTGGATGATATGACTCCAAAGATTTTGATGAACTTTGAACAAGGAAAATTGATGTTTTCACATGGGCATCATAACACCTCTTTGTTCAAAGTAAATTTAGGACTATGTGTTTGGTTTGAATTGTTTGTTTACACCAAGTTTTGAATTCAAACAAGACATTAATCTAGGACAAGACCAACTAATTAATCACTCTTAGATCCTAAACTGACAAGGTTTCTTTGTATTGTTAGAATCTATCAATATACATCATTTGAGAGGATTTTAAGAGTTCATCCAAAATTATATGTGAATTATATAGTAGGGTTTTTATACCCCCTTTCTCTCAAATGACAGTACCATGACATGGACCTTGAGGTGCACCTTGCACCAATAATACTTCTACAGCAAGTAGGGATTTGTCTAAGATCTAACAATTTTATGAACATTCTAGGGGAATCAATTGGATAATTAATTTCATGCCAAACAATGAAAAAGAAAAGCACATATTTTGGGTTCGTATCACTTAGATTGTTACAAAAAGGTCTAGTCCTTTTTTAACCACTACATATTGATGTTCACTTAGTGTAGTGCGATGTCTAAAGTGGTACTACGTCTCATGTGCAACTCCATTTAGGACCCAAATGAAGTCAATTATAGGAGATGAAACCTTGATTCAAAGCCCTAAAGAACATGTGGGAGGTAATGAAGTCCCCCTCACAAGCCAAGTTTGCATAAAAATAAAGAAAACATGAAAGTAAAAAGACTTTAGGGTCATTTTCAAGATCACCCAAACTTTGATGAGTTTTTGAGGAGTGATTTAGACAAATTTCTTTCTAAGCCTTGGACTAAGCTACTTGTAATAGGAATGGTGCTTTTGATTCCAAGGGTTCCCTAGAGGGGACAAATGGAAGAGCATACATGCAACACTCCTCTTTTTTCCAAACAAAGATTTAACTTAAACAACTAAACAAATACAAAAACTTGGAAAGGTGAGTTTATTTTGAAGCCCAAATGGAAAATGAGGTGGTGTTCATTTGACCCCTTGATCTTAGTTATAACTTTGAAAACTAATGCTAAAAACTTACTTAAGCACCTAAATATTACTTTAAGCACCCAAAATAATGTTCCTGATTCATTTTAAGTATGCAAAAGGTGATCAAAATATGTTTTTAGCAAATGTCAAGCTTGGTCCTACAATTAAAATGTTAGCATGTCCTTTAGCCTTGAAGTCATTTTAGGTTTGAAACAATGAACTCTAAAAAAAGAGCTCTTAGGTCTGTGTTTTAATAAAAAACATTGTGACCAATGTCGATTATATAACCAATGATGATTACATTTACTAACAGATAATGGTTATCTAACTGACATCAGTTATACTAATATGACCGATGAAAGCTATCCAACTAATGTTGGTTTTAATCACCAATGTCGACTACTGTGTAAACCTATGGCAAATAAAAAATGGCAAAACAAAGTTAAAAAAAAAATTCAAGAGTTTTAATGATCCAAATGAAGATTTTAAAGTTCAAAAATGATCTTCTTCATGTGTGGGATGCGTCTAGTCTCACCGGGCATGCCATATGTGAATCTAGGAATTTGACTCAAGAGAGGATGGTTAGTATAGTGTTAGTTTCAAAATGAAAAAAAAATAAAAGAAACACACTAACTAGCATAACATATCTATGCCTAGACACTAGGGAGAGCTTGGTAATAAAACATGACTAAAACACATAACTAAAATGCAAAAGAAACCCTTTTTTACCTTCTTTGGATGCTCCAAAATTCTTGTTGTAGTGGCTTATTTGGCTTGTGCTCATGAAGTCCTTGGTAATGGAAGCTTGGCTACCTCCATCTCTCCTTGGCACTTGTGGCTTGTGGCTTGGATTGGATTGGAATAAATTTGGCATGGTAACACTAATTGCTTGAATCTTTGTAATCAATTATGCATTAAAACTTTTTATAATCATGTCTTAAAATTCATGTGGTGAGGCCTCCTATTTATAGATTTTTGAGAATGTCTAGAATCAACCTAAATCATCCATCCTAAGATTGAGATGAGTGGTTGAGGATTAATTCAATTTTTATAATTAATCTATTAATTATCCTCATCATAACATTATAAGAATGGGCAATTAAGAGGCATAGAGGGCATCATGGAAGGCATTGATGAGGCATGGAGGGTATGAATCCTGATATTTGTGGCATTTCTGGCCTAGGAATGTCTTCCCAAGAAATGAGGTCACTTGATGATAAAAATATTCAATATCCATTTCCAAAAAAAAAAATTCAATAAGTTTCCATGGAATTATTAATTAGGCATTGATTTGTTTTAATTAGCTCTTAAGTATGTTTAAGCACTTTATGCACAAATTACTCAAATTGATCAAAATGCCTTATTATTGGTCCAAAATTTACTGCATTGGAATTGGAAGGTGATGTCAGATGTATTGGATCTATTATCCCATTTAGGATGTTACTGACAACAAATAATAAAGGCATATGTCTCATGTAAGAGATTTTATAGGAAAGAGCAATCCAGAGCACCTAGGTGCAAAATTGGCATTTTGACTTGAAATGATCTAATTAAAGTTAGTTGGCCCATAAATTGCATTGCCCCATTTAGGGATACCCTAGCTAAAATAAGCACTTGAATATGTTATTTTTACATTATTAAATGCATTTTAGTGTTTTTAGGCCAAATTATGCATTTTGGATGTAAATTGGCCAAAACCCTTATTAGAGGTTATCTGTGGCCAGATTTAGGTGTCTACAGTTAATTTGGTTTGTTGGTTGGGTTTGTTTATTTGTTTGGTAAGGTAAGGTGATAAATATTTAACACTATTCAAAAGGGAATCAAACTAAAGACAATATCATTAGATAGATGAAAATGAGCAAATTATAGAGGAATTGAATGGGTTTGGTTTTAGTTGAGGTTAGGGTTGGGTTGGTTTGAGGCAAGGTTGGATTAGTTATAGGTGAGTTGTTTTGAGTTTGGGTTGGATCCATTAAAATGGTATGTGAAATAGGTAGGTTGGGTTAGGTTTAGGTTTGATTGCACTAAAATAAAAATTGGAAAGGGTAAGGTAGCTTTGATTGGTTTCACCAAAAGGTTAGTTGGAATAGGTATGGTTTTTGGGGATGATTCCACTTTTTGAGGGAGTGGAATAGGTAGGTTGATTTGAGATTGATCCACTAAAAGGGGAAGTGGAAGAGGTGGGTTTATTTGAGGTTGATCCACTAAAAGGAGAAGTGGAGGAGGTGGGTTGATTTGAGGTTGATCCACTAAAATGGGAAGTGAAAGAATTAGGTTGGTTTGGGGTTGATCCACTAAAAGGTAAAGTGGAAGAGGTAGGTTGGTTTGGGGTTGATCCACTAAAATGGAAAATGGAAGAGGTAGGTTGGTTTCCTTAATTGAATTTTTAAAGTAAAGTTTAGAAGGTTCTTCTTGGCCAACAAGTGGATTGGTTGGGGTTTAGATTATGGTTTCCTTAGTTATAAGTTCATTAAGGACCAAATGTAATGAACAGACCTTATTGTGTTGAGGGATTTGTTTATGGGTGTGCACAACAATGGGTGTAGAAAGAGGTTCAATGATGGATTGCCTAACTATATTTAAGGCTAGGTTGGGGGAACATGGAGAATATACATTTAAACCTCATTTTGATTGATAAGGTTTTTGACAAACATATTAAAAGACCCACATCTATTTACCACATGTTGTGCGATGATAAGCACAAAACTCTTTATTTATAAACCAAATGGGCTTTGGAAGAGAAAAATTTATGTGTTTGATTAGAGGAAGTCTAATGATATAAGCCTCTAATATTTTGTCAAGGATTGAGGCGTATAATTCCCCCAATGGGGTATACTACCTAGGAAGAGGGTACACTAATGGCTCTTGAGCGTACAAGCTAATTGGTTGGTTTGATGAAATTGGTTGGTTTAACATGGTTGACACATTTGATAGGTTAGGTAGGCTTAATAGAATTGGTGGGTTTGAAAGGTTTGTTTTGTAGTTGTTGGTTTGATTTGGGGAGGTTGATAAGGTTGATAAGGTGGGTAAGGTTGATAAGGTAGGTCAGTTTGGGAGGTTGGGTAAGGTTGATAAGGTGGGTCAATTTGATAGATTGGTTAAGGTTGATAAGGTGGGTTGATAGTTATTGGATGGATTTGATAAGGTTAGTAAGGTAGGTTGGTTTTAAAAAAAAAATTAATAGTTGAGGGGATAGACCAAGTCTTGGTTTTGAGATAAATAGGGTTGCCAAAAATGGGTTTAGACAATTTATATGATGGTTGGGGTAGATAATCAAAAGTTTGATAAGGTTGAGGTAGTTAATATTATGGTTGAGATAGGTATCCCAAATATTGGTGAGGTTGAGATGGTTGAGCCTAAGGTTGGTTATGACAATTGTCAAATAGATACTGATAGGTCATTGGTTGGTTATGATGATGAAAAAATGGTTGGGTTGATTTTAGGTAGGTTTGGGAGCACAAGTGGCTCTTGATGCAAGGTAACACTCTAAGGTAAGAGGGTTGTCTTCAAGGAGTTTAACAAAGTTAGGATCTCTAAGAGAAAATATAAGAGGGCTCCCCATTAGAAAAGGTAATGGAGATGAGGTGGATGAAGGCAAGATGGTGGAAAAGAAATTTCTAAGGGGGTTAGATTCATAAAAAATCAAACAAAGAGAAGACAAGAAAAAAATCAAATAAGATAAAACACACTCTAAAGCATGTTAAATCCTAAGGTTATTTTTATCTCACTTGTGGCTTATGCCTTAAGTTAAAAATAATATGTGACCCAACTTGGTTTGTAGAGTGAGTACTAAAAAAGAAGTCTATGGTTGGTTCCAAGTAGTTTAGGTACTTAAAGGGGTCTTTATTGGAAATTAGTACATGGCTTGATATTAGGGCCTACCCCCTCACTTCACACATCATAATGAAAAAGGGAATCGGGTGCTTAGCCAAGATATACTGATTGCCAAAGATTATACACAACCAGAGAGTTGAGTTTTGGTTTCTCACCTTAGTAATGATGTCCAAGTGGGATAGCCAATGGGTGAAGGTTACCACTAAGAGATGAAACCCTAGTTAGGCCTTATGTCAAGTGTTATGATGTTTGATTTGGTGTAAGTGGTTTGGTCTATGTGTGTAAATAAGTGAGGATACAGTTGATTTACTTGATTAATTAAGCTATGTAAGCTAATTATGCAAGCAAAAAATGTATGAAAGATTAATTTTAATTCTAAAACAAATTTTGATTTCATTTAAATGACCATAAAATAAGAATAAAAATCACCTAGATACAACTAGGTCCTAGTGGGCGTACCATAATGTTTCACTAAAATTTTGCTTTGTTTATTTTAGAAATAAAGTTGTAAAACTTAAAATAAGGGTGAGGTTAGTAGAACCTAGATTTGGTTTTACACTTTATGATCCAAATATTTATAGATACTCCTCTTTGTCTAGGGAGGATGACTTGCAGATAAGAAAACAACCAGAATAATGGTTGATTAGTTACTTAGGTGGGTGGATTGCTTAGCAAGCTAGATCCAATAAGTACATAGCTTCTTTGGAGGTTGTTAATACACCTTTTAGACAAGTTAGTGTTAAGAAAGTTGCTGATAAGAAAGACTACATAACATAAGTGAAAGTACTTAATCAAAAGAAATAAATAATTTTCAATAAATAATGTGTTTTAACAAAATAACATTAAAATAAATGCTAAAATGTCAAGGTATTGTTCATGTTGTTGTTGTTGGCTCTGTATAGTGATAGGGACTAAGAAAAAAGGTTTTTGGTTGAGGTTGATGGGTTTTTTAAAGCTTGATATTTTGGTTAAAATGATTTACATAGTGACCATCAACAGTCAAGGTTGACCATCAACAGTCGAGGGCTAATTATTAGTGATTGAAGGTTGATCATCGATGGTCGATAGGTGACCATCAATTGTTGATAAGTGACCATTGATGGTCAAGGTTAATCATTGGTGGTTGAGGGTTGACCATCGCACACTGTCAAGGGCTAACCATCAATGATTGAGGGTTGACCATTAGTGGTTGATAGGTGACTGTTGGTGGTCAAAGCTGACCATCAAAAATCACTATGGGTTTTTGAAAGATTGGATTTGGGTAAATAAATGACTATGGGTAAGTTACATAAGGGTTATGTAGGTTTATTGAGGTTGGTTATTGGTTATGTGGACAAAGGTAAGGTCTTAAAGATATCATAGTAGGGATTTGATACTCAGAATAATTAAGAGTGGTCAGAGGGTGCTTGGTATTGAGAATGATGTTTGGAATTGTAGAGCTCCAACACCAGAGAGGTTATGGGTAAAAACTAGAAATGGGTGAAAAATCTAAGATATTGAAAATTAAACCAATAAACTTATTCAAAATATAATATACTTGGCTCAATGCTTGATGGCGTAAAGAAGTTTGGAGTTGGTTGAAAGCTATTATGGATCTACTTGGGAGTCAGAATCTCTTGCCTAGAATTTTTCCTCTTTTCTTCCTCCTGATCCTCTAATTATTTCTCTCCCTAGATTCTTCCCTAGTGATTTATTAATATAAATCAAATGGGAATTGAAACCAAAGTATTTAACAAATAGTTTATCATGTGAATGGTAGATTAAATTTAGATAGTTAGTGATCAATGAATGAGTTGAAATTAACTCCTTTGATCATGTATTATTGAGGTAAAGTTTTGTTTGTGTTAAGTAACCATCGATGATCGAAGGTTAACCATTGGTGGTTGAGGTCTAACCATCGATGGTGAGGGATGAACATCACACATGGTCAAGGGTTGATTATTGACAATTGAGGGCTAACTTTTGATGATCGAGGGCTGACCATCACATGTGATCAAGGGATAACCATCGATGGTTAAGGTTTGATCATCAGTGGTTGAGGGATATCTATCACATGAAATTAAGGGTTGATCATTGATATTCAAGGGATAACCATTACATGTGGTTGAGGGGACATAATCAAAATTGGCTAGATTTAGCCAATTCCACTAGTGACTAGTGGTTGATGGCATTGGGAAGTGGTTTGAGGCTAATAAAGGAATAATTGGTAGATAATCTAACCCAAAGGGGGATAAAGGGTAGTTTAAATGTTAATGTGACATCTAGATCCCTAGTGTATAGTTTTCTAGTGTCTATAGCTAGCCTTGTAGGTTGTATGTGGAGCGTACTTGAAGACTTTTTATTTCCATGATTTGTAAGGATTTATAAAAAGGTTATTGGATACTTTGAAATCCATTATGATGTAATATTCAATTGTAATTATTATGAAAAGACATATAAGGAATTTTGATGTAAACTTTATGAGTCTTCATGCTTATTTCCTTGTAGTAGTTCTAATTGAAAGAAAAAGAAGAAAGAAAAAATAATAATTAATGGAACTGTACTACATAAATATTGATGAATTGAATTATCATGAAAGTTTCATTATATATATTTATTTTTTCAAAGAAATTTTAACAGTTAGATTTACATGCTTCTATTGCCTTATTCCTATATATGCCCTAAAGAGGTTATTTTGGTTTTAAATTTATTATGCATAATTAATGTCACCTAAACCTCAAAAAAAAAATTATTAAGAAACTATACTCTACCAATAATTCATAGAAATTCATAGATTATTTTTTGGAGTCACGGAAAGAAAGATATGAAAATTTGAAGTTAGAATTCCTAATGTTGCCCTAATTCCTTAAGAAATTTAAACCAACTTCAAGTCATTTTTTGGCTCATAAAATGAGGTAAATATAATAATTAAATATTTTTTATAATAAATTTAATGATTTTTGGGACCCAACACCACTTGTTTCATAATTTTGGGGTCTAGGGTTTCACTGTGGTGTTTTTTTTAATTTACATTTTATAGGGCACTTTTCTAACACATTGTTGATGCATGTAAGTGTATCACAAGTAGTTCTGAGTGTTTAATAAACACTACTCATTTATGAATTTAGAAAATCTAATGCATGAGTTATAGGTTGTCAGGCACCTAGAACAAAAAACATGCTCTAATACCACTTGTTAGGATCTTGCTCCTCAATAAGAGCACAAATATGATTACCTTGTATAAGCAACTAAACACGGAATTATACCAGAATTAACAAGTAACTAGAATTCACAAATGACATAGAATATGAGAGACAATACACAATCTTGTATTAATACTCATGCCAAAATGAAATACAATGAAGATGCCACAATCTTCCACACCTCTCAGATGTACAGATCTCTTTTCCTCAAGAGTTCACTCTCCTACCAAAAATGGTCCCAACACACAACTCAAACACAGAGTTGGTGTTCACCTCCAACCAGTCAGTAATAACCCTGCCAGTACACAAGTACTCAAAGTACTTCAAGAAGATCTCCCATGAACTTGCAATAACCTACAACTCAAATGATCTTACTTACCATGTAAAACTTCTCCTTGATCTTGCTGCCACCTGCAGATCAACCTATTCTTACAATTGGAAGGATCTACCTTGCCTTCCTCTATTTGCTCATATTTATAATACATGCTAATGGGTCTATAAATAGATCCCATACTAAAAAATAACTTAGACTTCTAATTTACAATAATTAGACACGCAGCTCAAGACTCAAAATAGCCTTTTACATGCAAACAATCGGTTCAACAAACTAACTGTTCATGCAACGAACAGTTTTAGAACCGCACAGGCGACCGACATCGGTCCCTGTCTGTTTGGAGATGACCGATGTCGGCCAACTCCTACTGATGTTAGTTGCCCTTCTGTTCACCCCTGACCGACGTCAGTTGAGCTGCTGACACAGGTTTCTCTGGAACTTAGCAACCTCCTCCATGTCTACAAATAGTTGAAGCTTTTAGCTCCATAACCTAACAATCTCCCACTTGGAGATAAATAGCTACACCTATACCTATACCTATACATCATTTAGTTTGTTTCTTGGCATTGTATCCCTCTTCAATATCACTCTTGAAGACCAACCACCACAAACCCTGTGGTGCACCCCCTATCATCCAAATCACCTGCCACATCCGCATCTACAAACCCATGTAGAAAAGAACTTGACCCTGCATAGCATGTGCACCTACTGCTAGTCCCTCTCAGATACCTGAGAATCCACTGAACTGCCCTCCAGTGCTTCTTTCCCAAATTGGCTCCAAACTTGCTGACAACTTCCACTGCTTGGGAAATCTCAGGTCTAGTACATACCATGCACTTAACCTCATTATGTGAATCAAGACACTGTTCATAGAACTGTCCAACTATTGGCGTGCTAACCAATTTCACACAATCATCTGGAGACAAAATCAACCTGTGACCTTCCATGTCTCTAAAACACACTCATGCCAAAGAATCTTACTGCTCCCAGATTCCATATGACACTCCTCTAAACTAACTTTACCTTTAGTTCAGCAACTCCTTTTATGTGTAACCCTATAACAAGCACACAATACAGTAACAGGATAATGTAGCTAATATTATCCAACCTGGTAAAGAGAAACACAATGGTCAAACCTCCATTGTCCTGTAGCTTACTCAAGACCATATACCCTGGCCTTCCATCTCACGTGTCCATTCTCTCTCTTCTTTATCCTAAAAATCCATTCATCTCTCAGTGCTTTCTTCCAGCTGGCAACTCCACCAAAAACTCCCATTTGGTTCTTCTCCAAGGAATCACATCTTTCATCCATGCCAAGCTCCCACTATTTCTTGGATCTTCCTGCTCTGCTTCTTTAATAACTTCCTAGTTCTTGACCATCAGTGAGTAACAAGTAGTGTAAAGAAGGGAAATGATGAATTTGAGGCTTACCCTTTAAGTCCTCCATATGGGCATTTGAGACTCCTTGACAACTTGTTGTCTACCCAAAATCTATCTCAGCGACTGATGCCGATCACATCTCAGTCTGCACCCGATCGACATTAGTTCCATGCGACTGCCTCATCATCGATGTCAGTTTCCCATGACTGACATTGGTGTTTATTTGTCCAGAGTCACCAACGTCAAGTTGCATATAGCCGATGTCAGTCCCTGTCTGGATGTCGATGTTAGTTTTCTAACTGACGTCAGTCTCTGTGTTTTACTTATGAGTGATGACTTTTACCCACGAGTTCTTTTTGGATCAAACCCTTGTCCATATCAACCTTGCTCTACTTAGAATTCCTTAGCCCCTTGCACTGATCTCTATTTGTCATCTTCTCCTTGAAAACCAAGGCTTTCCTGTTCTTGTCATGAACATCAGATTTCTCAAAAAATGTCACTTTCTTCTTTTGCTTACAGAAATCTCGATCCATGCTTTTAAAATCTGAAAGCATACCTTTTAACTCAAGAACATGCATTCTCTTCTTATTCATGTGACCAAGCCTATTAAGTCACATCTTCGAATCTACAGCTAAAGTAGATAAACCAGAAGAAGAATCAGTAATACAAGTAGATAGATAAAGCGTACCTACTTTCTTACCTCTTGCTATAATAAGTGCACCCTTGGAAACTTTCCAAGAGTCTGCTATGAGAGTTACTATGCAACCCTCATCACCCAACTTTCCAACAAAAATCAAATTCTGCTTTAGGACTGGGATATGCATGACCTCCTTCAACACCCATGTGTTGCCTGCCTACAATTTCAGCTTCACTTTCCCTTTGCCAACCATTTGACAAGGCTTACCATCCCCTAAATAAATTTCTCCAAAGTCTCCCTGGACATATTCATAAAAAAATTCCCTATTTGGGGATGCATGGAAAGAGGCACCAGAATCTAAAACCTAAGATTCTACTTTATCCAAGGAACATACCAAAGCATCCTATACAACAATACCTGCAACATCTGCAACATTTGCATCTTCATGTCCTTTATGTTGATCTTTAACCAACCAACAATCTCTCTTTACATGCCCTTTCTTTCCACATTTTCAGCAGGTTATTCTGCCATACCTGGACTTGGATCTCCTACCTATCTTTGACCTTGATCTCCCATGCTTGATCTTCTCTCTTTGCCTTCCCCTACTTTCAACACTCAAAGCATTCCCTGATGATTCACCTGTGCTTTTCATGCGAATTTCTTCATTCAAGATTACACTCACAACATCATCCACTTTTAAGATTTTTGAAACAGATGCAGTATTACTAACTGCCATTACCAAACTCTCTCAACTTTTAGGTAATGAGCATAAGATTAAGAGAGCCTTAATTTCATCATCAAAAACAATATTGACTGAATTTAACTGGTTTACCAAACCATGGAAATCACTAAGATGACTATGTAGAGATCTACCTTCCAACATTTACAAATTAAATAATTGCTTCATAAGAAATACCTTATTCAAAGCTGAGGGTTTTTCATATAAATTTTTCAAAGATTCCATCAACTCTATCATTGTCTTAGCCTATGATAAGTTGGTAATCACAGACGATGCAAGGCTCAACCTTATAGATCCCAGAGCCTTCTGATCAAGAACATTCCATTCTTCATCCTTCATATCCAAGGGCTTGCATGCAACCCCACCCAATGGTAAGTACATTTCTTTTTGATACAGATAATATTTAATCTGCATCCTCCATAATTGATAGTTCTTGCCATTAAACTTCTCCATTTGTAGCTTACTTTCTTCTGCCATTGCTATACTCCCACTCAAACAGAAACCCCTGTGAGTAACCTGTAATCAAAAAACACTAACTAGATCTCATACAACCTGTTAGTAACCCAACCAAAAGCTCTAATACCAATTGTCAGGCACCTAGAACAACAAACATGCTCTGATACCACTTGTCAGGATCTTGCTCCTCAATAAGAGCACAAATATGATTACCTTGTATAAGCAACTAAACATGGAATTATACCAGAATTAACAAGTAACTAGAATTCACAAATGACACAGAATATGAGAGACAATACACAATCTTGTATTAATACTCATGCCAGAAGGAAATACAATGAAGATGCCACAATCATCCACACCTCTCAGATGTATAGATCTCTTTTCCTTAAGAGTTCACTCTCCTACCAAAAATAGTCCCAACACACAACTCAAACACAGAGTTGGTGTTCACCTCTAACCAGTCAATAATAACCCTACGAGTACACAAGTACTCAAAGTACTTCAATCAGATCTCCCATGAACTTGCAACAACCTACAACTCAAATGATCTTACTTACCATGTAGAACTTCTCCTTGATCTTGTTGCCACCTGCAGATCAACCTATTCTTACAATTGGAAGGATCTACCTTGCCTTCCTCTATTTTCTCATATTTACAATACATGCTAATGGGTCTATAAATAGATCCCATACTAAACAATAACTTAGAATTCTAATTTACAATAATTAGACACGTAGTTCAAGACTCAAAATAGCCTTTTACATGTAAACAATTGGTTCAACAAACTAACTATTCGTGCAACAAACAATTTTGGAACCGCACAGGCGACCGACGTCAGTCCCTGTCTGTCTGGAGATGACCGACGTCAGCCGACTCCTGCCGATGTCGGTTGCCCTTCTGTTCACCCCTGACCGACATCGATTAAGCTACCGATGCCAGTTTCTCTAGAACTTAGCAACCTCCTCCATGTCTGCAAATAGTTGAAGCTTTTAGCTCCACAACCTAACATAGGTTATGATAATCCTATTATATGTGGTGGAATAGTGGCAGAACAAGTGAACTATTTCATAATATTTATAAAGTTTGGTTATTGGAAGAAACCATGGCTTACTAGTTAACATTTGAAAATGAGAGTAATCTAAGATAATTGAAGTGAATTATGTTCAAATAACTAAATGTAAGTCTAAGATAAGATGGATATTCACAATGAAGTTAATGTAAAGTGGATTGATTAAAGAAAAGGGGAAAATGAAAGGTAGGGCAGGGAAGAGACATGTTCATATTGTTGATATTTAACACATATATTATGAAAAAGTTTAGATATCATTAAAATATTCAATTAAAACCAATGTATAGCATGAAACATCATAATCTCAAATCTTACTACACATTAGGCAAGCATCAGAGGAAATGAAAGAATGTAAATAAGAACATGTTTCACTTTAAATATTTACCCCTGGAAGTAATCAATATAAGCACATTCGCATGAAATATAAAGATAACAGAATGAAATTAAGAACCTTCAGCCAACCTATAATTATCACAAATTAAAAAATCTACATTTAATAAGAGTGCACATCAAGAATAAACAAGAACCATTCAAATTTGAATTACAAACTAGACAATTGAAAGAGAAGCCATGATACAATTGACACAAACAAATGAGACAAACTTCTTATAATTCCCTATTTACATTAAATTTCTCCATAATTAGTACAAAATTCTTTCTTAAAACTCCTTCCATTTTTTTACAATGGACAATACCTCTTTATATAGATAATTCATGAGGTATATTGGTCAGTCATGTCAAATTTTAAGGATAGTTATCCTCTTACGATCATTCTAGAACCTTTAAAATAATATAAATTACTAACCTATAGGTTGTGTGCTTTACAAATTATGTATGCCTTTACAAAGAAGAATATTCTATTTTCAAAATATTACACATGTTAAGTTATAAAATAAATATTCCTACATCAACTAGTGTGACCTTGAGACCCCTTTGATGCTGAAGTGACTTATTGATGTTGCTACAAGATCTTCATTGCCTTGGAATGTTACTCATCTATTAATTTCAAATTTACAAAAATCTTCATGAAGAGCCCATCCTCTTGATATGATAAGTCCTTGAAGTATTTGTCATCTTTTTCCATAGATTCTTTAAAACTCCTTACATTCCCTATCCTTTCTTTAGCATTCAAGATCATGTCCAAGATCATGCTATTGTTAGCTCCTATTCTTCTTTGGCTCTGCTTCCTCACTTCCTACATAACCTGATTAGATCTCAACTTGAACTCTTTATCTGTAATTAGACCTATGGGACTGAGCATGGTGGGATCTATGTTCATGCTCCCAAGTATTTGTTCCATCTTGCTTATCAATTCTTTGCCATCTTCATGAAGGTCCTCTAGGTTCTTGGTCCATTTACTTAGACCCTTAACCTTGTCTACTAAAACTACCATGGCCATATTTAGGTGAGTCAAGCTAATTATTTCAAAGTTAGGAATTTGATCTTCTATTAAGATATTGATCAAATCCTTTATTTTGCTTCTTGAGTCTTACCATTGGTTAATTAGGCTCTTGGCTCCTACATCATATTGGATCAACACATCATGCCTAGACTTTATTGACTTTAAAGAATCAAACATGTCATATAAAGATGCTTCAAAAATATTGATCATGGCCCCTAAAATCGATAATATAGATTACTTTTCCAAATTTTGTTTCTATTTTTGCATGCCTTTAAGATTAGCTTGTAATTGTTATGATTGTGCTTGGACCAATTTAAGAATGTTATCCTCAAATATATTTCTTTCTCTGAGCCTCTATCTTCCCACTAAATTCAAATTGGTCAATGGCTTTACTTTTTGAAGTTTTTTCTCCTCTCTACCAACCATCACCTTTTTCTCTATTACTCTCTGCAATCCAACTATTTTGGCATCAAATTTGACACCAACTAATGATTGAGTCACTTTTGGTGTAGGGATATCCATCTATGTTCTACTTGGCTCTCCTAAGGTAACCAATCTTTTTTCATCCTTCTTTTGTAGAGCCATAATCCATGGCTTGATCTCTTTATGAACAATGATATTGATGGATTGCATCATAGCCCAAGGATGATATACAATGGGCACTTTCTATAAGTTGGGTCCATAAACAAACCACTCCAGAATGGTTGGTTCATAAAGAAAATTCTCTTCATTAAAGATGTTAACTTTATCTGAATGAGGAGTGAATGTTACCTTGGAGCTCTTGGTCTTTGTTGGAACAATGGCTAGCTCAACCTTTCTCTTTGGAGGGGTGGAAAAAAGAACTATGTCCAATATTTCCTTCCCCTTTTCTTCCTTTATTTCCTCTATTTATTCATCAACTGATTCATAGGCTAGTGATAACAATTTAAGTGCATCCTCTATAGTCTCATCATGGTCTAATGCTACCATATGTAGCTCCTCCTAAGGTAATTATTGTTCTTTTTCTTGGGTTGAAGATGATTCAATCTCATCAGGACTTCTTTCCTCTAGTCTCTGCTCAATATGTGTCTCAATTTTGTGCTCTATTGATGAAGGTCTAACAGGTGCACTAATCAACAAATGGTACTACCTAGGCCCAAGTTTCCACCTATCATCTCCTTTCTAGTTTCTCTCTAGTTTGGGTTTAAGTCTAAGGTTATACTCCTTCAACCTTTTTGTGACCTCAAAATAGATGGATGCCTTAGTGTAAATTGGGTCAAAATCACTAAAATGATGATCATAAGACACATTAAGCATTTCCTTGGTTTTCATGCTCTTTAACCCTTAGACAAGGGTCCCACTACCTTATCTCATCAATTTATAGCTTGAAGTATGTTCTATGTCTGGATGTTGCTTCAATGTTCTCCCATTGTTTGAATATGGTCCTCCCAATAGTTATTGGGAGGTTGTAGAGGAGCCCTTTATTCTTGGTCCTACATAGTCCATCAATGCCATGGAGTAATTGATATGCTACCTCTTTCTCTACTATATTATTAGGCACATAGATGGGTAGTTTGAGTGGTTGGCTCTTAGTTACTTTAATTCTGATAATTATACAATCTGGATACAAATAGATATCTCCCATAGTCTCAACATACTTCCTGATTAGTGGGCTAACCCTCTCCATAGGATGACTAGTTATAGCCTTACTAAGGGATAGATAAATGCATCCACTAATGAATTAAATGTGATCTTTATACTTAAATATGTTCAACTTGGACTAATATTGTGGAACTATCTGAGTTCCACTAGGTGACCATTCCCTTAGATTGGGAATCTTTGTTATTTTATAAAGAGCATCCAAAAGGTATGACATCATGTAGAAATGGGTTCTCTTCTTTTTCTTGATTGTAAACATTTGTCTACTTAAAGAGATGTAGATAATTTCACCTAAAGGAGGGTTAGCTTCTTTTCATCCATGAAGTAGATTATAGGCACCCAAACCTCGTCTACATAAGTAGTGGTTGCATTCCCACACAATCTATTCAACATGGTCATAATCATCCTAATTATAGGATTGAATTAGCTAATTGGGATGTTCTTTTTGAAGTATGAAAAGACCTGGTTCCCAGAATATAGCCACAAGGTTAGGATGTCTTTCAATTTGTTCTTTTGGGCCTAGGCATTTATATAAGGTAGGTCAAGTTTGGGTTTGGGAAATTTATAGTAGTTTTCAAATGCTACAACAAAAATATAGGCTTTATTTCTATAATTTCATTGATTAACCAACCCTTATCTATTTTACCATATTTAAAAATTAGATAAAAGATATTGATGTAAAGTAGTACCTCAAGTTTTGCTACTACATAATATAGGCCCATCATTTGGATTGTGACTATGTCATAGTACAAACTCTTGATAGACATATTCTTCTCCTCCTCTTGGGTGATGGGCTATTAGTTCTCAATGGTTCAAAATAAGTTTGACCAATTTTTTTCCCCTATATTTAGAGCAGTTGCATCAAAATCTATATCTTTGAAAATTCTACCCTTCACATTTGAGGTCAAATAAAGCTCCACATCTTCTTTGAGAACACCTTTTTGAGTAGCCATGGCTATAAATTTTGTTAAATTTCTCACTCATGGACTGTACCTCAGCTCTAGATTGAATTATCCTTACACATATGATAATTTTCTTTCCTTAGATCATTTACAATTATCAAAGGGTCAAATTAGGGCTTTTTTATGCTAGGGCTTTCCTAAAGGTCTTTATAGAGCTTTAATGGTGGTAGCTATTCAAATTATGTGAGCTTTGTGACTTAGATTTTGCTTAGATTTCACATTTATACCTTTACCTTTATATGTCCACAAAATCTTTTGAATTAATGTGTATTACAATGTGAAATTTCCATGTCATTTTATTTATTAACCTTAAAAATGTGACCATTGCCTCTAAGACACATGTCAACACCTCATTAGGTCTAGATCTTTTAAAATTACACCTAGGCTTGCATCATTGGATCTTCTTACATGGATCAACATGGTTCATTGATCTTGATCTAAGAGGTTAAATGTCATTACTACTTTGCTATATTCCCTATAATTATGACACTTGTCACTTCAAAATTCATTTTGAGCTTCATGGAAATGCCAACATTGATCTTACATCATTGATCTCAATTTCATGGATCATTCATGCTCTGTCGATCTTTATCCATTGGGTTTTATCTTTCACTATGTGTATTTTTGGATATCTAATAGGGTTCCTATGATGGTGACACTTTTCACCCTCTCGCTCATCTTGGAGATTCATTAATTTTTGATTTAATATGCACCATCAATCAGAATATGTATGCATAGCCATGTATTATCATCTTTGGGGACATGCTTGAGCTTTAATCATGAGCTAAAAGTTTGACATTTGTTCTTCCTCACTTACTCTATATTATTTTTAATTATCAACATTGATCTCTCACCATTCAATCTTGTCTACCTAATCCAACATACATTATTGGATTCAAATTCTTGACTTATTGAATTTGTATTCACCATTGGATCTAATTTATCTGATCAAATGTGTACCATTAGATCTTGATCCATTAAGTAGAACATGATTTATTCCTATAGGCAAATGAAAATTATTAAGTTAGTGCTAAGGAAATGTAAATAACTTAGGCTTAAAGTTTTAGACTAAGGTTTTATTCATGTTTATAAACATAGTAAAACCTTAGGATAAAATTTTAAGATAAGTTTCAAAACATAATAAAGTAACCCCATGAAAAAATGACTTGGTGTAAAGATTCATATATGTGAATAACAAAAGGAACAAGGGGTTTGGGGACATAAAAAACCAAGCTTAAAAATTTTTAGATTAAGGTTTGGTCATGTTAATAAACATGACTAAACATTAGGATATAGATTAGGCTAAGTCTATGAAAATATAAAGCATTCTTGTGCAAATTGGCTCCCCTACAAATTTGAATTCAATTCGAAAGGGGGTCTAGGTCGAAACATTCAGACTAAGGTTTTAACATGATTTAAATGTAGGTTCAATTAGTCTTTAGCAGAACAAAGGCTAGACCAATTCAACATTAAAGCATACAACCCTAAGCATTTCCCATTCTAATTGAGATTCTATTGAACCTATAACCTGTAAACACAAAGATCAAAATATTAGCAACATTAGATACAACAAAATAAAGATCATGCGAAAATGTGCTAACCAAACTAGGTGTGGATGATCTTTAAATAAATGATTATGATCAAATGACATTTTCAATTCAAAGCAAAAAAAATTAAAATTTTAAAACAAGGTTCCCCATTTTTAGAAATGGGTATTTGTTGACCTAAAAAAATGGTGACTTTTGGGGGAAACATAACAATATGTTAGAATTCAAAGACTCTATTTTAGAATAATAACTAGGTTACATATTCCACATGATCAGGTACCATGGTTAAGATCAAACCATAATTAAGACAAGTCTCACACATGTAGAATTAGGAACAACCATCAAAACTCAGTCATATTATGTGTGTGCTTTGATTCCATTTACTGTTTACCATAGGGTTTAGAGAACAATTTACAAATTCATGACCTTGACCACTAACATAGAATAATAGAATATTTAGATGTTTGTTAAGAAACATGCTTTAGATAAGGTAAGGCTTGGGCATTGCTCTGATACTAATTGAGCATTCATAGCCTTGAAAAAGATAAATTTGGCTCCTCTCAAGGCCTTGTTCCACTACCATCCAAGCATCTATAGCCCTGGTGGAGATTACCAAAATCACCTTTGCTTAGAAATATTTTAAATTTTGCAATAAAACTCTTATTTTTGTATTTTTTTAGATATGTTTTTCTTTATAACAAAGGTTGGGAACTCAAGTATCTAGGTTTTGGGATTTGGTCAAATGTTTGATCTTTAGACAAACATGTTTGGTTGTAAATTTTATCCTAGGCATTTAATGTTTATTAAGTGCAAACATGACTTTGTTTTAATAATTGAAATTTTCATCCTACATAAGCAATAATTATCAGAATTAGGCTTAGATCAAAAACATGGTTTAAGATTTTAGGAATAACCATCTTAGATACTAGTCTTTACCAACATCTTAAAACTATAACATCAAGCTCACATTTCAAATCCATGATCAACCATTTGGAGAAGTCATACCCACATTTTTGATTTGTTGACTTTTTAGCAATTACCACCATTAGAGCTTGAGGAATATCTTGAAAATACTTATTAAAAATAGGTAATAAACAAAAGGAAAGGAAACATGAAACATGCAAACAAATAATAAGAAGTAAATAAATACTTACATTAACTATGTATAAATAAGGAACAAGAAGGAAGGAAACATGAAAGAAACTAATCTAAGCCTACCTATACTAATCCTAACTAGTCTTACAGATTACTCCATGTAGACTTGAGGTGGATAAATAGAGAAGTAGTGCTTGAGATATTGCCCATTTATTGGTAATATGAACTCTACTCCTTGCAAGTCCCTGATCTTGAAGGTGTTACCTCCTAGTGTTTCAATAATCTGATAGGGGCCAGTCCACAAGGGAGTGAATTTTCCATGCTTTCCCCTTAGGTTCAGATGCTTTGTCCTAAATAAGAACCAAGTCTCCTTATCTGAATACCTTAATTTTGAAACATTTATTAAACCATATCTTCACTATGGTTTGATGTCTATTAAAATTAGTGAAAGCTTCCTCTCTTTCATATTCCATTTGAACAATGTCAAGTAACCTTGAACTTGTAAACTCCTGATTTTATCCTTTCATGTACTCTTGCATAAACTTATAGGTTGGAAACTTGAGAGTAATGGGGAATATAGGTTCTTGACCTTACACAAGAAAAAATATTAATGCCTTTAGAGCTTTCTTAACTCTTGTTGTATCATCCCAAAGGGCATACTTGAGTAACTTGTGCTAGGTTCTTGGTTTATCTGTTAGGATTGTGGAGCTAAAAGCTTCACTGATGCAAACAAGAGAGGAGGTTGCTGAAGGTTGCTGAGTTGCAGAAGAAGTTGGGGTCGGTCTGATCAGCCGACGTCGGCGGGAAAGCATAGAGAAGCAACCGACGTCGGTTATATATCAGCCGACGTCGGTCACCTCCAGGCGGATAGGGACCGACGTTGGTCGCCTGTGTGGTTCGACTGCGAGCTATTTACGGGCAGTTAGCTAACGAACCAAGTGTTTGCATGATCAGGGCTAATTATAGACTGAGAGCTGCAGATCTAATTATGGTAATTAGATGTCTAATCATTGTTTGGATGAGATCTATATAATAGACTCATGGTTGTATTGGAAAAGTGTGCTAGGGAGTAAGAGAGCATAATTATAAGCTCCTTCTGTGTGTGAGGTAGAGCAATGGTGCGTTCCTCCTAGTGCCTCAGTACCAGGTGTGTTGGTGCTGGATTGGAGAGCCAGTTGGGTTCTTCAAGAGTGTAGGATCTTGGTCACAGTTGCATGGCCTATATAGGAGATCTACATGGTAAGTAAGATCGTTGATCTGCAGGTCTATGTGTGTGCAAGGTCGAGGTTCACAGGTGAATAGAACCATTGTTTGATTTGCAGGTGTGCAAGGTCATATAGACAGCAACACAACAGGGAGCAGTATCAGGCAGGATCTACTTGGAGTACAGGTGTGTACTCGGATAGAGCAAGAGGAAGGCAAGGGAGTTCCTTCCATAAGTATGGTCTGTTGAATTGCAGGTTGTTGCAGATTCATGGGAGATCTACTTGAAGTACCTTGAGTACTTGTGGAGCACGTGGAGTGCTTGTGGAGTGCGTGGAGCACTTGTGGTGTGCGTGGAGCACGGGAGGTGAACACCAACTCTGTATTTTGAGTTGGGTGTTGGGACCTGTGAGAGAGAGAGCTTTGGGGAGGAGAATTACTGTTCACTTGAGGTGTGGGAAACCTCTGTAAGGTGGTGGAGAAGAAGTGGCATCTTCTTTATTGTATTCTTTTCTGTATAAAGTGTTAATACAAGTTGTGTATTGTCTCTCATATCATGTGTTATTCTGAATTCTAGTTACTTGGTGAATCTAGTTAATTTCCGCATATTAAGTTGCTTGGTTTAGTAATCAAATTGTGTGCTTCCGGTTTATATCCTCCCAACAAGTGGTATCAGAGCCTTGGTTGTAGGTTCTTGAGCTTGATACCAACAAGTGGTATCAGAGCTAAGGTTGGAGGAAGTAGGTTTTGTGTTTGGTTACAGGGCACTCTCAGGGGTTTCTGATCGAGTGGGAGTAAAGCAATAGCAGATCAAAGTAAGCTAAGAATGGAGGAGTTGAAAAGCACAGATGGTCACTCACGGTCCTATGGAAAGAAAGAGCAGGTAAAAGATTATTGTTGGTTGGTAGCAGATCAGCATGAAGAAACTAAAGATACAGATGTAGCAGGTGTTGTTGCACAGGATGTGTTTGCAGGTTTCTTGGATAAAGTTGAATCTTGGATAAAAGATTCGGTTGCCTCTTTCCATGCAGTTCCAGGTAGAGGAGCTGGTGAGCCTTGCCAAAGAATTGGCAAAGGGGAAGTGAAGCTGAAATTATAGGCGGCCAACACACAGGTGTTGATGAAGGTCATGCAGGTCCTAGGTTTGGAGATATGGCTAATTTCTTTAGGAAGATTGGGTGATGAGAGATGCACAAGAACTCTCACAGCGGATGCACTTGAATTAGCTGGTGGTAAGAAAACAGGTATCCTTTATCTACTTGTTTATATTACTGATTCTTCTTTTGTTGCGGAGACGTGGCTTCGTAGGCTTGGTCACATGAGCAGGAAGGAGATGCACGTTCTTAAGCAGAAGACAGATATATTTGACAGGCTTAAGAACTGGAAAGCCTTGGTGTTTATGGAGGAGATGGCGGACAGAACCCAGTGGATGTGGCTGGATACTTCTGAGCAGGGCAGTTTGGACATGGGTTTTGATTCAAAGGAGCTCGCAGGTAAAAAGTCATCACTCACAGGCGAACACAGGTACCGATGTCAGTCAAGAGGAACCGGCGTCGAACAGACAGGTGCCGATGTCGGTCATGTGCAGACCGAAGCCGGCGATGTCAGGCAGGGTAAGACCGATGTCGGTCATGGGACCGATGTCGGCAGTATGTAAGACCGATGTCGGTTATGAGGACCGACGTCGGCAGCAGGGACACCAGCGCAGGCAGGTTGGTAGTCAGGTACAGATGCATGGAACCGACGTCGGTCAGATGCAGACTGTGGAGTGACCGAGGTCGGTCACTGTAACAAATTTTGGGTGGACAGCAAGCTGTCAAGGAGTCTCAAAGACCCATACGGAGGACTGAAGGCGTAAGTAGGCCCTCAAATTCGTTGTTCCTCTTCTTTATACATGTTGCTGATTGTAGAGCAGGAAGGATCTAGGAAACAGGTGTGAGCTTGGCATAGATGAGGATGTGATTCCTTGGAGGAGAACCAAACAGGTGTGTTTTGGTAGGGTTGCCAGCAGGTATGAAAAGCACAGAGACGAATGGATACCTTAGTAGAAGAATGGAGAGAACGGATACGTGAGATGGAAGATCAAGTATATGGTCTTGTGGAGCTGCAGGACAGTGGTACAGGTTTTGACAGGTGGAGGACGAAGCATGGCTTCAGTCAATGTCAGGGTAACTACTGTGGTTTTGTCTTACCAGGGGGATGATGAGTCATGACATCATTCTGTTGCTGTATGTGGATAGTATGCTAGCTAGCAAGGGTGTACATACAGGGTTTTACTGAGCTAAGGGTAAGATTAGTTCAGTGGCATGTCAGGAGGAGTTTGGAGCAGCGGAATTCTTTGACATGGGAGGCATGGAGATCACAGGTTGATTTTGTCTCGAGTGGGAGCTGTCAGAGAGTTAGGAGCCAATTCGGGGAAGTGGGTTCTCAGGTTTTTTGAGAGGGACCGGCAGCAGGTGTTGCTATGAACGGTCAGGACTTCACTACAGGTGTTGTAGGTTCGGATGTGGCAGGTTACTCGGATGACAGGTGGTACACCACGGGACGTGTGGTGGGTTGTCTTCAGGTGGGAGCTTGAAGAGGGATACAAACCAGGAAACAGATTAGACAGAGTACAGGTACAGGTACAGTGTAGCTGTTTATCTCCAAGTGGGAGATTGTTAGGATTGTGGAGCTAAAAGCTTCACTGATGCAAATAGGAGAGGAGGTTGCTGAAGGTTGCTGAGTTGCAGAAGAAGTTGGGGTCGGTCTGATCAGCCGACGTCGGTGGGAAAGCATAGAGAAGCAACCGACGTCGGTCACCTCCAGGCGGACAGGGACCGACGTCGGTCGCCTGTGTGGTTCGACTGCGACCTATTTACGGGCAGTTAGCTAACGAACCAAGTGTTTGCATGATCAGGGCTAATTATAGACTGAGAGCTGCGGATCTAATTATGGTAATTAGATGTCTAATCATTGTTTGGATGAGATCTATATAATAGACTCATGGTTGTATTGGAAAAGTGTGCTAGGGAGTAAGAGAGCATAATTATAAGCTCCTTCTGTGTGTGAGGTAGAGCAATGGTGCGTTCCTCCTAGTGCCTCAGTACCAGGTGTGTTGGTGCTGGATTGGAGAGCCAGCTGGGTTCTTCAAGAGTGTAGGATCTTGGTCACAGTTGCATGGCCTATATAGGAGATCTACATGGTAAGTAAGATCGTTGATCTGCAGGTGTATGTGTGTGCAAGGTCGAGGTTCACAGGTGAATAGAACCATTGTTTGATTTGCAGGTGTGCAAGGTCATATAGACAGCAACACAACAGGGAGTAGTATCAGGCAGGATCTACTTGGAGTACAGGTGTGTACTCGGATAGAGCAAGAGGAAGGCAAGGGAGTTCCTTCCATAAGTATGGTCTATTGAATTACAGGTTGTTGCAGATTCATGGGAGATCTACTTGAAGTACCTTGAGTACTTGTGGAGCACGTGGAGTGCTTGTGGAGAGCGTGGAGCACTTGTGGTGTGCGTGGAGCACGGGAGGTGAACACCAACTCTGTATTTTGAGTTGGGTGTTGGGACCTGTGAGAGAGAGAGCTTTGGGGAGGAGAATTACTGTTCACTTGAGGTGTGGGAAACCTCTGTAAGGTGGTGGAGAAGAAGTGGCATCTTCTTTATTGTATTCTTTTCTGTATAAAGTGTTAATACAAGTTGTGTATTGTCTCTCATATCATGTGTTATTCTGAATTCTAGTTACTTGGTGAATCTGGTTAATTTCCGCATATTAAGTTGCTTGGTTTAGTAATCAAATTGTGTGCTTCCGGTTTATATCCTCCCAACATTATCATTAGTAAACTTCTTGATGGCTTTCATCAAATTCTTGTTTGTTGACTCAGAGACCCCATTACCTTAAGGGTAATGGTTTGATGAAAACTCAAGAACAACATTATTGTCATATACCTACTCAGTCATCTCAATGGATATAAAAGAAGATCCATTATCACAAACCAAAGATACTGGTGTTCAATCTTTTACATATGTTCTCTTCCAAGAACTTAATCACATCTTCTATATGGCATTGTTTGGTTGCCACTACTTTAGTCCACCTGGTGAAATAGTTAGTAGCAGTGAGCACATACTTATGTCCTTATGAATAATTTGGGTTGATGACCCCCATAAAATATAATCCCCATTGATCAAAGGGTTTATCAATCATCACTGGCTTTAATGGCATGGATGCCTTGGGTTATTTAGTATTGAAAATTTAGCACTGATGACACTTTCTCATGTGCTTGTGAACATCTTTGAATATTGTAGGCCAATACCATCCCTAAGGATCTTATGTGCTATTGTCCTTCATGATGGGTATACACTTCCTAGTTTCTCAGGGAAAGTACTCATGATCTCATTAGCTTCTTCTTCGGAAACACATCTTAGTTATATCCCTTTATAATTCTTCTTAAAAAGTACTCCATCTTTGATCAAGAAATATTTTGCATTTAGTCTTAGAGCTCTCCTTTGCTCCTTAATCAACCCTACAAGATAAGTTCCATTGATTAGCAAATGAATAATGGAATCATACCAATGATTAGGTTGAAAATTTTGTTTCTCTACCTGCATGACACTTAACTTGGGATTAGTATTAGAAATTAATTGAATTAGCCCTTGGCATATTACCAATTTAGCATTATTAATTTTTGGATAATATTCTTTAAGTAAAAACATCCATTTACCTCTTCTTTCCCCTAATTCATATTGACTAAGCATGAGCTTAGTGGTAGGGTATGGTAGTATTGCATATACCTTATTCATAAGGATATAATTCCTAAATTTATTCACTACCTTGACAAAAGCACATGCCTATTTTTTAATTAGGGAATAGTTTAACTCAACATTTTTAAAATTAGTACTAATGAAAGCAATAATATCAACTACAATTTTATGGTCAGAAGCAAAGGAATAAAGATATAAATCCTTTAAAAATTTAGGGCTTATCAATACTGGTGCCTACATTATTTCTTATTTTATATCCTTGAAGGCCTTTTTGGTTTCTTCATTTGAAATGACCTTGACTTCCTTCTTCAACATATCATTCAAAGGTCTCACTATTTCTGCAACAAAGTTGATCTTCCCAAAGAAAGATTTTAATTCCTTTCTACTATTATGGGTTTCTATTTTAGATATAGCATCTAATATATCAGGGTCTATAAAAATACCCTCTTTAGTTATAACATGTCCTAATAATTTTCCCTCAATGACACAAAAATTCTCTCCTTAGGGTTGAGAGAAATTCCATACCTTCTACACCTTTCAAATACTTTTTTCAAGTGCATGATACGGTCCTCCCTATTTTTAGAAAATATAGTCAAGTCATCCATGTAAATAATAATGCACTTACCTATCATCCCTTAGAAAGTGTGGTCCATTGCTCTTTGGAAAGTTACACCTACATTTATTAGCCCAAAGGGAATTCTTTTTTAGGCAAAAATCCCCCACTTAGTAGTGAATGCAATATTTAATCTATCTTATTTGTTAACAAGAACTTGGTTGTAACCTGAAAATCCATTTATAAAATGCATCATTACTGAACCACTTAACAATTTGGATAACTTGATCAAGAGAAGGCAAATGATAGTTATCCTTTTCAGAAGCTCTATTCATATTTCTAAAGTTTACACACAATCTAATTTCCCCATTTTTATTCCTAACTAGAACTAAGTTAGCTACCCAAGTGGAGTGTATAATGGGAAACACTATCTTTGAATCTAGAAGCTTCTTGACCTCTTTGTATATTAGGGGTTCCAAGACATGGTTAACAGGTCTTTGTTTCTACCTAAAAGGCTTGCAAGCTTCTTTTAAAGGTATAGTATGAGTTATGACTCTAGGATCAAAGATATTTAAGTCCTCATATGACCATGCTACAACATCTTTAAACTTGGTTAACGACTCTTTGGATTTTCTTAACTCTTCATTAGTGGTGGTTTTACTAATATTGACTAGATAGGGTTGACCTTGTGTTCCTTGGTCAACTAACTTATAATCTTTCCCATTCACCTTGAGATATTTTATATTTTTAGCTAATTTATCCATGTAAAATAATATTTATATGGAAATGATGCCCTTGGGAATTTTATTGTCACTTAATTTCACACTTCTATCATCAGTGTTGCTTTTATCAAGAGCATTTCCGTTGGCTTCATAAGTGATGTGAGCCTCAAATACTCCTTAACTGTTCATAAAGTGTAAAATTTGTTGTCCATCATTGAATTGGTTAAAATTATTAGGGACTAAGGGACAAAGAATAAATTAAACACTAAGGATTCCTAGTTTAAAGTCTTGGTTGGGCATAAGATTAGTTGAAGATGAGGCTAACTCATCAACAAGCTTATTTTCTTCCCTAGAAATTGAGACAATATTAAAAGCATCAAAATATTCTATCAGGTCCCAAAATCTAAAATTATATTTATTAAGGTAAGATAATTTTCACTGGTACCTACTTCTCACTTGATTGACTACTAGCTCTAAATCACCATGAACCAAAAATTCTTTCACCTTATGTTTGTTGGCAAATTGCAGACCTAAGATCAAAGCCTCATACTCTACCAAGTTATTAGTGTATGAAAACTAAAGTATATAAGAATTAATAAATTATTTTATAATAGGATTAATCAAGATAATTCCTACACCAGAACTAGAATTACATTTAGCACCATCAAAAAACAATTTCCATATTTCAGGCATAACATGAGTATCTTTAGAGTCACACATCTTAGAGTTGTCAAGAATATAAAATCCTAACTCATAATTGGTGATGTAGGGGTATAATATAAGTACCCCAAAGTGGAATCATTTTTTTCTTAAAATATTTTAGTTAGTATCTCATAGGTGTTATAAGTCTTGAATAGTCTTAAGGTGGAGTATAGGTAGTCTTAAGATGTACAAATTTTGAATTCTAGGTTTTCTTGCTAAAGAAAGCCTCTTTTGAAAATATGAAATCTTGTAAGCCTTTGTAAGGACTCTCATATCTTTGTAAATGTGTTAAGGTGTCAAAAAATATGTATAAGGGGTTTAGAAACTATATAAGGGTCTTAAGTGTTCATAAGTCTTATGTCATGGTTTCATATGGGTCATACTGTGTAAAATCATGAATAGTGCATTGTAAATAAAAATACCTCTTAGAGGGAAAGTTTAAAGATTAAGTTAAGCACATTTATAGGATTTTATTGAGTCATTTTTTTTAATTTAATCCTCACATTCCATTTGAGGATGATAGTGAATGGAGATGGAAATATATCTTGTTGAATAAGAAGAATGACTATGATACAAGTTTTCTGTGTAATCCATTTGCATGTTGTAATAGGATCTAAAGTGTGTTTGGAAAAAGCAGAATGGTAAGTATTTTTTATGAATTTTTATTGATATTATCATAATAAAATCATATTTTTGAATCTGATATAGGTGACTCTAATTGAGTTGAAGAACAAAGCACTTTTAAGGAGACAATCAAGTCTACCAAAACAATTCATTCATACAATTGTTTAATGAGTAGTCTGAGTATAAATCCTTTTATCTATTGAGTTTTTATGGATAAAATAGGGGTGAAAAACATGTATTATATTTATAACATAAATTTGGACAAAATATAGTAGGTTTCATTTTGACCATTGTTGTCACTCCTTGTAAGCATACAATTCTAAAACTCAAAATTCTATGCATTGAGTTCTTTGCATTGAATCTTGTTTTTGATTAAAAATTATTAAATAATGGTTTATATTAGTCATATAAAGTGGTGAGAACCTTATTTTATATTTTTGAGTCTTTAGATGTTGAAAATATAATGAAACCCTACCTACCCTATTTTTTAATTTATAAATATAGTTTAAAGGACCAAGTTTATCTTATTGGTAAATGATCTGGGGCTTATGGAGACTTGATCATTGAATTAAAAAGTTATAGTATACCTATAAAGACCTATTCCAGTCATTATTTTTACTTTAAACATCTTGTTGATCATTTTATGTAATTATATATAGTCTCAACTTGCATAGTCACCTAAAACCCTGATTTTTAGGGTTTTGTCTATAAAGAGAGATTTAACCCTTGAAAATTATTGAAAATTTGTAATTTGATGAGTTTTAGGGTATTATAAGAGAATAAATTGGTTTTAAATTTTTACCCTCTATAATCCATACTGTACTACCCTGTAAGAAGTCAACTAGCCTAAAAAACCTAGTGAGATAAGTGCTAAAAAAGGAAATTAGATTTTTGGTGAAGATTTAAGGTATAAAATTGATTAAAAATTAGTATTTTCCAAAAGGGTGGTAAAATATAGTTTTGGTTTGGTAAAATTATCCATATAATGGTCAAACCTTGAAGTTGTGTGTATTTAGAGGGCTAATAAGTGTCATGTAAGCTTATAAGTACATGTTTTTGCAAAAGAACCTAACCTAGGTTTTTGTTTGAAGAAATGGAATGGAAAAGGGTACTTAAAAACCTATTTATTTTTAATTTATGAGATTATGTGTAGAAATAAATAGGACATTTACCCCTAAATAGGGCTAGAAAGCTTAGAAGACAAGAAGTTGACTATTGAGTGAAATGCAATATGATGAGTGATAAAATTAGATTGAGATGGTTTGAAATAATGTGTTATAATTTTTTAAGTGTTTTGGAACTTTTTATAAATAGGGAATTGGGTTTTGGTCCATTTGGTCAAAATAGGCCTAATGTTGGTTAAGAAGATTTGATAAAGATTGCAAGCATAGTGTGAGAGAAGTGAAAGTTGATATCAAGTTCCACATCAATTTTGGTATTAGAGTAGAAACATTGCTTATATGTAGGTGATGGATATGTAGTGATGAATATTTGATGTTGTTCAATATTTTGTGAATATTATAGGAAATAAACAAGAAAAGAGACAAGATGAGTGATAAGGTGAAAGATAAAATAGAGTAAGAGAAGGCAAGAAGCTGGTATAATTGATGATAAGGTATGATTGTTTATGATTTATTTTATACGGTGATTTTATTCAAATAATTTTAATTTTTTTATTGATTTGAAGAAGAGGAAGGATAAGTGAAAGGGTGGAGGACCTTAAGAGATGAAGGCAAATAAAAGGATAGTGTGTCAAAGATGCCCAAAGCTAAGATAGGCTAGAAAGAATAGAGGGAGATATTGATAGCCCAAGGGAAATCAAGCTCAATAAAAATCTTAAGAATATAGTGAGAAATTCCAAGTGTGGACCAAGTAAAGAAGCAGGAGACTCCAAGTGAGAGTCTAAGAGAGAGAAAGAGAATAAATGTAACCCAAGTGAGGTCAAGAAGGCAAGTGTGAGAAAGAACTTGTCAAGAAAGGCTGAAGGAAATATATGGATGGGTTTATTACAAGAATATTTCCACAAAAATATGAAAAATAAAGTACAAATGAAGAAGTGGATGTTGATAAAGAGATTGTTGAGATGAGGAAAGAATTAATAGGTGTGGAAGGGAGATTGAGAGAGACATGAATGGGATGCAAAAATAATTTCAATATCAAGATCAAGAAGAGAGTACTTTGTTCATTCAGGGACAGTATGGAAGATATAAAAGTCCAACAAATAGTTATTCATATGAGATATCAACTATAGGAGATGATTAAAGAGTTTAAAAAATATGAGGACAAGGAAGATGGATGGTCAAATGTATATGCAAACATAAACTTGTGTTATCCTAAGAAAGGTGAAAATCTAGATGACATGGAATAATAGGTGAAGAAGTTCAAATATTCATTGAAATCATATATAAGGAAGAGTTAATCTTAGAATAACATGAAAGGTATAAAGAGGTAAATTAATGTGTTTATCAGTTTAATTTTGCTAATATACATAACAACTTGTAGAAGGTGGATGAAGTAATTCCTAAAGAAGAGGACAATGCTATTGGTATAGCTTCTAGGGTGCTGATTATAGGCCATAAAGAGTTTTTACAACAAGATGAATAATTGGAGACAAGCACTCAAGCTAAGGAGACTATTGCAACCTATGAAGAACATGACAAGTCATGGAAAAATAAAGTTTTCTCATGTGAGTATGTAAACCAGTTGTTTACAAGTTTCTATAATCATTTGGAAATGATTTATATTAATGAATATATACAAGGATTTATGGATAAATTTAGTTTTTTGAAGAAGGCCAAGAAAGCAATGAGCTGATAAATGGACAACAGGTCCAAGTAAAGCAAGAAGTTGAATCACAAAATAGTGATCAATATGTTAAGATTCAAGAGGATGAGGCATGGGAATAAGTTGTGAAGGAATAAAATGAAATATATGAGTTATAAAAATACCCCTTGAAGATGGAGGAATAATACGCCAATGAGTATGAGTAGCAGGTTAAGCATCTACAACAATGTGAAGCATGCAAGGAACAAGAGGAAGTGGCATACAAGCCATATAAGAAATAATGGATAGAACATATAGAAATGGTGAATGAGGTGAGGAAATATGATGTTAAGACACTTGAATAATAATTTAAACAAGAATCCAACAAATAATTTGAATAATTTACAGATATGGTAGGGTTGAATAAACCTTCAAAACATGCTCAAGGTAACAAGACCTATGTTTTATTTAACCCCATTATGTTATGTGCAGGTATGTCCTTTAATAATTTGAGAAATTGGAGGCCTAAATGTGGGTCCCAAGTACATGAACAAATCTATGAGATACAAGTGGAAGCATATCAATAAGGAGGATTAATCAAGTACATCAATAAGAGCATATGAGAAACATTCTCCAGCTTAGTAATATGATGTAGGGGCATCCTATAAGGACCATAAAGTGGAATAATTTTTGTATTAAAATAGTTTATTTAGTGTATCATATGTGTTATAAGTCTTTAATAGTCTTAATGTGGAGTTTAGGTAGTCTTAAGATGCACAAAATTTGAATTATATCTTTTCCTACCAAAAAAGCCTCTTTTGAAAATTTAAAATCTTGAAAGCCTTTGTAAGGACTCTCATATGTTTGTAAATGTGGTAAGGTGTCATAAAAAATGTATAATGGGTTTAGACACTATATAAGGGTCTTAAAATTTCATAAGTCTTATGCCATGGTTTCATATGGGTCATATTGTGTAAAATCATGAATAGTACAATGTAAACAAAAAGACCTCTCAGAGGGAAAGTTTCAAGATTAAGTCATTCACCTTTATAGGAGTTTATTTATTAAATTTTTTTAATTTAATCCTCACATTCCATTTGAGTATTCTAGTTAATGGAGATGGAAATATATCTTGTTGAAGAACAAGAATGACTGTGACACAAGTTTTCTATGTGTAATACATTTGCATGTTGTAACATGATATAAAGTGTGTTTAGAAAACTCAGAATGGTAAGTAGTTTTTATGAATTTTTTTTGATATTTTCATGATAAAATAATATTTTATAATCTGATACATGTAACTCTTATTGAGTTGAATAACAAAGCACTTTTAAGGACACAATCAAGTCTGTTAATAGGAAATGCACTCATACAATTATTTAATGAATAGTATAAGTATAAATCCTTTTCTCTATTGAGTTTTTTGGGAGAAAATAGGGGTGTAACACATGTATTATAGTTATATAAATCTATTTATAACCTATATTAGGAAAAATTATAGTGAGTTTCATTTTGACCATTGTTATCACTCCTTGTAAGCATATAATTCTAAAGCTCAAAATTTTGTACGCTAAGTTCTTTGAATTGAATCTTGTTTTTGATTCATAAGTGTTAAATAAGTTTTTATATTAGTCATATAAATTTTTGATAACCTTATTGTAGGTTTTGGAGTCTTCAGATGTTGAAAAAATAGTGAAACCTTATCTACCCTATTTTCTTATTTGCAAATACAGTTTAAAGGACTAAGTTTATCTTGTTGGTGAATGATATTGGGATTATGAACACTTTATAATTGAATTAAAAAGTTATATTATCCATATATAGACATATTTCAGTCATTATTTTTACTTGAAACTTATTTTTGATCATTTTGTGCAATTATATATAGTCTCGGCCTACATAGTCACCTAAAACCCTGGTTTTTATGATTTTATCCATAGAGAGAGATTTAACCCTTGAAAATTAGTATTTTTTTTAATTTTATTATTTTTATGGTATTATAATATAATAAATTAGTTTCACATATTTACCCTGTATAATTTGTATTGTATTACCCTGTAAGCAGTCAACTAGCCTAAGAAACCTAGTGAGATAAGGGCTAAAGAAAGAGATTGGATTTTTTGTGAAGATTTAAGGTGTAAAACTTATGGAAAAGTAATATTGGCCAAAATTGTGGTAAAATATAGTTATTTTTTGGTCAAATTATCCAATAATGGTCAAACATTGAAGCTATGTGCATTTGGAGGGCTAATTAGAGTGTCATATAAGTCTACAGGTACAATTTTTTGCAAAAGAACCTAACCTAAGTTTTTATGTGAAGAAATGGAATTGAAAAAGGGTACTTAAAAACCTATTTATTTTTCCTTGATGATACTATGTGTGGAATATAACATGAGATTTACCCCTAAATAGGGCTAGAAGGCTTAGAAGACAAGAAGTTGACTATTGAGTGAAATTCAAGATGATGAGTGAAAAAAGTGGATTGAGATGGTTTAAAATAATGTGTTAGAATTTTTTAAGTGTTTTTGAACTTTTTATAAATAAGTAATCAGGTTTTGGTCCATTTGGTAAAAATAGGCCTAGTGTTGATTAAGAAGATTTGATACAGATTGCAAGCATAGTGTGAGAGAAGTGAAAGTTGATATCAAGCTATGCATCAATTGGATAGGTTGACCCTTTAATTTTTATAAGTATACTTTGTGATTATATGTTTCATCTTGGGCTCTCTTTAAATTTGAATATGATTTGGAACTCCCTTCCATGGAAGCCACATGTGGGAACAATCCATGTACATGTAACCATTCAAGGATTTTATCTAGTCTCTGATGAGCATAATTCCATAAGCATTAGGTATATTAACCACTTATATGTAAATAAAATTTTGGATCATTATTTTAACTATAAGCTACATGTGAACATTCAATAATTCTCCAATTAATTTCACCCTAGATATATTTAACTTAGTAATAACCCTATCAAATTTTATTAGAGTCAAACTAAGTTGCTCACAAATACCTTTAGGAATGATGTTAGTAGATGCACCAAAATATAAGAAATAATTATTCAAACTCTTACCAAATATTCTAATTGTAAGCAATAAAAGTGGGACATCTACTTTGTTCTTGTATATTTCAATGTTAGCATTCACAGTCTTGGATGACTTACCAGGTTTCTTAGATAGATATTCCAACAAAAAAAATCTCTACTCAGTAATTTGAGTCATTTCATGAAATGTGATGTTAGACTTAATTTTCTTCATGTCCTCAACTATATTATACCCACCTATAGTATAATTATTAGAAGATTCAACATTAGGCTTAAAAGTACTTCCCTTTAAAGGTTCAGGATTATTGTCGTCTGTAAGACTAGGAGGAGTGTCAAAATTATTTGATGAAGTGGATGTAGTCAAGGGCTAATATAGGATAGTTCTTATTCAAATACTAATGAAATACATGCACCTCTTCATGAGTATTCTCAAGCTCATTTTATTCTTGGAATGGGAAGTCAAATGTCTCTACCATAAGGGTTGTATCTGCAGACTTGGATGACCTTGAAGATCCAAATGTACCTATAGAATTATCTTTGTTAGGTCTACCTTTAGGCATATTCAACTCATCTTGAAATAATTTAAAAGCATTATATAATTCAATGCAATCAGACTCACCATGCTTTGAGGTATTGTGGACCCTACAATATTTAGTTAGTGGAACATCACAAATATTAATCTCAGGGTTATTCTTGCTTGATGATGACTCATTATTGTTATTAATACAATTTTTACTATTGTAAAACTGATTTATAGGTCTATTGAACCTTATATATGAATAATTTATATTGGAGACCTCCCTAGTATCGCCTACTTGATTTTTTAATTGAAGGAAGTGAGTAATTAGTTTTTGAACCATCTTAAGTATGGATTCATTCTCATTATTTGGTTCCTTTGAATTATGAACTTGATTATTATTACTATTTTTTGACATCAAACTCTCTGTTCTTGTTCATGGAACCCATTTTTAGCATTATTGTTCAATAATCTCAAAGTTTGGCTAGGATGAACATGGCTTAAGGCCAATTGGTTCAAGACTAGTGACTGATTTAGGGCAGGCAAATTCTAATTGGCATTGGGAATGACATTCAGCGCATGAAAAGTGGGTTTAACATTGGGAATGGTATATGCAAGTTGGCCTTGAGGCTGAATTTGGTCATTGATTGTTACAAATTCAACATAATCTAAGGCTAGTGTGTTTATTACTCCAATAGACCTCTTAAGAAACATAGAATTCATGGGATCCAAAACATCCTTCTAGATTTCTAAAGCCAAGGCCTCATTAGGTCTGTAAGGAAGTATGGTTCTATTGAACATCTTCTAGAATCTAGCATTGAAGGATATTATGATTTCACTAAAATATCTCTTAACTATGGTGAATTACTGATACTAAATGCAAGGACTAATGATTTTACCAAATTGATCAATAAAGATACTATTAAAATCATTCTAGTTAGTGATATGGTTCTCTGGAAGGTTGAGAAACCACTCACATGCAACATCTTTGAAAGTAAATGGAAACAATATACATGATACATCTTCATGAACTACATTTAGCAATATTAAAGTAACTTTGAAATATTTAATGTGTTTTTTAGCTGTGACAATACCATTAAGACTAAAATATGGCAAATATTTCTCAAGGTTTTAGGGTAGGTCATGTACTTGACAAGGCAAATTAATAGAAGATCCACCTAACCAAGCCATACTTTAATAAATATTAAATATAGGATCACTTTGAATAGGTGAAGTAGGCCCTTTGCTTACCTCTATCTACTCTTGCTTTCCTATGATCTTCTAATGAAAGGTGAGGCAATCTTGATTCAAACCTTAACCTAGTCTTGACTCTTGGTAGTTCCATCTTGTAAATATTGAGTCATATTCAAAATAGAACTTAAAAACCTTATCTTTGCAAAGATTAATGATATTTAACTCAATTTTTTAAAATAAAAATATAATTCTTACCTATGAGTAGATTTTCAAGTTTAAGATCCCTAAGTTAGGCAAACTTTGCATGAATTTATGTAGATTTTTTTAAAGATCAACTATCTTTGAAAAATTAGTCTAAATATGTGTCTAAAATAATGAAGGTGAATGATATTTACACATCTAAGTTGAAATAAACCTAAATTTTCAAAGAATCAATCAATCTTTGAGCAAATTTTCCATCACTAATTTCAAATGAGGAAGTTTTACCAAACTTAAACTACCTTTATGGAAATTTACCTTGAATCTTAAAAGAATGACAATCGTCAGCTAAATGAGCCTAAATATGGGTCTCAAACCATGTGTAATAATGATATTTATAAAAATATGCTAAGAGAAACACAAATGTGCAAATAATTCACTGACCTTTGAACAAAATTTACTAAAAGTAGCAAAGATACCATAACTTTACAAATATTCAACTAAGCCCCACCCTTTAGTGCCAGTAGAATGCATTCTCTTATTGATGCATGTAAGTATATCACTGGTAGTTCTAAGTGTTTAATAAACACTACTCATTTATGAATTCAAAGAATCAAATGCATGAGTTACAGGTTATGATAATTTTATTACCTATGGTGAAATAGCAACAAAACAAGTGAACTATTTCATAATATTTATAACGTTTGGTTATTGGAAACAACCATGGCTTACTAGTTAACCTTTAAAAATGAGAGTATTCTAAGATAATTTAAGTGAATTATGATAAAAAAATATAAATCTAAGTCTAATCTAAGATGGATATTCATAATGAAGTTAATCTAATGTGGTTTGACTAAACAAAAATGGAAAAATAAAGGTAGGGCAGAGAAGAGACATGTTTATATTGCTGATCTTTAACATAGATATTATGACAAAGTTTAGATATCATGAAAATATGCACTTAAAACCAATGTATAACATGAAACAACATAAGATCAAATCCTACTACACATTAGGCAAGTGTCTAAGGAAATGAAAGAATGTAAATAAGAACATGTTTCACTTAAAGATTTACCCCTGCAAGTAAATAGTATAAACACATTCACATGAAACGAAAAGATAAAAAAATGAACTTAATAACCTTCAACCAACCTAGCATTAACATAAGTTAACAACTCTACATTTAATAAGAGTGTACATCAAGAATCAATAAGAACCATTCAAATCTAAATCTCAAACTAGACAATTGAGAGAGAAGCCATGATACAATCCACACAAACAAATGAGACAAACATTTTAGAATTCCCTATTTACATTAAATTGCTCCATAATTAGTACAAAGTTTTTTCTCAAAACCCCCTCTCTTTTTTTACAATGGATAATACCTCTTTATATAGATAATTCATGAGGTATGCCAATCAATCATGTCAAATGTTAAGGATAGTTTTCCTCTTACAATCATTCTAAAACCTTTTAAATACTCCAAATGACTAACTTATAAGTAGTGTGATTTACAAACTATGCATGCCTTTACAAAGAAAAATATTTTCTTTTCAAAATATTACACATGTTAAGTTAAAAAAGGAATATTCCTAAATCAACTAATTTGACCTTGAGACCCATTTAATGTTGAAGTGCCATTTTGTTATTGTTGCAAGATCTTCATTGCCCTAGCATGTTGCTCATATATTAATTTCAAATTGACAACAGGCTCTATGAATTGATCATACTATTGATCTACTAAGTCCTTGAAGTATTTGTCATATTTTTCCATAGCTTCTTTAACAATCATTGTATTCCCTATCATTTCTTTAGCATTCAAGATCATGTCCAAGATCATGCTATTGTTAGCTCCTATTCTTCCCTAGCTCTAATTCCTCACTTCCTACATAACTTGAGTAGCTCTCAACTTAAACTCTTCATCATTAATTAGATTTGTGGGATTGATCATGGTGGGATTTGTGATCATGCTCCTAAGTATTTATTCCATATTTTATATCAGTTCTTTTCCATCTTTATGAAAGCTCCTATAGGTTCTTGGTCTATTTGCTTAGACCCTTGAACTTGTCTACTAAAACCACCATGGCCATATTTAGGTGAGCCAAGCTAGTTGTTTCAAAGTTAGGAATTTGATCTTCTATCAAGATATTGATCAAATCCTTTATTTTTCTTCTTGAGTTTTGCCATTGGTTAATCAGTCTGTTGGCTACTACATCCTATTAGCTCAACACATTCTACTTGGACTTTATTAAATTTAAAGAATCAAACATGTCATAGAAATATTCTTCAAACATCTTGATCATGGCCCCTAGAATTGATAAGATAGCTTAATTTTCCAATTTTTCCTTATGTTGCTACATGCCTTTGAGAGCAGCTTGTAATTGTTCTGATTATGCTTAGGCTAATTCAATCACATTCTCCTCAAATATCTAGCTTTTTACAGGCATCTATCCTCTCACTAGATTTAAATTGGTTAATGGTTCTACTTTTTGAAAAGTTATCTCCTCTCCACCAACCATGACCTTTTTCTCTATTACTCTCTGCAATCCAGTTGTCTTGGGGTCAAATTTGACATGAATTAATGATTGAGTCACTTATGGTGTAGGGATATCCATCTGTGTTTCACTTGGCTATCTTAGGTAAACCAATCTTATTTCATCCTTATTTTGTAGATCCATAATACATGGCTTGATCTCTTCATGAATAGGGATATTAATGGCTTACATCATAGCCTAAGGATGATATGCAGTGGGCACTTTCTGTAACTTGGGTGCATAATCAAACCACTCTAGAATGGTTTGTCTATAAATCAAATTATCTTCACTAAAGAGGTTAACTTCACCCAAATAAGGAGTGAAAGTTACCTTAGACCTCTTGGTCTTTTATAGAATAATGGCCAGCTTAGCCTTTCTCTTTGGAGGGGTGGAAACAGGAACTAGATCTAATATTTCCTTCCCCTTTTCTTCCTTTATTTACTCTATTTCTTCATCATCTAATTCATAGGCTAGTAATAACATTTTAAGTGCATCCTCTATAGTCTCATTAGGGTCTAATGATACCATATGTACCTCCTCATGAGGTAATTCTTGTTATTTTGCTTGGCTTGAAGATGATGCAATCTCATCAAGCCTTTTTTGCTTTGATCTTTGCTCAATATGTCTCTTAGGTTTGTGCTCTATTGATGGTTGATCTGATGGAGGTCTAGTAGGTGCACTACTCAACAAATGGTACTATCTAGGCCCAATTTTCCACATATCATATCCTTTTTAATATCTCTCTAGTTTGGGTTTATGTCTAAGGTTATGCTCCTTAAACCTCTTTGTGACCTTAGAGTAGCTAGATGCTTTGGTGTAAATTGGGTTGAAAGCACCAGGCTAATGATCATAAGACACATTAAACATCTCCTTAGTTTTCAAATTTTTTTAACCCTTAGACAAGGGTGCCACTACCTTATCTCATCAATTTATAGCTTGAAGGATGTTTTATGTCTAGATGTTTCTTCAATGTTCTCCCATTTTTTCAATATGGTCCTCCTAATAGTTATTGGGAGGCTATAGAGGAGTCATTTATTTTTAGTCCTGCATAAGCCATCAATGCCATGTAGTAATTTTTATGCTACCTATTTCTCTACTATATGTTTAAGGACATGGATGGATATCTTGAGTGGTTGGCTCTGAATTTCTTCAATTCTAATGATTGTACAATCTAGATATCTCCCATAGTCTCAACATACTTCCTGACTAGTGGGTTGAACCTCTCCATAGGATGAATAATTTTAGCCTCATTAAGGGCTAGATAGATGTAGTTACAAATCAATTTAATGTGATCTCTATACTTAAATATGTACAAATTAGAGTAATATTATAGAATTGTCTGAGTTCCACTAGGTGACCATTCCCTTAGGTTAGAAATATTTGTTATTACACAAAGAACATCCAAAAGGTATGACATCATGTAAAAATGGGTTCTCTTATTTTACTTTATTGTAAAAATTTGTCTACTCAAAGAGATGTAGATAATTTCACCTAAAGGATGGGTCAATTTTTGTTCAACCATGAATTGGATTATAAGCACCCAAACCTGGTCTACATAAGTAGTGGTTGCATTCCCACATAATCTATTTAAGATGGTCATAATCATCCTAATTATAGGCCTAAATTGGCTAATTGGGATGTTCTTATTGAAGTCTGAAAAGACCAAGTTCCTAGAATATAGTCACAAGCATAAAATGTCTTTCAAATTTTTCTTTTGGGCCTAGGCATTGATAGAAGGTAAGTCAACTTGGGGTTTGGGAAATTTTTAGTGATTTTCAAATGTTACAACAAAAATATAGGCTACATTTTTATGAGTATGTTCATTGATTAACCAACCCTTATGTATTTTTCCATCTTTAAAAAATAGAGTAAGGATATTATTGCAATGTAGTACCTCAAGTTTTGTTGTCACATAATCTAGGGCCATCATTTGTATTTTAACTATGTCATAGTATAACCTCTTGGTTGACATGTTTTTCTCCTCCTCTCATGTGATGGGCTACTAGTTCTCAATGATAAAACACAAGTTTGATTAATTATTGTCCCCTATATCTATATGAGTGAAATCAATCTCTATATCTTTGAAAATTCTACCCTTAGCATCTAAGGTTAAATAAAGCTCTACATACTCCTCAGAAACACCTTTTTGAGAAGCCATGGCTATGAATTTCATTAAATTGATCACTAGTGGACTACATCTTGGATTTGGATTGAATTATCCTTGCACAGATGACAATTTTCTTCTCCTTGGCTCATTTGTAATGATCACAGGGTTAAATTACGCTATCTATTTATGCTAGGGATTTCCTAAAGGTCTTTATAGAGCTTTAATTATGGTAGCTATTTGAATTATGGGAGATTTTTGATGTAGATTTTGTTTAGATTTGCATATTTATACCTTTGCCTTTTTATGTCCATAAAATCTTTTATACTGACATGTATGCCAACATGGAATTGTCATGTCATTCTATTTTAACCTTAAAAATGTGATCATTGCCTTTAGGACAAGTGTCGACACCTCATTAGGTTTATCTATTTTAAAAGTCCACCTAAGCTCACAACATTGGATCTTATTGCATGGATTAACATGGTTAATTGATCTTGATTTGGGAGGTTGATCTCCACTATCTACTTTGCCATATTTCCCATGGTTTTGACACTTGTCACTTCTGCATTCATTTTGAGTTTTGTTGAAATGTTAACATTGATCTCACACCATTGATCTAGATTGCATGAATCAATCATGCTCCATTGATATTTATCCACTAGGTTTTATCTTTTTTTCTATGTACCATTAGATATCCGACAGGATTCCTGATGGTGACACTTGTCACCCTCTCACTTATCCCAGATCTTCATTAAAGTTTTGAATTAATATGCTCCATTGATCTGAATATGTGCATGCAACCATATAAAATCTATCTTTAGGGACATGATCAAGCTTTAATCATGAGCTTTAGGCTTGATATTTATTTCTTTCTCACTTGATTTGAGTTCTTTTGAATTGTCAATGGTGATCTCACACTATTGGATCTTCTCTACTCAATCTAATGTGCATTGTTGGATCCAAGTGCTTGACATATTGACTTTGTACACACTGTTGTATCTACTTTATCTAATCAAATAAATACCATTAGATCTTGTTCCTTTAGGTGGAACATGATTAGTTCTTATAGGCAAATGAAAAATATTAAGTTAGTGCTAGGGTAACATAAAATAACAAAGGCTTAAAGTGTTATACTAAGGTTTTATTTGTGTTGATAAACATGATAAAACCTTAGGATAAAATTTTAAGCTAAGTTTCAAAACATAATAAAGTGATTCCATGAAAAAAAGACTTGGCATAAAATTTTAGATATGTGAATAATAAAAGGAACAAAGGGGTTGGTGACATAAAGGACCAAGCATAAAAAAAATTTTGACTAAGGTTTGGTTGTGTTAATAAACATGAATAAACCTTAGGATAAAAATTAGGCTAAGTCCATGATAATATAAATCATTCTTGTACAAACTGGCTTGTACACAAATTTGAATTCAATTACAAAGGGGTCTAGGTCAAAACATTCAAACTAGGGTTATAACATGATTTAAATTTAGGTTCAATTAGTCTTTGATAGACCAAAGGCTAGATCAATTCAACATTAAAGCACAAAACCCTGAGCATTGTCCATTCTAAATGAGATTCTATTAAACATGTAACCTAGGAACACAAAGATCAAAATATTAGCAACATTAGACAAAGCAAAATAAAGATCATGTACAATTTTTCCATCCAAACTAGGTGTAGATGATCTTCAAATAAAGAATTCTGATCAAGTGATGTTTTTAATTCAAAGCACACATTTACATAATTTTGAAGCAAGGGTTCCCATTTTCATAAATGGGTATTTGTTGACCTCAACACACATAAGTTGTTTGCAAGGGCATATGTCCCTTCATGTAGGGAAACCTTAGAATAGGGCTAAAGGTCACCCATGTGACTGTTGACCAAATTTGAATTCTATTCAAATGGGATCAACCCATACTATTTTAAAATTTTGAATAATGTTTCCATGTGTCCTATAGGGTGTCATGTTGGTCTATTATCTTATTTGGCCTTGTCCTATCTTTGTTTAAGCTCATACCCCTTGAAATGGCCTAGAAAAACCAAAGTCAAAGTTGGTAAAACTTGGTTAAAGGTCCAAATTGTGCTTAATAGGTCCTAATATGGTATTTGACATGTTTTAAGTGTTTTCAAGTCATGTATTTATCATGTGCTAGGTTTCATATGCAAAAAGGGCCATTTGGCCACTTTTATAGCCCATTAATTGACTTGTACAGACTTTTATGCAATAAAATTTTTCACCAAGGTGAGCTTCAATGTGGAAGAGGTTAGGATCATGTCAAGAATAGTTAAATGTCAGCCAAAAAGTAGTTATGTTTAGTAAATGGTAGTTTCTCCTTGATTTTAGGGGGTTTTGAGTACTTATACAGACTCCTTGAGTTTGCTTGCAGCTAAAAACATGGGTGGTGTGACTCTTCACCTCCCCACAGACCATTTCCATGTTTTTTTTGCAAATATTTCACTAAAAAGTTCATTTATAAATTATTTTCCTTCATTTTCTCTTGGCAAGCCAAAGAAGGTCAAATTCAAGAACTTGCTATGGGTTGTACAAGTGAAGTCAAGAAGAATAGTCTTGGGGGTGGATATTAATCTAAATGTACTTCACATCCATAAAAAAAACTCTTATATTAGTTTCTCCTCCTTTATGAACAATTTATAACACTCCAGGTAGCTTTTTATGAAATTACATTCAAGAGGGGTGTAGGTTTACATCTATTTCTTGTTTTAAAGAATATATGGAGTGATATGATTTAGATGGAGTGTTTTTAGGTTGTAATAAGCCCTCTCCATTGTGTTTTCATCATCCAAAACTTCCTCTCTTAATGTCCTTGAGGGAGATTTCCCAATTATGCTTGTTTCTTAAGTTTACAATCATGAATGGGTAACCTATGTTTTTTGAACATGTAAGGAGATCCATGAAGATGTTTAATGTGTTTGGATTCATGTTTGTAAGATTATTTAATTAGATGTCCTTGTGATAAAACAGACCAACATCCTCTAAAATTAATTGTCTATATTCTCTTGTTCACTACCTTATCTACAAAATGCACTTGTGATCACCTTATACAGGAGTTCAAGAGGTTTGTACAGAGGTGTTAATGGTGAAAACATAATGAAATTAATTTTGAGCCTATATCATACCCAAAATATCATAGTGTTCATGTTATGAAGGTGATAATGCTATGCAAGTTAAAGTTTTCACTTCAAAGGATGATTAGACCATTTTGGGCCCACAGTCACTAAATGGACAAAATAGAGCTCCAAGATGTTTTTGAGGTTTTAATGTAATGATAAAATGGTGGTTTTGAAGAGGTATAACATGTTCACCTTGTATCACTATCCACATGAAACAACTTTGCCAATTTTGAGGAGAAAAGGGTAAATGAAAGATGAAGTTTTCAAGGCCTAAAAATGGCCAAAAAACTACTGAAAAAGAACAATGATATCTATGGGACATTGTTAAAGGAGTGATCTTGTAATTTAATTTGATAATCATAGATTATTCCATCAAGTTTAAACCATATAAAATGGTCCAAAGGACTCTCATGAGCCAAGATGATTGAGAAAATGTGTATTTTGAGGTTTTGACCACTAATGCAAATCCCCTATCCATACACAAGCCTAGGAATACTAACCTACAATAGGATTTAATAATATTTTGTCTCAATTGGGAAAATAGTAAGCCCTAGGGTAAATTGGATATTTTTAGGTTACTATGCCTAAACTAAAATTTATTGTTGTTAACCACATGTCCTGAGGGAACTCAAGAACACCTACACGTAACCCTATAACTCATGAAACATAGTTAAAGGGTATATTGGTAGTGAGGAAGAAGTTTGAAGTTAGACCTCATTTGGAGCCTTTAAAGTGGATACAAGTGTAATGAATGAAATTTGATCTTAATGAAATAATATAAAAACTAAATACACCTAATACAAGTTTGGACAAAGCTAAATCAACCTAAATGCCTATCTTAGTCCTTAACAGAAAGTGGCATAGTCTTAGGAATGTGGGATGCATTGGTGCAAATGATGGAGCTTAGATTATAAATATGGTGGATGAAAAATTTTATGAGATTTTGAACATAATAATATGTTTTTATTGTGTCATTAAATCATAAACCAAACTCAAGATAACCTACAACTAGGGCTAAACAATGATCCCCTTTCTAGGTAGTCATAGACCTAGTCTAGGTTTCCAAAAGCATAAGAAGTGTTTAATGGGAAAATATACTATTAAATTATTTTAATACATAATTATATGCAAGGATAATCCATATATATCACAATCAAGATCTAATAAATCCCTAAAACCTCCAAACCCAGCCTATACCCTGCCTACCCTCACAGTCTGCCTATTCATAAAGTCTACTTTGAAAATTTGAAAAGTTTTAGGGTTAAATGGAGGATTTAGAAGCTAAAATTTGGTACATAGTACCATTATAAGTCCAATAACATCCTAAAATAATCAAATTTTTAATACTAATAGTGAAAATCCTCTTTATTTTGTCTTAGAGCAGGGGTAGTTTTACCATGCATGAAGATGGTAGTTTTGAGAAAGTGGTGAAATGATGAGCCAAAAGGAAATAAAGATAAAATGATGATTTTATAAGATTTAAAACATCCATATAGACCTAAAAAACCTTTATATAATTATTGGAATCAAACAGGGTGCTATGAGTTACAAAGGTTGTAGTCACCATGGCAAGGAATGGTAAGCAAATGGCTTACTTAGGATGGTCATTTTCATTTTGGACCTTAGATAAACTTCCTAATTGATTTGATATTATTTATGAGACTATTAATGAATTGTAAAACCATCCTCATATGAAAATAAATCTACTTGAACTCATTTTGTCTCAAAGGTGCAGATAGACCTATTGACAAGGTCTAAGCCTAGTCTCAAAAGAAGGTCACTCTTCATTTATAGCTCTAAGGGAGCCATTAAAATGAATAAGAAATGTTTTTGGAACATATAAAAATGTTTATGAACCATTTTTTTCCAAGTAAATAAACTTATAAGATATTTTGGCCTTGTAAATGTTTAAAACCCTCACAAAATATACAAGAAGGACTCGAGTGGTCAAGTTAAAATGCTTGGAAATTTCATGACCTGATGCATGGGACCTTGAGTAATTTAGGGAAGTTGGAGAATGTCCTTGAGGATCCCTCAGTGGAATTTGGAAATAATTATAATTTTTATCCTTTATGAACAAAGGCTAAGAGGGTTAGTCACTTCAAAACCCTCTCAAACCCTGTTTTAGGACCTAATGAAGGAGATGAGGCTAAAAGTGCCTCCAAATGGATGAATTTTAACATGAGTGTAAAAGAGAAGTTGTTAAAAACTTCATTAGGATCAAATAAATTTAATTATATTGTATTTAATACATATAATTCATGCATAAAATAAGTTTATTTGAAAATTTCTTATGTTTTATAGGTTCTGAAGACTTTGAAGAGACCTAATCACATTTGGGAGGAAGTTTAGGACTTGGTATAAGTAATAATGTCATTTTATTAGGTGTCTAATATAATAATCCTATCTGTTACTTCCTTCATTTCATCTAGTCTAGTGGGCAGATAGTGATCACTTGGTGAAAGAGAGTGAAACTCCATTTAGGAGGCCTTTTAGGGCTAATTTCTTGAAACTGATACTATGGAAGCCTTGGACACATGTGATCCCTTATTGTGCATGGATCAGATGGCATATTTGGGAAGGTTTTAGGTTCCAAGTGTGAGGAGTGCATGGAGAAAGCCCATTTTGGGACTATCTTGGATGATGGTGCATGGCTAGAATGATAAGAGTGAGTAGAGGTTGGTCCAATGCATGTGAGGACTTGATAGTAACCCCTCATACTTATAACTATCATCAAACCTAATTAGTTACAATGATAGGGTATTTTTTTAAGGCAAATCACGAGGGGTAATTTTTTATGTATGGAAAGGAGTTTTTAAACCATTTTACAGGTCTTGGATGATTTAAAATGACATTTGTAATCCTTGAAATTACATGGATCACCCCACCTCTCTCTCACACGCACAAGTAATTGGTATTTTTAGTTGAGACAAGTGTCTCAAGGACTCTTGGACTCTTCTGCTCTCTTTCTCCCCATTTCTTCTATAAATTCTAGCCTTTTGGCATTGTATGAAATCTCTCTACCTGGGTATGGTGAAGCCCTACCAAATTTTTACCTTGAATAAATAAAGATAAATATTTTACCTCATTCAAATATTTCACAAAGTGTACACAATGGATGTTAGTCTTGTGCACGTGTAGGTTTTGTTTACCTTCACATGTTACTCTCCTTATTACCTTGTGTGTTTGTAATCTCCCTTTTGCAAGTCAACAAGAAGTGTCATAGTAGATTGCAGGTGTAGTGAGTAGGATACTAAATAGAGTGTCTTAAAATGCATATTGTCTAGTTCCTCCTAGCCTATGCTATCTCCAAGACCCCATGTTGAAGCATTGATGTGAGAGGGAAGATTGACATTGGATGAAGTGTATGTGCAAATTATCCTTAGTTCCAAGTGCATGCTAAGGGCATGAGTAGAGAAAATATTTTGGTGTATCACCTCCTATAGACTAGGTTTACTTTCATGTTATCCCTATCCCTTTCCATCCCCCAAGTGTTAGTAGTAGGATATGAGCTTTAGTGATGCATCAAGGGGAGCTATCCCCTAATCTACAAATCCACCTTCTAATAGGGATACCCACAACCCTGAGGTGGTTCTATTACCTTAATTAAATGAGGAGAAGCTTGTCCCATCTCCTCCTTTGGTGCAAGTTCAAGTGACAATAGTGACCACATAAAAAATATTTTAGGCCATAAAGGTTTATGGTTTACATTATTCAGCTTGGTTTAAGCATTGATTGCACAACCATTATTCAATGCTAGTTAAGTGATTAAGGTAACCACATGGATAATAAGCCATGCAATAAAACTTACTACTAACTTAAAATCATTGAGGTGGTCAACATTCATGAATTCCACCCAAATAACCATGGTTTGTTAGTTATAAAACAAAATTTCATTTTAAAGAATATGAAATTTTCATTATCACATTTTTTTTATAAAGTTGAACCTATACTAATTAATTTAGAACTAGAACTTTTAATTATTAATTTACTAGTTTTGTGAGTTGATTGAACTACATGGAGACCTAGATGTAAGGATTCTGAAAGGGATTCCTCTTGAATTTTTTGACTTCTTTCGCACAAAATATTTTTCAAGACCTAAAATGTCAATGTTTCCAAATTATGCTAATTTTGTTCCAAGGAGGTCAGTTTAGACCTTTTTGAAATCACAAGGTCCTAGGAGCCTCAGGACGGGTGGACCTAGAAGGTAACCCCCCTTGATTTTATGTAATATATTGTATTAAAAAAATATTTGTAACCTAAAATTATTATTTTTTAAATAATTTTACCTTGAACCTAGCGTAGTAACCATTATGGCCATAGGGGAGCCTTAAACTCCCCTACGATGAATTCGAGACATGTTTACTTGGGTCCTTAAAAAAAATTCCCATGCTCCTTTGTATCATTTCATAATTATAAAAATTAAATAATTATAACTATCCTAAAATCTTGGAGACCCAATTAATGGTGGTCATCTAAGAGTGAGGATTATAAAGAGGGATAATAATGGATAATTCATCCTCCAACACTTCTTCCCTATTTTCCAAATCTGATTTTAAACCTAAAATGAGGGGTTAGAAACCTTTATGGGACCTCATAAGGATTCTTAGGGTTTTTATACCTTACCTTGATCATATGGTCAGTGCTGATCAAATGTAATGGTGGAAATGGGTTGCTCCATCCTCAAGGGGTTTAATTGAGATATTTATACCCCTATAAAGGTCATATGGGGACTATATGATTTTTGTTTGATAAATTTAATTTTCTTTGAATTAAGTAAAAAATATTTTTTGATTACAACTTAAGTGTGAATTGAGCCCTGTGATTGGTCAAAATCACCCAAAGATGTTTTTGAGCACTACAAAGAATTGACTAGAATAGTTCAAGATGGTGGCTACTTGAACCCAAATTAACTTATTCGAGCATCATTTTTAGGCCTTATGGCCATGGGGCACACTAGGTGAGTTTAGAGAGCGTTAGGCTTGTTTAGAGCTTATAAGTTGATTTGAGTGAGTGGGGTCAACATGGTTGTATAAGCTACCATGCGACCACATGCACATTGGAATCATGTCATTTATGCATGTGTTCTTATTAAATTACATTACATGTATTGTGAACATAGTTGGCAAACTATTGGTAGTGCAGGTGGCTAGAATGTGCTTTGGACATTCTCAAAAAAATTAACCTATTTTTGTGTGTTTTTAGTTATGTCAGTTTTTTAGCATGACATAGTTTTATGAGATATTTTATGCCTCATATTTTATCTATAATTTAAAATTATTTAAATAAATATTCAATAGTTTAATAATAACTAATATTTTATTGTATTACTCTATCCAAATTCTTAGATTTGGTATTAGAGTAGCTATAGGATTGTAATTATTGAGTGAGGCAACTCTAGTGTTGGTCTGGTTTCCCATGTATCAAATTCATTAATATGAAAAAGAGTCTAGTTTAATTTTTTTGAGTATTTAGTATAGATTAAGGTAATTGAGGATATTCAACTCTTTTCTACCTATCTTTCATTAGCTACTAATCAATATAGCATGTTTTTCAGGGTACCCTTCATTAATATACATCTAGTGTGCTTAAATTATTGAAGTGAATAGAGGGACATCCATGTGAGTGGGTTCATCGAAAAGGATAAATCCTTGGTTTCTGTCTTAAAAAGTTTATACTAGGATTTATAGGAATATCATGTTGAATGATTTCAATATCATAACCTTTAAGAAATTTTATGACCAATAAAAGATACCAATAAATTTCATAATTTTTTTGATAAACAAGACCTTTTCTTTGGTTTTACAATTAATTTTAAGTAAACATATTTAGGATCTTCCTATGATCTTGTGTTTGTTGGAATGGTTTCACCTATGATTCATATTGATGATTCTTCAGTATGAGAGATTTTGAGTTGGTTCTGAGGAGTAAACATAGATTCTAGGCTAACAAAACTAGGTGTAGTTTATTTCCACTTAAATATAAATAATTATTGTAATTAAGTACATAATCATAAATTTCAAAATAATTTCCTTGAATAAAACTATCAATATGTCCATCACAATAAAAATTTGGCTAACTATTCTCAAAATTAGGTATTTATTGTTTGAAAATTTATGCAAAATAATAATCAATAGCATGCTCAATATCACATATATTTGGGTTAGAAACATAAATAGTCATTTGATCAGTATGCATACTAAATTCCCTACTAATATCAAACAAATTAAAATCTTTAAATGTTTCCAAAACATACTAGGATTTTTGTGTATACTTATGTACATATGACTGATTAATTTTATATATTTTTCTAACCTACCTATTGACTAACTCTGAATCACTAAGGACTTATGAGTATTTTATATTTAATTCAATCAATTTTCAAGACCAATACACAAATCTTCAAATTAAATTACATTATTTGTGTTTTTAAATAATAATTGATAGACATACCTGAATGTTTTTCCAATGAGAGAAATGAGAACAACATTAGCCATAATTCTATGTTGAGAGCAAGCCCCATCAAAGTATAGAGAATAAATAGTCTCCTTATGAAATATTCTTGATGTTGATGATCTTGTTCATCCAAATTAGTAATATCATAATTTTCAATCCTAGTTTTAGTGAAGGCAACATTAATTTGGATGGGTTCAATATGTGTGCCATTCTAATATTCTCTTTGCATGAAATCAATTTAATAACCTAAAAGGACCCAAATTGCATTTTTTCAAACAAAATCACTAGTTTATTTACACCAATCTCTTCCTAGTAATATAGTGTAGTTAGTTGGAATATTAAGTACTTAAACATTACTAATACATCTAATCCTTTCATCTTGAGTGACCTTTATAACTCTATCATGAAACTTACCATAACTTTTGGTTTGATGAGAGTCAAAACTATAAGCTTATTATTGTATCTTTCATATGGAATGATTATTTAATTAACATTTGACTCAGGGATGATGTTTTTCAAAGCCCCTATGACAAACATACAATTATGTATAATTTTATCAGTAATTTATATAGATACATAAAATGGTAGAATATAATAAGAAGGTGGATCATTATACTAAGTTTAAACATGTTCATATTCTTCTTTAGGTATTTTTTCTTGTAAAATTATGACATTTTTTATATCATTATTTTTAATAATTGAATTAATTTTATCTAACTAATAAGGAATACTCATTACTTGAAGCATAGAAACACTAGCTTTATTATTGGTTAAGTCGTTCACTATGTTATAAGGTTCATTATTTATACTAGGATAAGTGTAGCTTCTAGGTCTATAATATATTTGGTACTACACATTATTATACCCAGTAAGTAGAGGGTTTCTCACTTGTGAGTTTTTATTAGGGATATCTATAATAGTACCTTTTTGAGCTATGGTTTTTCCTTTATTTTCATTTGATGGTTTTGAAGAATAAGGTTGATTGTTAGCTTTTGAAGAATATGATTGGTCATTTGTTGATTATTATGTGTTAGAATTATCCTTAGGAAAAACATTGTAACCTTATATTCTTGTCTAAATTTTATAAACATTAACATTCTCTATTTAATTTAAAGATTCATTATAACTACACATGTTATGTTATTGGACAAGTTGATATAAATATTATCTTTTCCTTTAATGAATTCCTTAAATTTTTGAATACTAATGTAAGTATCAGGGTTATGATCAAGTTCACAAACATCACAATAATGAGCTTTGCATTTAAATATACCTTTTGCATTATTGACATATTTAATTAATGTAGAGGGTTGATCATTTAAATTTCATTTAATATAACTAATTCACTCCCAAGGTTATGGATAGATTTTAAAATTTATACATTATCAAAAGTTAAACCCATGGAAGCTCTATCTTTAAAATAAAATCTTTTGAGTTTCTTATCATATTCTATGAAAGAATTAATTATGGCCTCATTTTATATTATATATTTTTCTTCTAAGGAAATTTTATACATAAGAGGTAATGCATTGAAATAATACAACCTAGATAACTTCTTAGGTGGTCTTACATGTGGTGGGATTTTTTTTTAAGTCTCATAAATCTAGTATTTAAATGATAAATCATCTCACTAGGGTCAATACAGATGTTATCCGATTCATTCACAAGTTCCAAATATTCTTGAAGTTTTAAAAAACATAACTCTAATTAGTATTATATATCCTTCCATTCCTTTGATAACTTGAGGGGGTAGATTGATAAAGGATTGGTAGGCTTTACTTTCGAAGGTCTAAGAAAATAGCCTAAGGAAAATATTTTTTTTAGTAATTCTAAGCATAACACAAATTAACATGAAATAATATATGTTATCCTCTCATGACTCACCTAAGTCTCCAAATAATTTTGGTATATTTAATCATTTCAAAATAGAGAGTCTAGTAAGCCAATTTCAAATGTATATTATAATTCCTCTTGTCAAAGGGTTAGCTTGGTGTGCATCTTCAACATTAAAATATTGTTTATTATTTGTCACTTCATTTCTTTATTTATCATCTTGAAAATTAGGGATAACATCCCCAATTCATTTTATAGCTTGGTTGACCATTCAAATAAATTTGATTAATTATCCTTTAGGGGTATATCTAAAAGGAATCTGACAGTGGGTTGAGGATTGGTAGTTATAATTTATTCTCTTTATCATATTAAACACAAAGTAAGATGAATAATATAATTTTGTGTTTGATGTCTAAAAAAATAAATCATTTCTATTTCAAAATATTTGTCTTATTAAAAATTAATAACCTTAAGAATATGATGAATATTTTTAGGATAATTATACTAGCTGAAACAAACTAAGTCTAATGTAATATTTGCTTGTTGTTCTGCTAGATTAATATCAGGTTGAATGACCAGCACAATACTAGAAATATTAATATAAATTAAAATAAATTTTAACAAGATATATAATGATTACTTTAGAAAATAAAATAACTCACCAAATTTGTTGACAATGAAATTTGTATTGCCAACCAAAGTACCCATTCACCTCTCATGAGGGTAAACATTAAATTATGCAAGCCTAATTGTAGGAACCTATTGACTAAAATTTAGTAATTAGGTGTGAAATAAGGGTATATTAATTTTAAAGTGTTGAAGTTTAGAAATTATCAAATAGAGTTAGAAAAAATAGGGAACCAAAAAATCTAAGGTAAATCATATTCAAGTACAAAATTAAACTGATATTCAAATATAAAACAATATTCCTTTATTCACTTATCAAACTAGATTTAGAAAACACAATAGTAATCAAGTATAAAATATTAATATTTCAAAGTATGCTCACTTTCATATTTAATTATCTCTTGTATATTTTGTATCAATTCATATGAAAATATATCAAAGTTTCAGAATGTTAATAGGCCCTATCAAATAGAGTGAATCCTATGGAAGAGGATTATGATTGGAGGATCAAATACTATGATTTATATATTTTTTAATATTTATATTTCATGTCTCAAATATATTTATTATTCTTTATCTCTCTACTTATTCTAAACATACAAACTACCAAGAAATAAAGAAATCCAAAAATAGAAAACGAGAAAAGAACATAAAAGATAAACCTAAAAATAATTACAAAGTGCACATTTAATTAGAAGCCAATGAAAAATAAGTAAATGACATGAAGAAAAAAAATTAAAAAAAATTAAAAATGTAAGAGACTTAAATATATATAAACTAATAACTACGGATAAGAAATAAAGTAAAATAATAAAAAACTAAGATACTAAAAGAAACAAAAAAATAAAATAAGTCTTGACTCAAGTCATGAGTAGTTAAAGAAATACATTATTGGAAATCAAAATATTTCATGACTAATTATAGATTTACACTGAAATAAAAATATATTGCAAACCCACCTAACCTAATAATTTTTCATACAATATATGAAATATTCATCATTTTTTAGATAATCAGTTTTTAAATTAATAATAAAATTTAATATACATGACTATACCAATAAAGGCATTTCACCTTCAAATAAGATATTATTTGGTCTTCCTACAATCAATACCAAATCTTAAAGACTTTAAAACATAAGAAGAATGCAATATGAAATATCAACTAGACCTCTTGCACCTATATCACTTCCCCTTTTCAAATGATCTCCTTCAAGTCTTTTTAAATCCTTAAATGGTAATTAGTTACCCTTTTTTAAGTTATAAATAACCCTTTTAATAAATTAATTAATGTCATTATGGCTTATCTTTAAGTTAGATAACTTATAAAATTAACTTAAGTAATTAGCTATAACTTTGAAGTTAAATAACTTTATAATATATAGGCTTTAAGTGAATTTAAAGACTTGAGTAAAATTTAGATAAGACTAAATAATTTAATTTTTTATCATGAGTGTGAGCCTATTTACTTCACACAACACTTAGTCAATCACTAGACACTATTTCATGTAACCAACTAAAAATAATATTAATACTAAGAAAAATAAAAAATGGAGTTGGCTTATTTTTATAAATATTTAATTTTCAACTTTAAAACCAATCCATATATTTCTTAAAATTTATTTCTGAATTAGAACATTATCTATTTCTCATAACAATTCAACCCATGATGCGATCAAACAACATGTCCATAAAAACATTAAACAAAAAACTATTGTATCTTACCAATATTCACTATGTTGTCATTAACATTATAAACATCATATTCAACATTATAAAAACATGTTATAACTATATCTTATTATCAAAAATCAAATTCCAAGTTTTATCATGTATCACCCAAACATCCAAAAATCATGGCATGATCTCATAATTATATGAAAACAATAATCAATATGAACATTAAGTGCTATCAATACCAATAATCTGATCAAAAAATGAAAAATTTAGTAATTAATGAGTTATAGTGCGAAAATACTATAAATGTGTTCAAATAGAAACTTTAAAAATCAAATAAAGTTATTATTTTTCTTCTTCATTATATGATAAAATATTAATTAAAGGAACACCCTTATCTATATTATAAACTATGTACTTCATAGGAATAACTATCATTTATGTCACACCTCATAACTTATCATCCACCTCAAGTTTCACTTTCTTCAACACATACATAATCATAGGTGGGGTTGAAGGCCTTCTAGTGTGTTTAAAGCTATTAAAGGGCAAATCAAAAGATGTGGATGCATCTTTAAGAGATTCAAGGTGAATTAATGTATTATTCTAAGGTATGGGGTTGAAGGGTTTAGTGGACTCATGGGTAACAAGATGCATTTAGCAGGAGGAAACAATTAGCAAACCATGTCTAAATGGAAAAGGTTGCCAATTGCCTTAGTGGGTGATTTCCAAGTATGAGCACCACATGGGGTAATAAAATTACATGGAACTTTACTCAAGACATTAAAAAATGTAGGATAATTTTCATCAAAGTTTAAAAATACATGTGTGCCATAGTTAAAGCTATAAACATGTTAGCGACCATTCAAGCCTTGGAGGGTTTGCCTTGGTATATGTTTTGTAGAGGTGGAGAATATTTTGGTTGTTTTTTATCCCTTCCCCAAGTATTTTTCCTCTTAGATATAAATTATCCATGACTCCAGCTAAACATTTTTAACGTAATTCAAATACCAAAAAAATTTAAAAGACAACCATTATCTTATATAATTTTCATACTATCCCAATGAATTTACATGAATTCATCTCTCGAATAAAATATTGAAATGAATTGAATGAACTAATTAAAACATTCATCATTTTAATCAAGATAAAGTGAAAATTTCTTTCTATCACCTTAAGACCTTTTAAAATCTAGTCAACTCAGTTCGAATGCATGAAAAGAATAATGTAAATTATATATAATTTATTTTTGAAACTCATTATGACATCAACAATAACCTAGAATCAATGAAAAACTTTCCCTTGATTTACGATCCATTTTCAAGGTTTCAAGAAATGAAACATTCAAAAACTTATACCACTTATGTAGTTATACATCAACATTTCACTGTGTATAAAAATAGATCATATTATCATGTCTACTAAAGGTTTTAATGCCAAATAGATATTTCAAATAAGTCAACGAAGACAAGACATAAATCTTTGCTGCATGATAACACTTGTTTCATTTTAATAACTCAAATTGTATTGAAACCAACAATAATATTTATTCACATATGAATATAGAAGTGTGTATTGATTTAATATAATTTTTCAAGACATAAAAACCTCTTTTTTACCATGGTATCACTTGAAACACTTAGCTGGCCTAGAATACATAATATATTGTATTGTAAGTATAATCACATGTATTAAATTAAACTTTAAAACACTTTCTAATTTAACAATGCCCAATCATCATGCCATTTTCCCTTGACTATCACACGCAAAAAAATCACTTGAATACCTTAGAAATTGTCCATGTTTCTAAACTTATACCTTACAAGTTATATATATATATATATATATATATATACACACACATATGTAACTCAAATGATATATCGAGATCAAAAGCACTCATGGATATATTAGTAGAGTTTTTTTTAAAAATCCTAGCTCCATCAAAAACCCATAAGCATACAAAATTAATAATAACAAATAATTTTGTCTGAAACACAATCAGGATCTCAACTCATATTTCTTACCATGTAACAATTTACAAATGTCCATAGTCATTCAATACCATTTTTAGAACTTTTACCTAAAATCTTTGATTTTAAAAATGAAGGAGAATGTGTATAATATGTAGAACTAAAAACACAAAATGAAAACCATGTGTTTTAAAATAATCTTTTCATTTAAACTTTAAGATTATACATTTATATTTATAGTTATCAAACAAATGTAGTCATATTCATATCTCAAACAATATTTCCTATAATCATAAAAGATAAATTGAAGCATCAAAAACATAAAAAATAAAAACAAGAAAATATTTTATCATGGCTATCAAACTACACTATATTTCGATTATCACTTTATGCTTCTAAAATGAACCCAAAAAATACAAGGAAATAATAGATTTTTTCACACAAAAACTAATATATATCTCAACCTTATTTCAATACATGAAATTCTCACAACTTCAAAGATAAACCAAAAAATGCAAAGTGAAAATAACATACCTCACAACTAGAAAACTATTTGATATCCTTGTCATTTCTTCACTGTGAACCAAAAATGAATTATAAATAAAAAATAAAACCATAAAAATTGGGAGGAAGAATAACATTATGCACATAAGAAATTAATTTCTTCTATAGTCCACTTATCAACTCATTAAGTTGTGTCAATATTTCATGCAATAAAAATTACAAAGAACTCAAATAAGAATCATGTTGGAGCATTCACATTATTTTCTCTCTATTTTAGTTTAAGCTATGTTTAGGCTCTTAATTGTGTGCATAAACCATTAGATCCTAATACTACCTATGGGTTGCACATGGGTGGCACCTATTATCAAGTGGGTATGTGCACATTATGTTGAAATACCCACTATGACTCTCTCTCTCTCTCTCTCTCTCTCTCTCTCTCTCTCTCTCTCTCTCTCTCTCTCTCTCTCTCTCTCTCTCTCTCTCTCTCTCTCTCTCTCTCTCTCTCTCTCTCTCTCTCTCTCTCTCCCTCTCCCTCCCACATTTATTATCACTCTTCAAGTGCATTTTTTAAGGGAGAAGCTAAATATTTCAGCATTGTAATCTCCTTGAGAGCAATAGATAGAGTGTGTTTATTCTTGAGCATTAGAATCTTGTTTTAAGTGGTTGTGGTCTCTTGGATATATATTGGTGATATGTGTTGCATCCTATCTCAACCCCAATTAACCAATATCCATAGCTCCATAATATTTTTCATGTAGTCCCATAAATAAAACATGAATTATCTCATCTAAAAATCAAGCTTTTATAAATAAAATTGGGTTTAAAAACATATTTCAAACCATTATTTTTTACTTAAGGCCTAATGACAAATATGTAGGCATGATAAATTTGAACACTTATTTATTCCTTATACACATAACTATAAATCAAAATTTCAAATTCATCATACCAAGAACTGTAACTAAAATATACTTGCAAGAAGTTGGTCTTGGTACATTCCCACAACCATGCAATGTTTCTAGATCAAATTTCTCATGTTTATAAGTTGAAAACAATAGATATTCATTCACAAAGGCTCCAACATAATGCAAAAATGAAATAAATTATGAAATAAAACCAAAACCTAGTAATTAAATTCAAGAATAAATTTACAATAGCTATACCATAAGGTGATTTCAAGGGGGGTTCATCACATTGAATGAAACATATTCGTGCTTCTTTGAAATTGGTGTTAGATGATAAAAATGATCAACTTGCCATGCTAGATATATTACTAACTTTTTCATGCTAATGTGATTGAAAACACCTGAACCATCTTCAAACTTTACAATATAATAAATGACACTTTGCACAATAACCCATGATTTGATGGTCTTAAAAATTTCATAATGGATACGAATATTCCAACTTGGCACAAGGACATTATAAATCAAACTACTTTGCAATAAAATGGTCTTATCAAACTATGAAATAATGTGATCAAATTACAATGTGGTCTCTAATTATTTTATTGTCTTACCTTATGACCACTTCAAGGACTTTTAAAACAAAGCTAAAAACTTCATAAGAGTTGATAAAATATACTATTTACCTTTAATCATATCTCATGATGATAAAAAGGTATTCAACACAGATTTGATTCTAAAAAGGTGATAATAAATGTTAATAGGGTATGGAAACCTTAAGTTAAATTTAAAAAACACACAAAATTTAATGTAATAAACTATTTTTTCATGAACTTATGCATCGTATGTTTAAACTACCTATGTTTTATATTAAACCAAAATGGATCTATGAGTTGGTTATATAGGTAAAATTTTCAACCATGAGATAGGGCTATAAACTTAATCTTTTCAAAATTAAACACTGTAAGATACACATCAAGGTGAAATAACTTCTTAAGAATACCTTCTCTTTCAATGTCAACTATATTTCTAGATTTTTTTGAGAATTATTGTTAAATAAAACCTTGCCACATTTTTAAATTTGTGCAGTCTTCTTATGCTTCCAAAATATGTAATTAATTGCTTCTTCATTTCAAAACCTTCAAGAGTGATTTGGGTTAGTTTATCCATGTTTTTACATTATAACAATACTGAGAAAAATCAAACCAACTATATATAATTCTCTCATTTTTGTTAATGTAAAATGATACTCAAGAGAAGTAATTAAATCTTACAGTTTTCATCTTCTAAAATCATAAGATTTTAGCATGAAAAGCTCATTTTTTTATTTTTATGCATTATAAATTAATTAAATTTGATAATCAACAAGAAATATTAAGTATCAAATGATAACAAGCATAAGAAAAATAAAATTGGGTATTCCCACATATACAGTGTAAGTTTTAAGTGTTATACAATAATATGATTAGAGGATAACTATTGAAAACTAAAGTTATAATATGGGTATAAAATTGTGTGATAATATATCCATCCTATAGAATCGTAAGACATTAGTAATGAAACTCTAGGTGATATCTATGTACTTTAATGTTCAAGTTATAAGTACCATTTTTTGTAAGGTGGATACAATCTAGAATTAGAAAGTGAGGAAGTACTAAGTATAATTTTAGTCATGACTTAGGGAAAACATGTAAATGTTAAAATCACATTTTAAAATCATAAAATTATACATGAAAACATAGAATATGTGAGAGTAAAAACCCTAGGTTTGATTTTTGAATGAGTCAATGTTCATAATTTATGTTTATCCTAATTCTATTTTTATAAATAATAAGGAATAAATTACAAATAAATGTATCTAACCATAAAATAATGAAAGTACAAAATTCAAATTTATCAAAGAGGCTAATAATAGTAATAAGATAAGGTGATAAATGAACTAGTTATGCAAAGTATCGATTTATGATATGAAATAAGTACAAAAAACTATAAATGATTACAAATTATTGTAATATAAATATTAGTATGGATTTATAAAATGACAATGCAAACTAATTTTGTACTACTTGTAAACTCTAATTTGACATCTAGATCCTCTTAGATGATTTTTTTCTACTCTGAGTCGCATTGGATATATTTAGTTGATAGTTATGTCTCTATTTTATTGATTCTATCATGTGTAGGGTTTTACACTTTGTATTTTTTTTCATTGGTTCATTTCCTATTTTATAATCTTCCTATACCTTTGATTTCCTAATTTTATATGTAAAATGTGATGAAGTATTTATTCATCCTTTTTAACCTAGCTTGGCACTCAAAACAAATAATGGCATATGGATTCAAGCAACCATTGAAATGATATTGCAAACCATATATCCCACATACTATAATTATACCTTCATATAGTTCTGAGTGTAAATGGAATAGCTCAAGTAGATGTTTTAAACCTCTTCTTAGAAATGATTATGTAGCTACATATAAGCTAAAACCCTAATTTGAGACAAGAGGGTGATGATAAACCAAGATAAACAACTTTTTCAGAAGTGTATAAGATATGAATCAATGAATCTCAACTTAAATTTTGAGGTATAATGATATTTGATGCTTGGTTCTAGGTCTTGATCTTGAAAAAATAGATTTTCTATTTTTTTAGTATCCCTTTTGATACTCTAAATGGTTTATGATTAATTGTATATATAGTGCGTTACAATAAATTTTGGGAAATTTAACTGACATTTCAAATGATAAAGAGAAAATTTAAAGGCAAAAAATCAGCAACAATTGGAAAAAAGCCCATACAGATAAAATAAACAAACTCAATAAAGGCATGTGTTTGCCCAAAGTGGACTAGTGCAAACCACAAATTTATTATGGAATGAATAGAGGAACCTATTTCTATGATAATCATGATAATATATGATATTTTGTCTAAATGTGCCAATAAATATATTTTGATGAGTGTTGGATGATATTTTAAGGCCCAAGGGCTAATTGGGGACCAATATGGGGTTGAATAAGTCTTATAAATATGTAAATATACACAATAATGTCAAATATATAATAAAGTGGGGATACAAAAATATGGAAAATGGTTTTGTACAAAATTTAGGTGTCTACATGGTCGTATCTTGGCCAACATACCTTATGAGGACCAAAGCAAAACAACTCAAAACATAATGATTGTAATAGGCCTGAATGTTGAAGTTGGGCTCAGATTATACAATGTAAAAACCCCTTGATAGTATATATAAAAAATGCAATGGAAATATTTTTAATTCAAATCACTAAGATGTGTAAGAAAAGTTCAAATTTAACTAAAGCGTAATTAACTAATTAGGTTTATAAATTAAATACTTTAACAGTATCCATTTGCAATATAAAACAACATGATATGTTGATGTGATAAACAAAAACTATATAACTATATTCAAATTAATTTTTCGTTTACATAAGAAAAGGGAACATTCCATCTAAAATTTTATTTTATATTTCATTCAAATCATTAATCCTTAACTTTTAACTAGCATGTTTCTAGATATAATGCTATAACCACAAGTAACTCATTCAACATTTCCAAGATTATACAATGTAAAAATGACTACTTTTTCATTCATTTATGAAGAATTTATAACATATTAATTTTTTAATTCATTTAAAAATTAAGTACAACATATTACATTTGTCATTCATTTAAAAATAAAGTAAAATATATTACATTACTCATTTTCTTAAAAATAATGTATAGCATCATCAATTCTCATATTAAATTTTAACTTTTAAAAATTACAAGATAACAAATTTGATACAAACTTTCATAAAAATATAGGTATATAAAAATAATATATAATAGCATCCCAATGTGAGCACATTGAGTAACACTAAAGATCATACCAAAGTGGTATAATGAAACTAGGAGATGGAGAACATCATCAGAGTGACTTTTATCTAAACACAGAGGCAACTTAGTTCCCTATACACATCTTTTAACCTGAGAGAGGACCTACCCTTCATGATTAAGGTAGATACAAAAAATAATTTTTGGGAGAGAATGTTCCATGTATACAAATCCCTAACAACATGCAACCTAGCTAGTGTAAATGTTGTACAAGATACTAAACTGGAAATGAATGATAATAATAATAATAATAATAATAATAATAATAATAATAATAATAATAATAATAATAATAATAATAATAATAATAATAATAATAATAATAATAATAATAACAAAGTATAAATTACTTATGCCCATAAGACTTATGGATTATAATTATGGAACCATAGTTTGTCTTGAATCTTATACAAGGCATGTCTTATAACCCCAAAATTTTGGTTCAATCTTTGGTAACCTAGAAAAATAAATTTTATCCATTCCTACATAGTCATGGTAAATACTAAACTAGTCACCCATCCTTTTAGTCTCACTTACCAATGTTCATTGTAAATTTACTCTCAGATACCAAGCCTTCTACTCAACTACCTAATCCTACATTTTTACAACAATTGATCTCCATTAAAATAAACATAACTTAACATATGAATAATATCTAAGAGGAGTGTGCATGATAACATGGATTTGAAAAGCATTATTACTCCTCACTTCATTTAGGATTGTTAAATCTAAGTAAAGTAGGATCTAGTTGAAAATTTTATGTTTTTATAGATCAAAGTAAGTGTGCACAATTTTCAAAGGTATTATAGATTTAAAAGCACAATAACTACTTCAACAATCTCACTAAAAATAAACTCACATAGAAAACCCTAACTTATATTTTCCTAAAATGTTGTTATTAAATATTCATACATATAATAGAGGTTTAATCATAGTTTATTCACCATAATAACAATAATTAGCCTAAAGTACTAAAACCACAAAGCTAACTATGACAATCTAAACTCAAGAACCATAAGGATTCAAGTGATTCAAGATGCATTGGCCTTAATGTTTAAATGCTTTAAATAATATTTTATTGATATAGTGTTACATCCAATTTTTACCTATATATATTTTAAGCATTAGTTAGTAGATTGTGTATTAATAATTGACATATATGATGTTACTTTGAGATGGATTTTTATATGATTTTTAGTTTACAAACATATTACTTTTGATAGTTATTGAACTATACTCATGATCATGATTTATATAGACTTATTACATTTAATAATTTGTATGGTTATATGATGATTATTAACATGATATGGTTTAAATATGAGTTTATTTGATTAGTTGGATGCATGATATTTTTGCCCTCACTGATAGTGTAGAGAGAGAGAGTATCATTAGAGAGGGGGAAACATATATATACATTAGGGATATAAAGAAAAAGCATCAAGGAATCATGCACACACCACTTTTGGATTTTTGATATAAAATGATTACTAATTACCTAATACTACTGAGTGATGTCAACTTTGATTTCATTGATTGATCGTGTATGATAAATCCTAATTTTTCTATGTTATTTTCACCACATTCTATCGAGGTGTTATGAGTATAATTTTATCTAATTTGATTATGTAATCACTTATCTAATTACATTATTTTTTGGTGATATAGTAGTATTGTAATTATCTAATTTATCTCATTTAATTATGTGTTGATAACCCTATCCTCAATGCTAGTTACTAGGATTTGTATAACATTACTTTGTCAGTTGCTTCTTAACTAAATTTTTTTGTATAATAAATGTCATAAAATGATTTTTCATAAGGTTTAAATAGGGGGAAATATCATCCAAATACATTTGAACTTTGAATCTTGAACATTTAACTCACAAGGTTATGTGTTTACTTGTTTGGAGGATGCTTTGCACTAACATGTTAATTTGTGGCTTAATAATCTTCTTAAAAAAGATAAATAACATAAAAGGATTTTAATGTATTTGGTGGGGTAAGCCATAAATTTAAAATAATAGACATTATGTTATATGAAAATTCTAGGGATACGTCATTTTTTGTGTTCAATGTAATTCAATGAGGTAAAGGTTTTTATCATGATAGAAAAGGGTTGAATTAGCATTTGGAGAAAATCATGGAGGGTTTTCATGGTGGTCATGCTGAATACCATGAAGGGAACTATTATAAAACAATAGAAGGGGATTATTAATGAATTTGATAGTATGAGTTACATGAGGAGATTACACTAGAGTTCTAGGAGAGATTTATGCACATGCAGATCATGCATGTTAGAGGAAAAAATAATAAAATAATAAATTAAAGGAAAAAGGGCATTAGGATGATGGAATCATGATAGTAGAAGGTAAAAAAAGATGAATAAAGCTTTCGTAAGGATGAGAAAGTATATCCAGGTCTACAAATTGACATTGGCAAAATTAACCAGGCAATTACTATTATGTGTTATACTCAAAAAATAAATGAGTTTAATATGATTTTTAATGAATAATTATATCTTGGTGAATATTTAATAATCATAGCCAAACAAATTTCCTAGGTATATTTTACTTATGAACATAGTTATAGACACGGAGATAGAATTTTTTTCCATCCCCAAGCCTACAAAGGTGCCATTGAACTATTTCCTTCTACCATAATACTTGTTAGCAATGTTGACTTTCATCAAGGGTTATTGTAGAGTAAATTTTGAGTTTTAAATTTTATTAAGTGAAGTTTGTGCACTTATTAAAATACATAAAGCCTACAATTTTATGTAATAAATGTTATGGCTTTGTTTATCACTTCCTTCTTACTTATATATGTTCTATGATAATATGAGGAAATATTGTCATAATGGTTTTTTACTACATTTAATTTTACTGCTATATATTGACCTCAATATGGAAATCTCAAGTCATGAAATTAACTCTATAAGGAGACCTATAGCTGTATTTTCATTTTTACTTGATAGCTATGGATATATGTTAAAGTGTATTGGTAATGAATAAATATTAATATATAGATACACACATACAAGCGCACGCGCGCGCGCGCGCACGCACACACACACACACACACACACATACATATATATATATATATATATATATATATATATATATATATATATATATATATATATAATCTTATGTATATATTCATAAATATGTATATATGTATATACACTTCTTAATATGAATAGGGTTTTATCATATTATGGGTAAGTCATAAACATATTAGTTAATTTTGTATGTGTTGTTTTCAAAATGGAAATCTATGACTACTTGTTTAACAAGTAAATAATTAATTAGTTTTTATCCTATCAAATTTCCATCAAGTAGGGCATAGGAATTGGAACTGTCTGATATTGAAAAAACATGAGATTATGAACATTTTATAAAATATTTATATAAAAGTGATCTTTAGGTCTTAGTTCCTTATGTGTTATATTGATACTCATTTGTGTATATAAATTTTGAGCCCAAATTAGCCTTTTGGATAATGAGTTGTAGGCATTAGGGAAAAGGTTGAGTTATAATGATGTTTAGATATTTAGGATGTTTTTGGATAAAGTCAACTTATTATAATGATTGTAGTTTTCTTTATTAGATGAACTTATAGTTATTCATGTTGATTATTGGGTGGCTTGGTCATAGAATTAAATTTTTGACATCACCTAAATAACATTATTAAATTGATATCTACACCATATGTAAGAGAAATAATCACAAGATTGTTATTGAGGAATTCTATATGGCTATACGTCATGACTTGGGTTTTGATTAGAACATTATTTGGCTTATATTGATTTTTATGTTATGCTTTTAAATTTTAAGGAGAAAGGATTATTTATTTTTTGTTGGCTTAGAACAACTTAGTTTTAATGTATCTACCCTTTTTATGAGTAGTAATGATTAATGATTTTATTGTATGGAAATACAAGGTATATTTGTGTATGGTACATAAACTTATTAAATATGGAAATAATTCACATCAAATAATGATTAAATAATTAAAGGTAAAGTTGCTTAAAGAGGAGGATAGGAAATAATTTTGTTGTAGTCTTTTTGGAAACTATGAGAGTATGATTACTAGTATCTATTAAATATAATTATATGCATGAAAAGTGTTCAAAAGGGTATGCCAAATTGGATTTGGAATACTTTTATTTGCTATTTTTTTCCATTATACATACCTAGTTGAACATAACTCCCTGAATAGATGAAATTTATCTTTTTGATTAAGTAAATGGAGTCAAAGGATTGGTATTAGGACTAGTTTATCATTTATTCATGTTGTGATAAATGTATGTTGAATTTTGTTTTTTTGCTTGAATTATGGTAATGAGATAACTATAAATAGTTATATTCCAATGGGAAAATTATATACCTACACCTTATTATCATGTGAATAATTATTTAGTAGCAGAGATTTTAGTGTGAGTGGATCTGAATCAGATTAGTATATCTGATTTCTTTATTAAAAACTTTGGCCAAATTAATGTCTTATTTGATACATTCTCATTCCATTTAACTTATAGTTTACTTATGAATATTTATCTCATTTAGATAGAGGATTAAATTCCATGGTCTTTATGATTGTTTCATGTAATAATGATAATACTCACATGATTTCATGTCAATCTCTCGATATTTGCATTGTTTTTATTTGCCCCTCTATGAATGGTAGGGCCACTCTTAGTGGGAGGTGTGTAGGAAAACATTGATCTATGGTTGGAGGTAAAGAACTTGGATGATGCTCTCCCTCTATCAATTTTTCAACATTTTTGAATCATACTCAGGCTATATTCATCAATCATTGAGCTATTTTTGAAGCTCATTATTAATATAAATTTAACTTTGTATTTTATTGTACCTTTATTTGTGATAGATATTCAACATAGCAGTGGTTGTGTAATTTGTATATTATTTTCAAAATGTAAATAATAGTGGTTGTAAGCACATTTATAATTGATTTATGGATTATAATAGTAGTGACTATACTTTCTTCATTATATTTTACTTGATAGAGAGTTATTCAACTCATAGATGGGTTTATTACCTAAGTATTAAATTGATTTATCTAGCTAGTGGGATGATGTTATTTTAGCATTCATTGATGTTAATTTATTTAGTTTTCAAGTAATCAATAGTTAGATATAAATGATCTTAACAGTAAATTACATGTAAAAAATATGTGTATCAGTTAGTAATCTCAATGGGGTCTAACATTGTGATATCAGATCTTAAGGGTTAAATCTAGGATCTAATGAGTCCACTAACATAAATTTTATTCTCCTAATTTCCAAAAAGGATAATGTTGTGAGGTATATTAGTTAGTGAGGGTTATTTTAGTGTAAACCCTCAGGTTGATCCCATTCAGCTAGTAGAAGAACAAGTTACAAAACTTGATCAGATTCTCATTATTATGAATGAGACTCAAGACCATATAGAATATATTGAATGAGAGGTTCATGGGCTAGAAGAGAAAAATGAATAGGAGGTAACTGAGGAATGCCTTAATGAATAAGAAGTTCCTCAAGAGAAAAGGCATGATGAAGTGTACCAGGATGCTAGAGCTAAAGTTTTGCTTATTAAAATGGAGAAATACTTTGAGATTCAAAATTACTCTAAGGTCATTAAGGCTATGTGGGGAGCTTACTAATTATCTAGTGAATTAATAACTTAGTGGGATAAAAAAAAGATTGAAATGAATTTAGATTTTAATACCATCACATGGGAGTAATTTGAGACTCTTTTAATAGCACAATAGTTACCTCAACTTTAATTTGATCAAAATTCGATAGATTTTCAAAACTTGAGGCAAGGAGACTTGTTAGTGAATAAGTACTAGGAGAAGTTTACTAAAATCTTTAAATATGTTTTGTATTACCATAAACATGAACATTTGTATATTAGGAAGTTCATTATGGGCCTAAAACCCCAAATTATATGTGAAGTAGATGTGCATGGACCATACATTATAGATTAGCTGTTTGAAAAAGCTATAAAATAGGAATAAAAGCTAAAATAACTAGTAGAGGTTAGAGAGAATTATAATAAAAAGTTTGGGAGTTATAAGACATTTTTCAATAAGAAAAATTGGAAATAGAATAGAAATTCCAAGATTCAATAAAACAGTCAAAACATAAGGTTTGGTAATACCTATCAGAATAGAAAGCCACGAGGTAATTTTAGAGAAGGATTTAAGGGTGAAAATAGACTAAGAGAAAGGGACCTCTAGGAGGATGCTTTAATTATGGAGGATATCATTATGCCAGATATTGTCCTCTGTGGAAGACAAATGGAAATAAAAAGAACACAACCTCTTCTTCATAGTAGGAAACCTTCCAACAACATATCCACAAAGAGGTGGATAATTGGTAGGCTAAATTAAAAACCCCTCGCATAAAAGTATTAGGTACTCTTTTTGCTCATACAATTACTATTTTATTGATATTTGAGTTATTAAATTCTTTCTCTCTCCTAGAATGTTGATTAAATTATCTAGGAAAATTAGTTATATGGGAAATGCATGGTCAATACAATATGTGAATGAGTCTAAAGTTAGGGACAATAGATATATCAGAGAGGCTGAAATATAGTTTCTAGAATTCACCATAGTTTTGGACATTTATGCACCACCACTAAGGTCATATGATGTGATCCTATGAGTGAATTGTATTTTTGGGCATAAAGTCAAAGTTTATTTCTTCCTTAAAAAGGTTGAATATTTGGAAAATTTTGGAAATTAAACTTGAATCTAAAGAAGTCGAAGGGAGTTAAAGCTTAGGAAAATTTATACCATTGAGTTAAATATATAAACGTAAGGGATGTCGAGAATTCCTTGTTAGAATGGATGAAGTTGACTCCAAAGAACCCACCTTGGAAGATTATCACTTTATACAAGAATTTTAGGATGTTTTTTCATAAGAGCTATTAGGGTTGCCTCTGAAAAGGGAATTTGATTTCAGTATTGATATCATTATAAGGTTAGAACCACAATATAAAAAAACTAAAATGATGAAAACACTAGAGCTAATAGAGCTAAAGGCACAACTTCAAGATATGTTGTTCAAGGGTTTGATTCAACCAAGTATTTCACCATGGGGTGTACCTATAGTTTTAGTAAAGAGGAAGCATGAAACCTTTAGCTTGTGTATTGAATACCACATGCTTAATAAATAAAAAATCAAGAATATGTATCCATTGCTTCACATTGATGATATTTTCCATCAAATATGTGGTGCTACAATATTTTCAAAGATTGATCTTTGAACAAGATACCATTAGTTGAGGATTTAGGATGAGGATATTCTGAAAAAAACTTTTAGAACTTATTGTGGGAACTATGAGTTCATAGTGCTATCTTTTATATTAATGAATGAACCAACAACATTCATGAATCTAATGAACAATGTGTTCAGGGATTATCTTGATCAATTTGTGTTAGTATTTTTGGATGAAATCCTCATCTATTTCAAGAATGAGGATGAGCATGTTGAACACTTGTGGTTAATTTTTCAATGGTTGTAAAAACACAAGCTTTATGGTAAGTTGTCCAAGTGTGCTTTCTTTCATAAGAGAGCAAATTACTTGGGACACATCATCTATATAGAGGGAATTTCAGTGGATCCAACTAAGATTAGGGCAATCATGGATTGGCCAACACCTAAAAATGTGCATGAAGTGCATAGTTTAATGGGATTATTAGTGTATTATAAGAATTTTTTACCTAATAACATCTCTTCAATGGAAGGAACAAAATTTTATTTGGTCGTCTAATTGAAATGAAGCTTCACATGTATTATGAAGCTTCACTAGTATTATGGTTTTAGTTTTGTTTATTAGATGAGCTAATAGTTATTCATATTAAATATAGGATGGCTTGGTCACAAAATTAAATAGTTTACATCACCTAAATAACATTACAAAATTTATATCTACACCATATGTAAGAGAAATAATCACATGATTGTTATTTAGGCATTCTATATGGCTGCATGTCATGACTTAGGTTTTGATAAAAACATTCTTTAGCTTATATTTCTTTTTATGTTAAGTTTTTAAATTGTAATTAAAAAGGATTATTGATTTTTGTTTTTATTATAATAATTTAATTTTAATATGTATACCAATTTTATAAGTAGTAATGATTAATGATTCTCTTGTATGGAAATACAAGGCAATTTTGTGTATGGTACATAAGCTTATTAAATATGGAAGTCATTCACATAAAAGTAGGATTAAAAGAATAAGGGTAAAGTTAATTAAAGAATATGAAAATAAATAATTACGTTGTAGTATTTTTGAAAATTATGAGACTATGATTGACAATACATGTTGTATATAATTATATGCATGAAAAGTGTTCAAAAGGGTACATCAATTTGGACTTAGAATACTATGATTTACTATTATAGTCCCTTGTACATACCCAATTAAACATGACTCCCTAAATAGATGAAAGTTATCTTTATAACTGAGTAAATGGATTCAAAAGATCATTGTTATGAATAGTTTTTCCTTTATTCATGTTGTGATAAATGTAAAATGGATTCTATATTTTCTCCTTAAATTTTGATAATGAGACAACTAATAATAGTTATATGAGGGTTCCAGTATAAAACTTGTATGCATGCCCCCTATCATCATGTGAATAGTGATTTAGTAACAAATAGTTTAGTTTAAGTGGATCAAAATTAGATTAGTATATCTAATTTATTTATTAAAAACTTTGGCCAAAGTAATGTCTCAATTGAGATATTGTCATTCCACTATGCTTCTAGTTTACATGTGCATACTAATATCATTTAGATAGAGGATTGGATTCCATGGTATTTATGATTTTTTCATGTAATATTGATATTAATCACATGGGCTAAGATTTATCTCTCAATATCCACACTATTCTTAAATTCCCCTCTATGAAGGGTAGGGCCACTCCTAGTGGGAGGTGTGTAGGAGACCGTTGGTCTATAGTTGGAGGTAAAACACTTAGATGATGATATCCCTCTACTAGTTGTTAAACCTTTCATAATCATACTCATGATACATTCATAGATCATTGATCTATTTCTAAAACTCTTTAGTATTATTGTACTTTATTATATTGTAAAATTATCTTTGTATTATATTATACTTTAATCCATGATGGATATTCAACACAATAGTGGCTATGTAATTTATATATTATTCTAAAAATATAAATAATAATGGATATAAGCACATTTATGATTGATTTATGGATTATCATAGTAGTGGCTATACTTGATTCATTCTATTATACTTGATTGATAGTTATTCAACTCATAGATGGGTTTATTACATGAGTACTTAATTGATTTAATCTAGCTAGTGGGATGATGTTATTTTATCATTAATTAATTTTAATTAATTTTAATATCAAGTAATAAATATTTATCTATAAATTATCTTAATAATAGATTACAAGTAAAAAAAAATGTGTATTAGTTAGTTAGCCCAGTGAGGTCTAACATTGTGGTAACAGAGCTTAAGGCTTAGCACAAGGACCTAATGAGTCCACTAACATAAATTTTGTTCTTCTAATTTAGAGAAAGGAGAATGGTGTAATGTATATTAGCTGGTGAGGTTTCTTATATTTCAAACCCTTCAGCTAATCCCATTCTGCTAAAAGCATAACAAGTTACAAAACTTGATCAGATTATCACTATTATAAATGAGACTTGAGACTTATAGTAGATCTTGAATGAGAGGATCATGGGATAAAAGAGTAAAATGAATAGAAAGTAACTAAAGAACACCCTAATAAATAATAAGTTCCTTAATATCAAAGGCATGAGGATATCCACCTAGATGTTATATCTCAAGTAGATGCAAAAATAGCAAGTGACATGAATAAGGTAAAGCGACCCAAATTTGATGGCATGCTTTTGGGTGATGGAGCTACAGCTTGGATCACATAAATGGATAAATAATTTTAGATTAAAAATTAATATAAGGTTACCAAGGAGGTGTGGGAAGATTACAAATTATTTTGTAAAGTATCAACTTAGTGGGCTAACAAAAAGCTCAAAATTAATTTAGATTCTACTACCACCACATGGGAGAAATTTGTGACTCTTTTTAGATCAGAGTAGTTACCTTAGCTTTATTTTGATCAAAATTTAACAAACTTTCAAAAATTGAGGCAAAGAGACTTGTCAATGAATGAGTATTGGGATAAATTTACTAAGATCTTGAAATATGTTTGACATTACCATAAAGATGAATGTTTTCATATTAGGAAGTTCATTGTGAACCTAAAACCCCAAATTGGATGTAAAGTGGATGTGCATAGACCATCCACTATGGACCATGTGTTTGACAAAGCTGTAAAACATGAATACAAGATAAAATCACTAGTAAAGGTTAGAGATAAGTATAAGAAAAAATTTGGTAGTTCCAAGACACCTTTTAAAAATAAGAAAAAAAAAATGGAATGGAAATTCCAAGAACTAGTTCAATAGTAAGAACACAAGGTTTGGTAATACTTTTGGGAATAAGAAACTAAGAGGTAATTCAGAGAAGGATTTAAGTGTGAAAATAATACTAAGAGGAAGGGACCTCCAGGAGCATACTTTACTTGTGGAGAATATCATTATGCCAAATATTTTACTTGATAGAAAACAAATGGAAAGAATAAAAACACAACCTCTTCTTCATAACAAGGAAATTTATAACAATATATCCTCATAGATTGGGATAAATTTACTAAGATCTTGAAATATGTTTGACATTAACATAAAGATGAATGTTTTCATATTAGGAAGTGCATTATGAACCTGAAACCCCAAATTGAATGTGAAGTGGATGTGCATAGACCATCCACTATGGACCAAGTGTTTGACAAAGCTGTAAAACATGAATACAAGATAAAATCACTATTAAAGGTTAGAGATAAGTATAAGAAAAATTTTGGTAGTTCCAAGACACATTTTAAAAATAAGAACAAAAAATGGAATGGAAATTCCAAGAACTAGTTCAATAATAAGAACACAAGGTTTGGTAATACTTTTGGGAATAAGAAACTAGGAGACAATTCAGAGAAGGATTTAAGTGTGCAAATAAGACTAAGAGGAAGGGACCTCCAGGAGGATACTTTACTTGTGGAGGATATCATTATGCTAAATATTTTACTTGATGTAAAACAAATGGAAAGAATAAAAACACAACCTCTTCTTCATAACAAGGAAATTTCTAACAATATATCCTCATAGCGATGGATAATTGATAGGATGAATTTTAAGCCTCTTCTAATGAAGTATCATGTAATTTTTTTGGTCATCTAATTACCATTTTTATTGATATTGAAGCTACTAAATTCTTTATCTATCCTATAATGTTGAGTAAATTATATAGGAAAGCTAGTTATATGGAAAATGTATGGTTAGTAGAGTATGGGAATGAGTCTAAAGTTAGGGTCAACATATGTCTTGTAGAGGATAAATCTAGTTGGTATAATTCACCATAGTGTTGTATATTTATGTATCACCACTAGGGTCATATGATGTGATCCTAGGAGTGAATTGGCTTTATGGGTATAAAGCCAATTTTTATTGCTTTCTTTCATAAAAAGATTAAATGTTTGGATGATTTTAGAAAACAAACCCATATTCAAGGAAGTCAAAGGGAGTTGAAGCTCAGGAAAATTCATGCCATTCAATTAAATATGACTCAATATAAGGGATGTCAAACATTCCTTATTTGAATGGATGAAGTTCTTGAATCCAAAGAACCCACCTTGGAAGATTATCCTTTTCTATAAGAATTTCAATATATTTTTCTAGAAGAGCTACCAGTTGATTTCACTATTGATATCATTCTAGGGTCAAAACCATAATCTAAAGAACCTTATAAGATGACAACAATATATCTAATTAAGCTAAAGGAATAACTTCAAGAGATGTTGGTCAAAGGTTTGATTTGGCCAAATGTTTCACCATAGGGTGCACTTGTAGTTTTCATCAAGAAAAAGGATGGAACACTTCACTTATGTATTAATTACCACATGCTTAATAAATTAATGATCAAGAATAGATATACATTACCTTGTAATGATGATCTTTTTTATTACATGCATGTTGCTACAGTCTTTTCAAATATTTATATTCAAGTAGGATACCATCAATTGAGGATTTAGGATGGGGATATTTTGAAAACAAATTTTAAAACTTTATAAGGGCACTATAAGTTCACATTTCTACTTTTTGGATTAAAAAATGCACCAGTAACATTAATAAATCTAATTAATAGTGTGTTCAAGGATTATCTTGATCAATTTTTGTTAATATTTTTGGATGAAATCCTCATCTAGTCCAAGAATGAGTAAGAGTATGTTGATCACTTGTGGTTACTTTTGAATACTTTTAGAAACACAAAATTTATGGGAAGTTATAAAAAGTGTGATTTAATTAAGAAGAGAGTACAATACTTGAGACACATCATCTCTATAGAGGGAATTTTGTTAGATCTAGCTAATATTAGGGCCATTGTATATTGAAGAACACTTAAAAATGTGCATGAGGTGCATAGTTTCATGGGATTAGTAGGGTACTATAAGAAGTCTATACTAAGTTTTTTTAAGATAGTTAACCCAATCACCTCTCTTCAATAGAAGTAGAAATTTTTTATTCAATCAAATAAGTGTAAAGAATCCTTTTAGGTTCTAAAATAGAAGTTTACGTATGCACTAGTATTATGGATCTTAGATCCAAATAGACATTTATTAGTGATAATTGATGTTTCAAGAGATGGCATAAGAGGAGTGATCATGCAAGATAGTTTAATTATGGCCTGTGAATCTAGGAAATTGAAGCCTTATGAGGCAAATTATGTTCCTCATGATCTAGAATTGGTATGCCTTATGTGTTTGGAAGCATTACTTGTTGGTTAAACCCTTTGAGCTTAAGATTGATAATTTATGTCTTAAGTATATTTTCACACAACCTAACCTCAATGTTTTCTAGAGGTAGTAGTTATAATTTCTATCCAATTATTATTTTAATATCAAATACATTAAGGGCAAGGTAAATAGATTAGTATATTCCCTTAACCATAGAAGATAGATTTTAGTTTTGGATACAATTAGGAGCACCTTCTAATATTAGGTATTAAAATTCTTACCTGGTGATGATTTCTATGAACAAGTTAAGAAAGCTTTGGATAAAAACTTGCAAGATCACATATATCAAGGTTTTCAGTTTGAGAATGATGGGATTTTAAGGTATAATGTTAGGGTATATGTACCTAATAAATAAAATATGAGGAATGTTGTGCTAAATGAATTACACAATGTTCCATATTTAGGTCATCTTGGAGTGGCTAATTTGGTATCAGAGTTAAAACCCTTATATTTTTGGAGATGAATTAAGAAAGATGTATCTGATTTCATCTCTAGATGCTTAGAGTGTCAGCAAGTCAAGGATGAACATGTGCATCTAGTTAGGTTTTTATACCCACATTAAATACCTAAATGGAAATGGCAAGTAATCAATATGGATTTTATCTAAGGTTTACCTATGTCTAGGAATCATCATGATATGATCTTGGTGATTATGGATAAACTATTCAAGGTAGCTCATTTTATTCCTAATAATATAATTGATGATGCACCTATGCCTGCTAGGAGTTTTGTGAAATAAATATACATATTCCAGGGGTTTACTAAAAATATTATTTTAGATAGGGACCCTAAGATGACTTATATATTTTGGCAAACTTTAAATTTGGCATTGGGAACTCAACTTAATTTTGGTATAGCTTACCATCTAAAAATAGATGGTAAATGGAAAGGATAAATCAAAATTTGGAGGATTTATTAAGAATGTATTTCATGGACCAATAATATAAGTAGGAAGAATACCTACCTTTGGTTGTGTTTTCTCACAATAATTCAAACCAATTAGCTATTAAAATGGCTCTTTTTGAGGCGTATATGGTAGGAAATGTAGAACACTAATTAGTTACAACAAGAGAGAAGATAGAGTGGTTTTTGGACATGACATGATTTATGAAATGGAAGAGAAAGAAAATAAGGTAGAGATTGATTGAAGCTAATGATAGACTTAAATACTATGCTGAGCTAAAAATAACATCAAGGTAGTTTTTGATTAGGGACAAATGTTTTCTAGGGTTAAACCCCAAAAGAGTGCAATAAAGTTTGGTAAATTAGTAAAGATATCGCCTAGATATGTGCAGATTTTTGAGGTGTTATAAGTAATTAATATTGTGGCATATAGGCTTGTATTACCACTAACTCTATCATAAATGCATAATAGTTTTCATGTTTCATATATTAAAAAGTATATTATTGATCCTACACATGTTTTAGATTGGAATGCATTATAGGTTCGGGACCTAGGGGTGGTCACAATAGAACCAATCGTAATAATTTATACTCGTAAGTTTATCTTATGTAATAGAGAAGTATCACAATGTAAGGTCTCATAGGACCAATATTCTAAGGATAGTGATACATGAGAGGACTATGAGGATTTTTTTAAGCTATTTCCTCATTTATTTACATAATATTTTGTGAAGGTTATCCATTTTCTATTAAAAACATAATTTTTACTATGTTGAACTTTGTTATATTTCAAAACTATTTTTGAAATAAGTGTCATCAGGATGAGTCCATTTTTAGGGGGAAGGATGTTACATATAGGTTTTTCCTATAGATATTTTAAGTATTAATTAGTAGATTGTTTGTTAATCATTGGCATATCTGATGTTACTTTGAGCTAGATTTGTATATGTGTAGTTGGGCATGATTGAAGATCTCTAGAAACAACATGTAAGGATACATAGACACATGGAAATTTTATTATATTTTCAACCCTTAATTTTCTCGTATAGATAAACATGATGAAACCATTAGTTAATACAGACTAGTAGTTTTGTAACCACCATGAGAGTTTTTTCACCAACCTAAGTAAAACTAAAAAGGGATAAAATGGAGCAAAATAACAATATCCAAGAGATTGGAAGTAAAATATAACAAAACATAGGGAAAATAACAAAAGAAAAGGTGTCTCAAATGAGAGGTAATGTGTCTTTTAAATTTTGGAGATATATGATCATCACAAGATTGAAATGTTGCATTATGCCCAAATTAGGTGTTGATAGATTCCAATGGTGATGATATTTCCAAAATTATTGTTTCTATGAAAAAATATATGAATGTGAATGATGTGTCTAGTGATAATGGTTATCATTAATAATAAACCTTGAATGTCCAAGCCAATAATAATGATATCTAACCCCCTATTAAAGGGTCAATAGTTGATAAGAAGAAAAAGAGAATAAAAAATGAAGCAGTCTAGACTCCTCTACAACCAGGTTGGTTTAAACTAAATTTTGATGGGTCTTGTAGGGGGAATTTAGGAGCTTTCAGGGAAAGGTGTGTTATCAAATATTTTAGTGGTTCCTCAATAAGAGTCATGTCATTGAAAATAATTGATATAACTAATAATGAAGTTGAAACTCGGGATCTAGTAGCAGGGATTGAGCTGACTTTAAATTGTGGTATATAGTTTTTAGAAATTAAAGGGGATTCTCAAGTTGTTATTTATTCCTTGTTAGGACAAAAGTCCAAATACTATAAATTATATAATATTCTCTCTCTTATTTGGCCTAAATGAAATCAATTTTAAAATTGGATATGTTCTCCTTACTTTCAAGAAAGCAATCGAGAAGTAGATTTTCTATCCAATGTGGGAATCAATCAAGAAGAGGTGTCTAGAGTAGACAATACCAAGGAAAGATAGTGTGAATGTTTGGGGTGGAATTGGTAGACCTCTAATTTTTAATTTAGTTAAGTTTTAATAAAATTAAAAAAGAGGGGTTGATGGGGTTGTTTTTTTTTAGTGAGCTTCTATTAGTTTGTTTTTGGGTGATGATGAAGATAATTATGTAAAGTAGGTGGATTTGATGGGGTATTTATGGCATTTCATACAAATTATTGGGATGATGATTATCTATGATTTACACAATGTATTTATGATTTGTTTTGTAGATGCTAGTCTGGTTTAGTTCCATAGTATGGAGTTAGAGTTTGTGGAATCACTAGGATGGCCTTTGAGATTTGGAGGGGCCAAAGAAAGAAATATGGGATTCATAAGAAGTTTTTCTAAAATAAGGCTGATAAATGTTTTCCAGGTACCCATTATAGAAGTGTCATATGTTTTAGAGGTTGTTTTAGACTTGGAAGTGTTGTTTGAGAGTAAAAGGGTGAGAGTTAATTCTGATTTGGAAACTCTTTTTGAAAATAACTTGTGTCGAGTTATTTTTAGCGGGATCAGGTTAAGAAAGTGGTGGAGTTTTTTGTCTAGCTCGATCATAAGGTAGGTTTGCTTTTGCCTTTATATTCTCTACCATTAGAATTATTTATAGAATTGCCATTTTTTGATAAGGATGGTCTTGGTTTGTTCTTTTATTGGTGTTTCACATTTTGGAAGAAAGGTTTATTTATTTGATAAACTTTTATCAAAAGGTTGAAGAAGCTTATTCAGGGGAGGGTGGGAATGAGGATTATATAGGAGTAGTTATGCCCTATGTACAAGATTTTTTGATTCCCATTTTGTAGTTGGAAGTGTGGTAAGCTCAATAGAGGACTCCATGCAGGCTGAAGGCAATAAAATGGTTAGCATGTGGTGTTGTGAGAGGCCTATTTTTAGTGCCTCTATGGTGGATGGAACATAGGATATTAGTGAAAGTGTAGGGAATCCATAAGAAACGACTCAAATTTTTAAACTCTATGGAAAATGCAACTCTAATGTATAATAAAGAATTGAAATTGGTTAGTTCAGAATTGGGGGAGTGTTTTCAAGTCCAAATGGTCTTATTTAATTCACTATAGAAGAAATAAAAGATGAAAAAAATAGGTTTGAAGGTTGACAAAGCTGGGAAAGAGATCAAATTAATAATATTTGAGTAAAATTAGGCTAGTGAAATAGTAGGTTCTTTTTGTTTCATTGGTTGGTTTTCACTATTTAGTTTTTTACTATTTGTAGTTGGTTAACTATATATCAAATGGTTATGCAGATAAAAAATTTGAGTAAATAAAGTTTGGTTTTTTTTGCCATATGCCTTGATAATTCTATTGTTAATCCAAGCCATTTAGTTTTATGTTATCTCTATGTTTTTGGGAAAGGGACCTGTGAAGTCCTAATACCCATCTAAAAAAATAATGATAGCTAACCATCTACATCACAAGATGCCTCACAAGATTTTATCAATGCCTAATATAGGATAATTTTGATTGAAAATCATTAAGTGATCCCAATAATAATTTATGTTTAGAGAATTTTTTGCATATGTTCATTTAATTATTTCCTGTACACCTCAAGATCTTATGATTTATTCTCATAACTCTTCTAATTTTTTTCTAAATTCTTATCAAAACCCTTCAATTACTTCTTAAGCTCTTCAAAAATGTTCCCACTAATCTGAATTAGAATTAGAATACATAGGTATTATAATTAGATGGTTTGAAATTTGAAAAATAAGAGGGGAGAGATTTAATTATCTTATTAATATATTATATCACTCACAATAGTCATCAATTTTTTTTTTAAATGTTTTGTGTATCTTGTATCACTTTTCAAATCATAAAATAGTAGCTCAAACCTTATCTAGATGTTGTTGGTAACCTTTGACATCTATGGTTTCTAGTATTATTCTCTCTCTACCATAAGTGTCCAGGTATGATCCATACCTATCTATAATTCCTCACACCCATACAACTACACCTATAGATTCTACTTATATGTGCACTCCCCTTTGGTCCTATGTGTGATCTTATTTTCATTCTCTTTCCATCCAAACCCTAGTTGTGCTTTCAACCATAATGGGACCTTAAAAATGGGTTATTATTTTGGATTTTAAAACCCAAACCACTCATAACTAAGTGACTAAGTGTTTTTTACATTCCTACACTCTGAATCAGGCTCAAAGCACATATATTTTACTACTTTTGTGTGTGTGTAACATCATGATCAATCTAGAATGTAATGCAATGTTTGGATTTTGACACTTAGTAGCATGAAGATTTAAGATTAATTTATATTAAAACTTGGCTCTAGGGATGATATTTTGAGGTTTTTTAACGTGTGTGTCTTTATAGTAATTTCTCAAGAGAGTGCTAGTGGATTTCTCAAGTAGTGATCAAGTAATTGCCAAGTTATCTTATTATGACAAAGTGAGTCATAACCTGAGGATTGATTTGTATTAATATGATAATCTTTGTTATTTACTCTTATTAATAATGCACAAAACATGTATATGATTACCTAATAGAAACTGATGTTCCTATATAATAATAATGAAGTCAGACACCTATGGTAACTACAATTGTCTAGCCATTACAAGTATTATCATGGGAGTGAAAATAAATGATCTAATATTTGGAGAAGGTATACTTATGATTTTGGAATATTATTATATAGAATAATTTGATCCTAAATAGGTGTATCTGATGAATATAATTTATATACAAGTGGGTAGATAGATATAGGCAAAGTGTGCATAAGAGTCAAATTTATGCACAATGTCCAAGAATGCTAAAGTTAATGTTGTCAGAGTGCTTAAAACCAAACTTAGGTGTCTAAAATAATAAATATATTATACATGCATATTTAGAAACTATAAGGAGGTAAATGGCCCATATAAATAATTTTTCAAGTATTGGGGAATAATCCCCTCACCTCTCCTTCCTATATTATGGGGTAACATATGTTGTGTACATGGAAGTTCATCTCCTTGTTTGTCTCCTAGTTGTATACCTAGGTGAGTAAACCATGATATCTCCCTATATTATCTCTATAATTTTTATACATCCTATGTATCTCCATGCCATCAACATAAAAAATATATAAAAATGCATATGCCCTAGATGGAGACATATTCACCTCATATGTATGTGTATTTCTCTTTTTTTAATGTGACCTTTAGCTGAGAGATGAGTATCCAAGCCTATATAATATCCTCCTATGTTCAATAAATCTCCAATATTTCCTTCATGATATTTATGCTCAAATAATATATCCTATAGGTTCTTTAATGTTAAAATGTCATAACCATGCTCACTAAATCGAATAGGGTGGTATGCCCCTCAGCCTCTAATTAAGCTTGCTCAATTATTTCTAGAACATATTCTAATATTATTTAGTATAATCTTTCAATTTTGACTAATTTTTTAAGGATCCAATCCTTCATATCCATTTCAAAATCATTAAATAATAATTTCAAAATATTGATGTTGTTATTGATTTACTTTAATCCACCATCGGTATCCCCTTGTTTCTAGTTATGATCCCATACTTATTTGAGTGGACAAAATTTAAAAATTTGATCCTCTCCCTCTCTTAAATTGGTCTACTCTAATTTTTAGTCTCCCATATATCCTAGGCCTCTCATTTTATATCCATTATTCTTTTTTGAATCATATAGGTACTTTGCAACCTCCAGTTGGAATAATGGTGTTAGGCATACTTTAATCCTCTAAGCCTTATATACTTATGTCATCCAACCATCATCGACCTTTGGTGATAAGTGAATATAATTATCTTTAGTGTTATTTTTAGATGCATGTTCCTCAAAATTTGATACCATCTTCTTCCCATCCCTTTAAAATAATATTTATGACCTATGCCATATAGTAATAATTTGGGCACAATTTGCGTCCATCAAAATTTCCATAATACCCTCTAATACTAAAACTACTCCCATGGTCCTTATAATTAGTTTCATAATTGTGGCATCCTAAACCTAGCCTTGGTGATCCATGTATGGTATTTAGGTGATGTCCTCCTATAGACACATAAATGTAGTCTAGGGGTAGTTTTAAATGTTAGTTTGCATTAATTTAGGGTCATTTTATGTATATTCATTATCAACATAGATTATGATATTATTTATGAATGTTTTATCCATGTTGTGCCCCATTTACTCCCTCTTCCTATTTTTTTATCTCTTTCCCATGTTCTCCATGTTTCTTATGGTGTTTCATGTTACTTCTTGGGCTTTTCTAGGAGAATATCACTAGACACTCCTCATTGACCAGAAGTGTAGTAGTTCACTCATAGTATAACTATTAACATACTTATACACTCTTGGTCTCATATTTTTTTTGGCCCTTTAACCCATTTCCTTTGTTTATTTGGTGTGTGTTCTTTATTTTATCAACTTTTTTCATCATTGTGTGTTGTCTTTTGCACCAATGGGATCTTAATTTGACTTTGAAAATTCCATATATGTACAAGTGAATTAATACAAATAGGGTAAGTAAAAATAAGAATAATTACAACTCAAAAAGTATTATAAAGGGGAGTTAAAATCAAAATTCCAAGAAGAGGTCAAGGGTAATAATTAAAAGTCTAGTATTTGATTTGAAAAAGTATAAGTTCCTTTAGAGTCCTAATATTGCATCATTGATAATTATTCATTTAGAGAAAATTCATATAATAATTAAGGATTTAATTACATTTATTACTTGTTGAAATTCATAGAGTTTTGGTTTCTAATTATTCCAATGATGGGTGTCAGATGGGGTAAGTTCTCCAAATTGACTCCCCCATTTTTAAGATCTTTCAAGGTTTGCTTAATTGATTATTGTTTTAAGGAAGGATAAATATTTGCATGTATTTCATAGTTAATTTTGACAAATTGAGTAAGTTTTTATGATCCCAAGGGCAAAGGATCAAAGTTTTAAATTTTATATCAAGCAAGGACATAATTTCTAGGAACGTACTAGTCCACACTTGGTCATGCTAGAAGTGTATCATTCCACTTGTGGTGAAATTTCAAAATTACCATTTTCTTCCATTTTTTTGAGTTATGTGTGCCTTGGTTCTTATAAATGTTTTCAGCTTATTTTAATCTTTAATAGTCTATAGATTATAAAAATCATGTATTACTCTTATAATCCTCCCTTTGTCAATTTTAATTATTCTATAACTTTTCTTTATTAAAATTAGGTTTATTTTATTACTTATTTGGGTAAAATTATTCCAATCTAAATTTCAAATTGTTAATAGTATAATGTATAATTTTTTTAATGTAAAACCACTTTAACATAGTAAATTTTTATGAACTCACAATATATTTCATGTTCCCTTCTCTTCTAGGGTTGTATTGTACCTTCATTATCATAAATATGATTTTGTTTAGGGTTTCTTACACCCTTCATGTGTTGTTCCCTATTACTAGGGTTATCTCTTGCATATTACAAGTGTTTCTTTTACTTAGGGTTTGTTTTTTCATGTTAGATATCTTCAACCCTAATTTATATATGTTGGTTCCTAAAATTAGATCTTGTATCTCTCATATAGCATTTCATTTGTTTAGGGTTGTTATATTCCATGTTATCCTTCATTCACCCTAGTTACTCCCTTGCTTGTCCCATAATGTGGGGTTGTGTTTTTTTTTTCCACCCTATTAATTCAATTAATTATAAATTTTGTATATTTATGTTTATCTTAACATTTGTTTTGGATAGGAATATTCCTAGATGTGATTCAATTAAGGAATGTTCATCAATGATATTATCTACATGATGTATTCTTATCTTGTGTGTATTGTTATGAAACATGATGTGGTTAGTGTATACATGTTTATCAATGTTCATATGTTTCTTTTCAATGATATATCATACAATACTAGCTTAAGGTTTGAGACATGATAAGGTTGTATGTCATGATAAGTCATTATGTGTTGATACGATTACTATTGATAGACTTTCCTTAGTGCCTCTTATGGATATATTTTGCATGAATTCATACATTTCCCACTATATGATGACATATTATGAGGTATATCATTTAATGACAAGGAAACAAGGATTGAAAATTATAATAGACCCTCATATTCCTTCTATTCTTCCTCAAGCTCCCAAGCTTAGAGTGAAATATAATAAATGTTATGATATTATAGATCAATGAGATAATACTCAAGAAAAGATATCAATTTCATAAATAAATATAATATATAATTTTTATTAAGATATACATTACAAGGCCTTATAATACACCAATTTTCCAAGTGATAACTTTCTCACTTTGCTTATATTTTTTACATCTTTGATAGATAATGAGAAAAATATTAATTTTGAACATGATGATGTACTTAAAAAATCTATTGTGGATCAAAATTAACCCTTACACATTCAAGTCATAATTAAAAATTTAGGGGTCAAAAGGGTTAGAGGAGATAATGGCTTGGGTTTAAATATTTTTAGGTAGTCCTTTATTATGCAACTTGTAAATGGAATGCATGCCCTCACAACCCCGTTGATGATCATTAAGAGTTTTGATAATCAATAAATAAAGGCTCTTGGAGTAATTACGTTGAAAAAATATCATGTACCTAAGGTTGTAGCCATTATGTTAGGTCATACCTAATGACATGATCTAAACCTTATTACTGGTAATATTTTTTATATGGGATATATCCCATCCACCTTATGTATATGCATGAAATTCATACATGATGATATATATATATATATATATATAGTAGATGGCATACCTTTTAGATATTATAAAGTGATTAAAGCCTGAAGATATTGTTGTGCATCTTTGAATCAAATTCAACTGAATTTAGTGGCACATCATAAATTTATTCCAAAGGACTAAGTAAAAAAATTAAAATCTTGTAATTTTATTCATACTCAAGAAGATATTGAAGAGAATGATTTCCAGATAGATTAAAATTCATCCAAGCTATTTTTACCCCAATTGAGCATGAGGAATATAGAGATAATATGAGCACATTTGATGTTGGAAAACTCTGTCTCGCTCCTCAAGAGCATAAAATCTCAATTTTTTATTAAATAATTAAAAAGGCAATAAAAATTGAAGATAGGGGAAAACAACTAGTTAAGGATGATTGTTAACTCACAAGTAGAAACTATAAAGTAATATGGATTTGAACTCGTGTGAGAAAAAAATGTGATATAATAGTAAAGTTTTTGGATATAAAAATCAATGTATTGTAGAGTATATTCTTCCAATTTATCATAAATATAATCAATGAATCCATTTTAATAATTATTAAGAGATACAAATTTAATTTTGGTCACAAATTAACATAAATAATTTACTGACCCACACAAATGACTCGCATAACAACACAATGTTTTACACTCTATTTCTTACTTAATTTATCAAAACATTATTACATATATAAACTAATGGAATATACTATAATTTAGGATATCATCCCTATAATATTACAATACCCACTTCAACAAATTATATCTCCTTTTTAAGACTTACGCAACAATATTCCTTGAATAGACTCATTCCTAACAATTTCTCTAATAAGATAGTTTTAATAAATTAAACCTACTTATAAGACTTAACTACATGAAAAGCCCATTCTAATTTCCTATCATTCCACCCTTATTACATTTAGTTCAAACCATTAGGAAATAATCAAACCTCTATGTGAAATAAAACATGTTGAAATTCACCATATCTAGAAACACACTCTTAGTGAAAATGGACTTACTACATCTACTCGGTGGGAAATGACTTTGATGATCTATATAAATAATTTTAGGATGAGGAAAAATACATCATTCAATAAGAAACATAAAAAATTAATGGACTATGACACACACTCTAGTCCATATTCTCAGACATGTGTGAATAGGAACACACCTCACTATACACATGAACCACACTAGTGTGTCTAATATAATATTTAATTAGGTGGGATTGTGTACACTTGAGCCACCTCTTCTCTAGTTATTGGGCCTCATTAAAGAGTTAAAAAATAATTTTCTTATCACTCTACTCTTGCTACACTTTTATTAGTGGGAATTGACCTCACTAGATGTCTTATCTACAACCACTACCATTGATCACCAGCTAGAGTATGGTCATAATCTCCATTAATCACCATATTTTTCTTTAGTATATTTGGCTCTAGACTACCATTAAAGCAATAAAACAATATTAAAATTATCAATAGAATAAATATTGGTAATTAGACTCCACCTTCCTCTGAAATGTGGCTCACTAATCCATATTGAACTCAATGGTCCTATGTACCACATATCAATACATAATGTGATTTGATAATTTAAACATTGTGATTTTTTTATTCTACAATATTTCCCCTCAAGCAAAGACACTCATATGGGTGTCGATTATGACCAAAAATGCATCCATATATAAGTAAGTATTTTTAATTTATTAATTTTACTAGTTTTTTTGTTTTAAACAAATCATAAATATCTAGGTGAAGTACTTTTTCCAATATGAATAGAATACAATTTTACACTATATGGAAAATAAATCCTAAAATTAACCTAGTTTAGAATTCTATAATTTACCACAAACTTTTGGGCTAACTCTTAAGACTAAAAACCACTAAAAAAACTAAATAAAAACATCTATAAGGGCTAGAATGAAATATTTCTAGGGGATTTGTTATTACATTAAAAGATACAATGTGTCATAGTTTCATGGACACAATTATATTGGATTGTGAGATATGGAATTAATACAAGTTTCTCTAGGTAGAATTAAGGAGGAAATTTAATTTTCATAAAATTTTACTACATTTTTTTTAATTTTTAAACTCCCTAAATTCCATAAAAATAAGAATAACCCCTAAATTTATATGAATTTTATAAATTTTAATAAAAAATTATAAAATAAATTTATTTTTGTATGTGCTTGTCTGTATATGATTGTGCTTCACATAGTTTATGATTTTTTGCTTTGTGTGTGGGTTGCACCTCTATTTGGGTTGCCATACCTCTCTTTAGATGTTTGCCTTAGATGTCTTCATTATTTGCTCTTCCCAAAGCTAGATATCATTTACATTAATTGCATTATAATGTCTATTTTAAAATAACATAAATTTTATTTTATTTGTCATGGGTGTTTTTTTTTACTTAAATACCTTATTATACCTCCTTTGTGTGCTTCGATTAGATTATAAGAAATTAGAATGATATTTATAATATTTTTATTATTTTTTCTTGAGGTGTTGATAACATAAGTGCCAAATAGTTCCTCTCGAACTGAAAACAATATTTTCACACCTCTATTACTCTTCTATATAGAGTTGAGCCTATGTAACAAACACCTTTCAAAATGAAAATTATTTATTGTAAGAGTGGCACCTACTTGTTGATAATGCATGTTTTTTTTTTTGTGTGTGTGTGTGTGTGTGTGTGTGTGTGTGTGTGTGTGTGTGTGTGTGTGTGTGTGCACGTGCGTGCACATATAATTTTATGAAATTTTTGTATTCATGCTTCTCTTTATCTTCACACAAAAAAATAAAAAATAACTATATATTATATATATTTACCTCGCTACTATGTAGAGACAAATATATAAATCTATTACTAGTAAATAAATCATAATCATATATTTTTTACCATGAATAGGGGAAATCAACAATGGTTAATTTTCCCCTTAATCACTCACCAAAACCCATATAATTTGAGATTATATAAGTTTACATGATATTGTGTATTTAGAAAATAAATTTATAGATAGATCATGTTATTAGAAATAAATATTTAATTTTGGATCTTATATGTGAACCCATTCTTAGGGAGAAGATGAAAATGAAAAATGCTCTGAGGAATTGCAGCCAAGGTTAAGTTCAAGAGGCCATACTAGATAATATATTGGATATATTTGGTGAATATTGGTAAACTTAAATCATATATTTTATCAATCCTCCATGGGTGATGGAAAATCTATGATGATTCTGAAAGAGCAAAAATAGACAGTTTCCTTTTTTCCATATGACCATTTGGCTATAATGAAAGATAGATGCTAAATAAAACCACCACAATACTATATCAAAAGGTTGCACCAAATAGATCCACCAAATTGATATGTCAAAAAACTATTCTAGATGTCTATGTCAGACAATTGTGCTAGATGGCTATGTTAGATGGTTGTGTGTGATATCTCAATGAAATAGTTGCACTAGACAATTGTGTTGAATGGTAAAGTCAAGCCAAGTTACCAGTTTACCAGTGTAGCCAATTTATTTTCTGGTTGATTGATCACTTCCCTAGTCCTATAAATACACCCTTAGATCTCATTTAAAACATTTTTCTCTTCTAATCGACACTATTGGTGTTTACTATTTGGTTCTTTAGTTTGGGTTTTGTTGGTTACTTTTTTGATATCGAGGGCCAAGGGTATATATATGGTGAATTAAATGGTAATCTAAGATATTAATCTAAATGGTTGGTGATTTGACCCCAAAAATAATTTATATTCCTAAATTTTTGGTGATTTGGACCCATCTGTAGACCCTAAAAAATTGTTAAACACAAAATTCAAAAAATAGAATATTCATGAATTAACAAATATTCATCACTAAAATTTACCATGATTGTAACCTTAATGACTCCATAAATAATAAAAATATTAAATATTGATAATAAGGGACTAATTTTGGCTCTCTTTAATCCCAAAATTTATTTAATCACTAAAATGAATCACAAGTAAACTTATATAATTTTAAAAATAATTAAATATCAAGTTAACTTTAGCTAGCCTATATATTATCTCACTTTATTAAATGATTCATTATAGGTGACTAAGAACTACATACCAAGCCCATCATTTATGTTTAGATTGACTAGCCTCTTTTCAATTTTAATTATTTTCCTAACCTTTATTTTCTAATAATTATTTTATTTAATAATATTTTTTCCCTGTCAATATAGATTAGGTGTTTGGTGACATAGAAGTGTTCTTCCAATACATAAATTTCAAGTCAAGAGTTATGAATATCTCTAGTGTGATATTTGAGCCTTATTTGAAGAGATCTATCTATTTCATCAACATAGGGTGTGCCAAAAGAACAAATAACTAAGTAAACACCTTTTTGTACCTTAGGATCCAAAGGATCCTTAGTAGAAACTATATATGTACAATTATGTTATGTGGTTTGAAGGTTATATGTATACCAACTTTCCTCACAATTCTCACTATTTTTTCTAAGATTACCTTTATGTATGGGATAGTGGTCCTAGGTGCTTATGAGTATTAATTGTTTTCTCTATCTCTGAGTACTTTATTTATGGAAATATCTTTCAATTTCCCACATTATATATATATTTACCATCAAGACCTTTATGAGGTATTTTTTCTCTTGTTTGAGGTGATTTGGGTCTAACATCCCTATTGACCTACTTTCCATAGAATTAATAATGATAATTTTATGGTAAGTTTGATGGTGTGAGTCTAACTATAAATACATATTAGTGTGCCTTTTATTTCTATAAACCTCATGAGATAGTGTATTTTCCATGATTTATTACAATTGGTTCACTTGTGTATACATTATTATTTTTAGGACATTTCCTACCCCACACTTATATATTTCTAGATTTTAAGCCTTCTAGATGTCTTCAGCATTCACTAGAATTATCTATTTTTATATTTATACCAATTTTATATATTTTATAAATTGCTTTCCAAATTATGGGAATTTATTTATTTAGGGACAAATTTTGTTCTTTGCTAAATCTACCCTAGGAAGATTTGATGACCTGTTAAATACATCCTATGTATTTAATAGTTTTTCCATCTTGTCCTAATTTATTGCTCTTTTGATTTTACTTCTTTTTATTTTCTATGGTTATCCTTAGCACGTATCATGTCATATAGATCCCCAAATATATAAGGTTATTCTTAGTCATTTATTAAGTATCATTGGGATGGTGAATCCCTCTCCAAAGTTCAAGTTAGTGCCTTTATTAACAATATATATTATTGCATTTACAAAAAAGTCTTCCACCTTGATACTTTAACATTATTCAAGTCTTGTGACATCATCCACTTTTACCAAAAGAGGGGATAAGTGAATGTTCATGTAGTTTCATTTCACTTCTAGGAAAGAGGAATAATTTCCATTACTCAAGATTTCATTTACACTACACAAAGAGATACATTGGGTATGGTTCTAATTTATAGTATATGTAGCCACAACTCTCTTCAAGTTTCTTGACTCATAACCCTTGTTTTTTGTTCTCCATTTGAGTGTTTGTAGTAAACTAGGTTAAGAATAAAAAGAAGATATCAAATTTGAAAATTGTCTTGAAATTTTCAAAAAAGTGAAGACATGGGACTATATGACATTAGAAAACACACCTACATAAGAAAACGCATGATTAAAAACATAGTGCAGTACATATTCACTACAATAAAACACATTACATAGAAACAAAGGAATGGAACATTCAATGTTTCAATCTACACCAAGGCATATGAAGAAGCATGTTGATATGTGTTAACTCTATTCTTTAAAAATTTGACTTATATATTTTGTATAAACTTGCATCATCACTTCCAATCCACTATTACATTATAAAAATCCCAAGATTTTACCAAGTTGTGTTTGTTTCATCAATTTTGCTATTTTTATTACTTTATTTCTTGTCAAAATGGCTTATTTATGCATTTTAACTATTTATGCCCTTGAGGATGAACTTAATTATAGTTTTGGATTGTATTTACCTTATATATCCTTGTGCATTTAGTTTTATCATGTTGTTTGTGGTAAATCAACCTATATACTAAAAAGATAAGAAAATGGTGAACCCCTCCATTCTTTGAATGTCTAAACATTTTAAGGTTTTTTCCCTTAGGGTTTAAAGATTGTTTCCTAATTTTTTTAGATATAATTTTAGATCTACATTAAATTTTTAACATTTTAATAAAACCATAGATTCTACTCAACTATTTTCACTCTCAAATTACATTCATATTTTATAAACTATTGCATACAACTTTATTTTTTGAAAGTATATATCATTTGAGGTTTTATAAGGTTTGATTCTCTATTTCAAATACAATATAGTTTTGATTTAAGGATTTCTTATTTATTTTAGGGTTTCATATAAATCTTATGATTACTTGTGACTTATTATTAGGATTTTATTGGCTTGAATAATGATTGTTAGGGTGTGGAGCTAAAAGCTTCAACCTTTGCAAACTAGGAACTGAAGGTTGCTGAGTTCTACAGGAACCGGCGTCGGCAGCATGACCGACGTCGGCAGGATCCAGTGCAGAAGGCAACCGGCGATGGCAGGAATTCGGCCGACGTCGGCAGAACCAGACCAGCAGGGACCGACGTCGGTCGCCTGTGTGTTCCCGAAGTGTTCGTTTCACGGACAGTTAGTTAAGTGAACTATGAGTTTGCATGTCAAGACCAACCAGAGTCTTGGGCTACGAGGATAATTGTCTAAATTAAGAGTCTTAGTTATTGTTTGAGTTAAGGATCTATTTATAGACCTATTGGCATGTATTGTTTAAGGCATGAGATAGAAAGGAAGAGTTCCTTCTAGTTGTAAGATCTATGAGTTGCAGGTTGTTGCAAGCTCATTGGTGATCTACATGTAAGCTTGGTCTTTGAATTGCAGGTTGCAGGTTCATGAGAGATCAGCTTGAAGTGCTATAGAGTGCTTGATGTACCGGCAGGGTTATTACTGACTGGTTGGTGAGGTGAACACCAATTCTGTGTGTGAGTTGGTTGTTGGGACCGTTTTTGTGTAGGAGAGTGTGTGTGAGAAGAATTACTGTACACTTGAGGTGTGGTGAATCTCTGTAAGGTGAAAGAGTGTGGCGGCTCTTTGATGTATTCTTTTCTGTTAGTGTTAATACAAGATAGTGTATTGTCTCTCACATTCTGTGCTATTGGTGAATTCTAGTTACTTGTGTTTCTGATTATTTCCGCATATTCTATTGCTTATATATTTGGTAATCATACTGTGCTCTATCTGAGGAGCAAGATCCTAACCAATGGAGTCAGAGCATGTTTGTTGTTCCCTGATTTCCTGACAAGTGGTATCAGAGCCTTGGTTGTAGGTTCTTGAGCTTGATACCAACAATTGGTATCAGAGCTTTTGGTTGGGATACTAACAGATTGGTGTAGATCTGGGTAGTGTGTTTTGATTACAGGGTACTCACAGGGTTTCTATTTGAGTGGGAGTTGAGCAATGTCAGAAAGCAGTCAACTACGAATGGACAAGTTCAATGGCAAGAACTACCAATTATGGAGGATGCAGATTGAAGACTATCTGTATCAGAAAGATTTGTACTTACCGTTGGGTGGGGTTGCTAGCAAACCCTTGGATATGAAAGATGAAGAATGGGAGGTTCTTGATCGGAAGGCTCTGGGATCTGTTAGATTGAGTCTTGATTCAACTGTGATTTCCAGCTTATCACAGTGTAAGACAACGGTGGAGTTGATGAAATCTTTGGCAAATTTATATGAAAAACCCTCGGCTTCAAACAAGGTATTTCTTATGAAGCGTTTATTTAATTTGCAAATGTTGGAAGGTGGATCTATTCATAGCCATCTTAGTGATTTCCATGGTTTAGTAAACCAGTTAAGTTCAGTGAATATTGTATTTGATGATGAACTTAGAGCTCTCTTAATCTTGTGTTCATTACCTGAAAGTTGGGAAGGTTTGGTAATGGCAGTTTCTAATACTGTGTCTCCTTCAAAAGTCTTAAAAGTGGATGATGTTGTGAGTGTAATCTTGAATGAAGAGATACGCAGGAAAAGCACAGGTGAATTATCCGGAAATGCTTTGAGTGTTGAAGGAAGAGGAAGGCCAAGAGAGAGGACAGAGCGTGGGAGATCAAGGTCAAAGACAGGCAAGAGATCCAAGTCCAGGTATGGCAGAATAACCTGCTGGAAATGTGGAAAGCAAGGGCACTTAAAGAGAGATTGCAGATCAGGTGAAGATCATCATGAAGAACATGGAGAAGAAGCAGATGCTGCGGGTTACATTGCACAGGATGCTCTGGTATGTTCTTTGGATAAAGTAGAATCTTGGGTATTAGATTCTGGTGCCTCTTTTCATGCATCTCCACATAGAGAATTTTTTCATGAGTATGTCCAGGGAGACTTTGGAGAAATTTGTGTAGGGGATGGTAAGCCTTGTCAGGTTGTTGGCAAAGGCAAAGTGAAGCTGAAATTGCAGACAGGTGACACATGGGTGTTAAAGGAGGTCATGCATGTCCCAGTTCTGAAGCGGAATCTGATTTCGGTTAGAAGCTTGGGTGAAGAGGGTTGCACAGTAACTCTCTCAGCGGACTCTTGGAAGGTTACCAAGGGTACACTTGTTATAGCTAGAGGTAAGAAAGTAGGTACGCTTTATCTATCTACTTGTTTTACTGATTCTCTTTCTGGGTTATCTACTTCAGCTGTAGATTCAGAGATGTGGCTTGATAGGCTTGGTCACATAGATAAGAAGGAGATGCTGGTTCTTGAGTCAAAGAATATACTTTCAGATTTGGAAGGCATGGATTGTGGTTCCTGTATGCAGAAGAAGAAAGTGAGGTTTCTTGAGGAATCCGATGTTAGTGACAAGAACGGGAAAGCCTTGGTTTTCAAGGAGAAAGTGACGGACAGAGTTCAGCATAAGGTGCAGAGGAATTCTGAGCAGAGCAAGGGTGATTTGGACAAGGTTTTGATCCAAAAAGAGCTCGCGGGAAAAAGTCAGGTCTCACAAGAAAAACACAGAGACCGACGTCGGCAGGAAAACCGGCGTCGGCGTCCAGACAGGGACCGACGTCGGCTATGTGCAGCCCGACGTCGGTGACTCGGGGCAGACAGAGACCGGCGTCGGCCAGGGGAAAATGACGTCGGCAGAGAGGCAGTCGCAGGGAACCGACATCGGTCGGCTGTAGACTGAGATGTGACCGGCATCGGTTACTGAGACGAATTTTGGGTGGACAGCGAGTTGTCATGGAGTCTCAAGCACCCATTTGGAGGACTGAAGGTGTAAGTAAGTTCTTAAATTCGTCATTTCCCTTCTTTACACTACTTGTTGCTCACTTATGGCATAGGACCAAGAAGTTATTGAAGAAGCAGAACAGGTAGATCCAGGAAACAGTGGGAGCTTGGCATGGATGAGGATGTGATTCCTTGAAGGATAACCAAACAGGTGTTTTGGGTAGTGTTGCCAGCTGGAAGTAAGCACTGAGAGACGAATGGATGTTGAGGATGAAGAAGAGCGGAAATGGATACGCGAGATGGAAGATCAGGGTATATGATCTTGTATTAGCTGCAGGGCAATGGAGGTTTGATCATTGTGTTTCTCTTTACCAGGTTGGATAGTATTAGCTACACTATTCTATTTTCTGTATGATGTGCTTGTTGCAGGGTTACATATACAGGTATTTCTGAACTAAAGGTAAAGCTAGTTCAGGTGTTTGTCATGGAGAATCTGGGAGCAGCAAGATTTTTTGGCATGAGTGTGATCTAGAGACATGGAGGTCTTGTTGACTTTGTTTCAGGATGATTGTGTGAAACCGGTTAGCACGCCGATGGTTAGACAGTTCATAGAACAGGTGTCTTGATTCACATAATGAGGTTGAGTGCATGGTATGTACTAAACCTGAGTTTTCCCAAGCAGTGGGAGTTGTCACAAGTTTGGAGTCAATCCGGGAGAGTATAACTGAAGGGCAGTTCAGTGGGACCAGCAGCAGGTGCACATGCTATGCAGGGTCAAGTTCTTTTTCTACATGGTTGTAGATGCGGATGTGGCAGGTAATTTGGATGACAGATTTTGCACCACGGATTTTGTGGTGGTTGGTCTTCAAGAGTGATCTTGAGGAGGGATACAAAGCCAAGGAAACAAACTAGACGGTGTACAGGTACAGGTACAGGTTGCAGCTGTTTATCTCCAAGTGGGAGATTGTTAGGGTGTGGAGCTAAAAGCTTCAACCTTTGCAAACTAGGAACTGAAGGTTACTGAGTTCTACAGGAACTGGCGTCGGCAGCATGACCGATGTCGGCAGGATCCAGTGCAGAAGGCAACCGGCGACGGCAGGAAGTTGGCCGACGTCGGCAGAACCAGACCAGCAGGGACCGACGTCGGTCGCCTGTGTGTTCCCGAAGTGTTCGTTTCACGGACAGTTAGTTAAGTGAACTATGAGTTTGCATGTCAAGACCAACCAGAGTCTTGGGCTGCGAGGATAATTGTCTAAATTAAGAGTCTTAGTTATTGTTTGAGTTAAGGATCTATTTATAGACCTATTGGCATGTATTGTTTAAGGCATGAGATAGAAAGGAAGAGTTCCTTCTAGTTGTAAGATCTATGAGTTGCAGGTTGTTGCAAGCTCATTGGTGATCTACATGTAAGCTTGGTCTTTGAATTGCAGGTTGCAGGTTCATGAGAGATCAGCTTGAAGTGCTATAGAGTGCTTGATGTACCGGCAGGGTTATTACTGACTGGTTGGTGAGGTGAACACCAATTCTGTGTGTGAGTTGGTTGTTGGGACCGTTTTTGTGTAGGAGAGTGTGTGTGAGAAGAATTACTGTACACTTGAGGTGTGGCGAATCTCTGTAAGGTGAAAGAGTGTGGCGGCTCTTTGATGTATTCTTTTCTGTTAGTGTTAATACAAGATAGTGTATTGTCTCTCACATTCTGTGCTATTGGTGAATTCTAGTTACTTGTGTTTCTGGTTATTTCCGCATATTCTATTGCTTATATATTTGGTAATCATACTGTGCTCTATCTGAGGAGCAAGATCCTAACCAGTGGAGTCAGAGCATGTTTGTTGTTCCCTGATTTCCTGACAATGATGACTATATTTAGCGTTGGTATGTTTAAATTATTGGCTCATTATAAGGATTATGTTTCTTATCTTATCTCATAGATATATCATATTTACAATATATCTTCATTTCTTAAAATGCATGGAAGTTATTTTTCTTGTACATGTTTATAGGCTTGATCATATGGATTTTATACAAATTCTTATCACTATTACCATATTTTATTCCTCTCATTTATCATAGAATAATAGATATTATATTGAGACATGGTAGAGTTATTTACAATGATTTATTTGATGATGCCATAGAATTGGATAAGTTTAATATACTTCTTCTTAGTTATGGATCCACTATTGTTTATTTTATGATGATTCATTATAAGGAAAAACTTGTAACAAATTAGAGAGGTAGGGTATGCAATGTTACTATCTCTCCACTTGGTTCTCAAGGTGGGGTAAACTAAAACACCCTTGCTTAAGTTTATAATTTTCCCCCTCATCATAGGATTAAAATTTAAGCACCCAAGCCTTATGATATTTTACACCAATTTTAGAATGCAAAAGCCAAAATTTCAATCTTAGAATTACCTAAACAATTAATTTCTTTCAAAATCATATGATGTGATGCTCTGACTGATTAAAATTTACAAGAAACATTAAACGAGTCTATTTTACTTCTCTTGTTAAAAATTTTAAAAATATAAAATACCTCATCTCCTTTGAATTAGATAATTTATCATCTAAATACATTATTGATCAAAATCTTCCACTATACATTCAAAATAAAATTAATCATTCAGGAGACAAGAAAGTCCTTGTAGATAATGATTCAAGATTTAATATAAGTAGTGAGGCCTTAATGAAATATGAATCGATTAAAAAAAAAATAACCTTTGGATATGGTTGTCAAAGGATTTGAAAATCAACCACAAATCCCCTTAAGAGAAATTTTATTGAACATAAATGTTGAGCCTAAAACATTAGCTACAAAATGTCAAGTAATATCTAATGAAGTTAGTTGCAATATTTTACTTGGTAGAATATGGATTCATGATATTAACTTTATCCTCTCTATATTACATAGATGCTTAATTTTTTGACATGAGGAAAAAATTTATACATAGATGCTTAGATTTTTTACATGATGGAAACATTTATACTTGTCATGTGGACAATGTCTTCTTCTGGTACTATATAACTATGAAGACCTTACAAGTTATTATCCCACACCTTAACATACCTCATCCAAATATCATTGTACCTCAACAACTAATTCCCATGGAACGCATGCATACATATGATGTGGGAAAATCTAGTAAGGCTAATGAGGTTTCTCAAGATAATGGAGATAATTAAAAACCAGATATCATAGATGAACATTTATAAAAAAAAATTATCTTTACTCCATAAGGTCATTTAGAATATTGTAATGACATAGATACATTTGGTATTGGAAAATTATATTTTAATCCTCAATAATATAGGTAAATTTTCCCATATTTTATGCTTAATATCATACCACCTTCCACTAATAAAGGAAAGTGACATGTGGAGGACAATTATTTTAATACTAATCAACCAATATAGTGGTTCCCCACAAACTATCTTTGAAAAATGTGTCATTAGATTCAGATATACAAAACCTAAGGGATGAAATGATAGTGAATTAATTTAAGATGAATAGATTCCTAAAGAGCCAATATTCCTAGTTCCTAATTAATCCAAACTTGTTCTTAGATACATAAAGGAGACTATATCTGAAGAGATATGATTACAAATGGATCAAAAAAAAAATTAATGCTTGCAATTAAGATTTTGTTTTAACATACAAATATTTCAATCTTCATGTTTCATCATTTAGTGCACCTCATAATAATGATTTTTATAATGTTACATCCCATAGAGGCATAATAAACAAGATTAATCACCTTAAATTACATTCTATGACCATGATATACCTAATGATGATTCAAAAATGCTCCTTTATCCATTCATTTTTTGGTTGACTATCATCCTTAGAGCACACATAACATTATGATTGTCAGTGATTATAACAAAAATATAATTGCAATGTCATTTTTATCTAAGGCTATATTGAAAGATATTTACTTAGTATGACTATGATACTATGTAGTTATGATGGAATTTCATATGCACCTCTCAGTGGTATTACACAACAAGTTATAGTTAGTCATATGATCCTTCTAGTTTAGTTTTATGTAGTATCATATACAAGATCATATCATTTATTACTTGGATGCCCAAATCTTAATCAAATCAGAGTTAAACCTTATAAACTACATCATTGTATTAATCTTGTGCATAATAAAAAATTTCACACCAGTAAGGTCATGAATTATGAACTACCTACCTAACCCCAAAAATAACATATTTGATCATCTAGTGTTCTTTGTAAGGAGCAATTCATTTTAACTTATGTGATACTTGGTAGTATTTCACCATCATCAGTTATGGTTCTTACTACAATTGTTTTTGTGACCACCATCTAATATAATAGATCCTAGAGCACACTTCGAGACCTAAAATATGTAATCATCCATGTCATAATATTTATTTACAACATTTTTCTACATATCATATCCAAAAATATGTTTTATCATAAGCTATGCCCATGCATGCTTCTCACAATGTTCCAATAGCTCATCGATCCACTTTACACATATCTCTCTTTGGGATAATGATTTTAATTACTACACATATCATGATTAATTTTTTGATACTTTTAGTGACATATATTACTCCTATAGTTTGATATTTCACATTATATATGATATCATAGGTTAGTTATGCTAGAATAAATCTTATGCCTCTTTGATATATCATTTTTGTACTATAATTTTCATATTGTACACAAACTCCTTTCCTATGTATGTCATATATTTGATGTGATTTACTTTGATTTTATAAAATTATTCATTTATCTTGGCACTTTCATTCTCTTACATTAATAATCTTCTAGCCACTTGGATTATATTACTTATGTTGAACTAGTCCTTACCATCTGATTATTTATCTCATTCTAAGTGATTGCACATATTTCTTCATAATGAAAAGTTGTATATACATCAATACCTTATGTCCTAGTATGCATTGAGTTCAGAGGGAAGTTTTAAGTTGTTTGGAACCTTCATCTTCTTTTTTCTTTTTTTTTAATGCCTCTTGCCTTGTCTATTTGCGTTTTTTTATTGATTATTCCATTTTGGATTATATTTTTTAGTTGGTTGAGATTCATAGGTTACTTCTTATGTGTGCACTTTTTTCTCTTGTTGTGTCATCTAAAAAATTATTCTAAAATTTTAAAAAATATAGGAACATTAGAGAATAAAAAAATAATAAAACTTATTTATTGATGGATACATATCATACTTATATGCCTATATTATATATTTTTGATATTCATGTTTATACATGTGCTTATCATGGTATTATTTGAGTGGGTGAGATACAATAAATAAATGTTTCATATGATCATGAACTATCAAATGCTACACAACTGTTTTTATGCCCATGACCTATGCACATTATCACATTGGTTGTGTGCTTTGTGTTGAAGGCATATCCAAAAATTTATAGTGATATATTTCTTGTTTTACATTTATAATATAGATCCATTTAAAATTATTATATTTTATCTTAATAGTACCTACATCTTGTGTATTACATGGATATCTACATTTCTTGTTTACTTTTTGATTGTTACATTTTTAGGTTATAGGTGTGACTATGGTTGTTTGATTATTTTTAGGTATATGTTTGTGTGTGTTTGAACATTTTATTCAGGGATCTCTTGTCTAGTCTTATCATCCTCAAGTTTTCATCTCATTATTGTGTCATCATGTCTTGTGAGTCATATTCCCTTGAATGATGATTTATTATCTTTAACTACATACTTGTGTTTTATTTAATGATATTCTATGATTGTTACCATGATTCATATCATGCATATACTATATTTAGTTCCAAAATATTTACCATGCATATTACTATATGCAATATTCCTATGTTTGGTGCCTATGTTGACATGGTATTTACCATGCGTCTATGGGGGAACACTACTTGGTTATGTGTTTATCATTACTTTACTTAGCCTTTTTTAAGGAATGATTGTAACATTGGGGGCATGTTATTTTTTCTATCTTACTTTGCCACATAGGGGAATTATACCCTTACTTATCTCCTTGATTTTATTACTATGATATATATCTAGACATATGTAGATGACATTGGGGGCATATTATTTTCCCCAACCTAACTCATCCTATTATTAGGATACATATACCCATTGAACTTCATATAATGTTATCTACATACATGATGAAACTCAAACACATTATTTTTCTACTTACCTTATCATTGAGATTTATATGATGATATTTTATGATGGTTACATGTGATTTATATTATTTTCAAGGATTTTTAAAAGATTCAACTATATAATTTAATGATGCATTATGCGTTTAAGCATTTATTTTGAGATATGTGATTACATTCACAAGTTTTGTAATCCTTCACATCAAAATGGGGAATATATCTAGAGATTTAAATATTTTCAAGATTTATAAAAACTTTTAAAGTTTAAGTGAATTTGAGAAAAATGAAAGCACTAAAAATGGTCGTGTATCTACTTCCTTGATAAAAAATTTGACTAAGTTTTCAAAACTTCTTGAGAAGTGATAGTTATGTCTAGGATATGTCTAGAAAATTTTAATATGAATAACAAGAATAGTCAGAATAGATGGAATGAGATTTAATTGATACTAGTTATGACATTATTATTCACATACATTCACTATGACATGATATGACATTGACTACTTTTTGCAATTGGCCATTTATTTCATGTATGCTATATTTTCCAAAGAAATAACATCCTTGTGAATGGAGCCTATCTCAAATATCACTCAATTTTTTCACCCTTCCTTAGGTAAGTCAAGGTATGTGCTTAAATTTATTATTTTTATATGTTAATACATAAAAGAATTTAGTTAGACATTCACATCAAAGTAAGACACCTAATATTTGTATAAGATCCTTTTCCATAGTGTTTTTCCTACCCCACATTAGACTTTTTATAGGATTTAAGCCTTATATATCTCTTCAACATTGATCAATTTGATCTATTTTTAGATATATACCTAATTTATACTTTTTTAATTTATTTAAACATTTTGGGTATTTATTTCTCCTGGGACTAATTTAGTGGTCTTCAAAATCTACTTTTGATGAATTTGATTAGTCTTATGTATTTTATTGGGTTCTTCTAATGTGGTCTAACTTCACATGCCTTTAGTTTCATTTTTTTTCTATTTCAATGATTTTCATTATCATGTATCATGTCCTATAAATCCCTATACATATAAGTTCATACTTAGTCATTTATGAAGTATCAATCAAATACTAAATCCCTCTCCACAATTCAAGTTAGTGTCTTCATCGACCATATCTATTATTATACTTGTGATGAAGTATTTTACCTTGATACTTAAACAATATTCAAGTCTTGTGACATCATCCACTTGACCAAAAGAGGGTTTAGGTGAATTTTATGTAATTGTATTGCGAAACTAAGAAGTACAAGCCATTACTCAATATTCCACTTACATAACACAAAGAAATACATTAGGTTTAATTTCCATGTGTGAGATATGTAGCTAAAACTCCCTTGAGGTTGTAATAATCATAACCCTTTTTTCCTTCAATTGAGCATTTTTGGTAAAACAGGTCAAGAAGACAAAGAAGAGATCAAATAAAACATTCTTCCCATGAATTCAAAAAAATAAAGACATTGGACCATATGAATTTATACATTTCACATACATAATAAAAATTAGGATCATAAACAAAATACAATATAGATTTGGTATAGTAGAACACATTTGACTAAAATAGATGTGGGTATATTTACCGACTAGATCTACACCAAGGCATATTCAGTGGTAGGTTGATAATGGTTGAATCTATTATTTAACTATCCCAAATCAACCTAGATCATCACATTTAGGATACTATTGCACTCTCAAGGTCCCAATATTATGCTAAGGTGTGTTTGTTTCACCACTTTTTCTATTGTTTTTAGTTTATTGCTTGTCAATTTATTTTGTTTATGCTTGTTTATTATTTATGACCATGAGGATGATTTGAATTTAATATTTGGACTATATGTACCTTATATATAATAATTCACTTATTTTATAATTTTAACCATGGAAAATCATCTTCGTGCACTAAAAATATAAAATAAATATAAACTTAGGCATATTGAATCCATGTGGAAATGGATAACTCATGACTATGTACATTAATGGGTTTGATGATGTAACATTATAATTATTCCTAATTTTGAAATATAATTATAATTTTCATCTATTTCCCCCATCAAATAAATAATATCAATAATTAATATTGTGGGAGGACAAGGATGTTTATTATCAGTAACAATATGACACGTTTATAAGCATAGTTAAGGAATTGGAAAATCCTACATGGGAAGGCTAACAAACAAATTGTATGTTTGGAATTTTAATAAAGAGAATTAAATAATCATCATAAATAATATATATATCATTGAACATGCAATAAATATTCTTACTAGGAACTTGTTTCATCATATCCATAACTTTATAAAAATAAGAAGGGTCTTGCATAACATATGTTCTAATATTTTCAATGGATTTTTCCCAATATTTTGCATATAATTAAGCTTATAAGTCATAATCATCATAATAATTATACATGTCTTGATCACAAAAATATAAATAAGATATATCCTTCACATTTTCATTGCAAGATCCCATAATGGTAATAAAAATGTGCTAATAAAATACAATAGTATTAGATAATTAGGGTTGTAAAGTTATATAACAAAAGCAAGTACAAACCCTTAACAATGAAACATGAATAATAAAAAGGGTTAATCCTAATGAGAATAATCAATAAGGAAATGTATTCATAAACCCTAAATCATAATTGAGATGAGGTATTCAAGAAAAGTTTAACCAACCCCTAAAAAGAACATGTAAAATAATGAGGTCCCACCAAAAATGTTTTGATGAAATGTTTACCAATGGGGTTATAAACTAATGAAATGTTTTACTTATTTTGGATTAATTTTATATGAATAAAATAAAATTGGGGCTAATTCAAATTATGTAAAATATAAAAAATAATACCCTAATATATATTTGAGAATATAATAGATTGATATTGCACTTAGATGATTTTAAATTGATAAAACAAGAGGGAAAATATGTACTTATATTTATTGATATTATATCACACAAAAAAATCATCATTAATTTTTTAAATTATCTATGTATGTTATATCATTTCTTTAAAAAGTAACATAAACCTTTCCTAGATGTTTCTAGTAAACTAGGACCCCTATGGTATCCAATACTATCTTAGCTCTACCAAAAATGTCCCTATATGTAGTGAAGGTCTATAACTCCTCAAACCCATACATTACACCTATAGATACTTCATGTGTGTGTGATTTACTTTAGTCATATGTGTCGATCCATATTTTTCTTCTCTTTCCATCCAAACCCTATTTGTACTTTTGACCAAAAGATGACATTTGAAAAATGGGTTAGTACTTTGGTTTGGGCAGCCCCAACCACTCCTCATTAAGTAATTTGGTGTTTCATATGTTATAATAATTTGTAAAGGGCTCAAATCATATGGAGTTATCCCACTTAGGTGTGTATGATAAATCATGTGAATTTAAGTCTAAATTCAATTTCACCTAGGTCCTCCTTTGGTACAAGCATGCAATTGATATGCATAGTCATATTTATTTCTATAGAAAACTTTAGATTTATGCTTAGTTAGAATATAAGCTAGCTAGGTGATTGTTTCACTCTATGAATGCCTTTCTTTCCATAGATGATTATTTTTTTTATAATTATATTATGCTTTGTATATATAATGATCTCAATATTGAATTATGGAATATTCACATGCAAAAACCAACCCAACAAGAGCCAAATATATAAATTAAATTAACACAAAGATTTTATAACTAAAAAAGGATGTGAAAATCATGTCAGGATACTTCCAAAAGCCTTGAAACCTATTTGTAATGTAATTTTTCAAGTTTATCATAACTATATTAAGCATACAAAAAATATTAGAAACAAAGAGGGCCAAACTAAACATCCCTATGATAGACCCAAAAACATAAATAAATGTTAAAAATAAGAGCACATGACCAATATACTTATATAAGAGAGTCTAAAACCATGATAATAATGCTAATAAGTACTCAATCTATAATGTGAGTCTTAGGTAAAGTCATTTTAAAATAGTTGTATGCTCATATCAAATTTGGGTGTCTATAGATGCCCTACTTTTAATTTAGTGTTTAAATCCAATACTAAATACTAGTTTAAATGGATTGAATAAAATGCATATCTATGTTTGAATTTTTAGCTTTGAATTTTTATATCTCCAGTTTTATATAGTATCCCATGTGTGCCTATAAAAAATAATATCCATCTAGGTAAATTACTTTTCTAAATATATAACATCTTAAAATTTTGATATAGTAAAATAATGGCTATACCTATTGGTATGTAGTCCTTTTCTTCTATTAAAGTTTTATCATGTTTTGGAGTGGATATTCCATGGGTTTTAAAATACCAAACTCATATGGATAATTTTCTTGTAGCCTTGCTCACTTCTTGGCTAGAGAATCAAATTAAGTATTCAACAATTATCTATAATTTTGAAACCCCAAAATTAGTTTTATATGAAAAAGTGGAACCCTAAAATAAGTTTGAATGTAAAAGTGGAACCTTGGAGCTAGTCTCATATGTAAATTTTGTAACACATAAATAGGTTCATATGTAAAAGGTGGAACCCCTTAAACTAGGTTTGTATTTAAAAGGTATAACCCCAAAATCAGGGTTGTATGTAAAAGGATCAATCACTGTAAATGGGCTAGAGAATCAAATTAAGTATTCAACAACTATCTATAATTGTGAAACCCCAAAATCAATTTTATATGAAAAAGTGGAAACCTAAAATAAGTTTGAATGTAAAAGTGGAACCTTGGAGCTAGTCTCATATGTAAATTTTGTAACACATAAATAGGTTCATATGTAAAAGTTGAACCCCTTAAACTAGGTTTGTATGCAAAAGGTAAAACCCCAAAATCAGGGTTGTATGTAAAAGGATCAATCACTTTAAATGATTATAGACCTAAAGTGCTTATGTAGTAAAATCATTCCCCATATTCCTCAATATATAAAATATAAAATTAATAACATTCATGCCCTAATTTGGTTTTGTCCCTAAAATTGAATATAATGCCATCATTTTTATATCCTAATGTCATAGAATATTTCTAAATATACTCAATCTGAACTATTTGAATCATATACTTTATATAAAAATCCCTTAAAATTTATTAACTATTCCTCCCAATTACATAGAATTCACAGTATATGTCTCAACTTACACAATCTGATCCATATGAATCAGATATTATGTTTTAAAATTTGAAATGTCTATCTATTATGGCCCAAATATCTAAAATAATACCACTATATACCCCAATATAATATGAAGGATGAAGCTTGTAAATCACTTATCTAAAAATAATAATTTATGCACATCATGTGTTATATAGAAAAATATAATCATGTAAATTTCATATACCAACATGATCAGATTTATCATCATATAAAGATTTGTATCATTACAAGCTCATACAAAACATGTAATCATAGATTAAAAAAATATTTTAGCACATAAGATATAACCATTATACACTAGTGTATGTAGTTCCTAATATGATTAGGAATTGAATGTTACAAACCTTGATATTGAATTGCTTAGTGATTTTTTAATTATATTAAATGTGTGTATCTCTTGTGTGAATGGATGCATTCATATTAGTTGAAGTAACATATATTAACCCTTTGGGTAAGTGAAATACATCATCAATTATGTTCCACATACAATATTTCATTAAATGGAAAAGGATTTCTAAATACAATATTAATTTGGTTTGAAAAATAACTCATAATTTCCCCCTAGTCATAAAATTGGCAAAGATGTTCAAGAGTTACTAAGCCAACTTATTTATATCCAAAAAATAGGTATATATCATGCCTTATTTTTGTTCATTAATAATCACCATAAAATTATCACATATATAATATTGTTCTACATGTGTTCTAACACATCTGAGAAGAGGTGAGATGGATACATGAGTCTCTAGATATCGCAGGTTCTATTTTATGTTGGATTAATAGTAAAACTTTGAATTTTGCCTTATAACACCAAAATTATTTTGATACAAATAGTTTGAAATTTTTATTTTAGAATTCATTTTTAATCTAATTTTCACTCTGACTTGAGACCATGCCAATGTGACATGGTGTTATCCCCACATAATTTGAGCATCTAGAGAGTTCCCTACAAGAGAAGGAGCCACTGGGCATGTATTTTATAAAAAAAATAGTTTTCACTAAAAACTTTAGCACTTCAAAAAAAACCATTTATTTATTTTGAATAATTTTATTCAATTTAAATTTTAGTAGATTAATTATTTATTGCATCCTTTTGATGCTAATAGTATCTGGATCTTATTGATATTATCTAAAATTATATCAATAGTATCTATCATAAGCATCTATTCACTACCATAAGTGTTTACCACTCATGAAAAAATACTAAAATGATAATTTTATCATTTTGATGCATGTTTCTATCATTTTTACTTGGGATCTAAACTTGAATTTATCATATTTATGTGCTTGTAGGGAAATATGCATGTTTGATATATTTTCCATGGGTGACATATATACATAGTACTAGGTATTGCTTTTAAGGATGTTGGACAATGATTAAATGATAGTGTAGGACTTGGGTATTTTGGCCTACTAGGGTAAATACCCTATGATATGCATATGATGATCACTTTAGCTAAGATATGGAATGTAGACACATGTACCTTTTATATCTCAATAGGGGAGATGGCAGTGACATTAGAGAATGTGTGGCATATTATTTGATTACTATTTATAGGCACTTGTTTTACTTTACAAGTAGTTGAGGTAATCAGACTGAAAGGTTGAGATCAAAATTTTATGATATAGCATGATTGGGGTGCATGTTTAATTATTATATTATCATAGGTTTTAATATTTGATGTTCTGTGTGTGAAAAAATATATATGCATTATACTTGCATATTTCATTGTTGTGTATGATAGTGGTGTAACCATATCATATCATATGCTCATTTTCATTAATGTCAATGAGACACATCAAACTATGTACTCTCAAGGTTTGGATATGTTATCCCATTTTTATAGATATTATTATTAGTTTAACTTAGATGATATAATAGTGGTATTAGATCAATGTCATTATTACATATGTGGGCCTATGAGTGCACATATGTGGGTCATCCTTCATTAGAGTGGGTGCATCCACAAATGTTTTAAAATAAATTTATTAGTGTCCCACATGCCTTGGTCCATAGTACCATAGAGTGTCAGGTTCTATTAGGCAGGTTGACTATAGAGTATATTATCTATAGCCTTATAATAATTTATTTCATTAGCCATAGGATGTCATATTGTTTCATTTTATTTGCGATATTTGTTGGTTCCATGAATGTTTTTAAGTATTTATGAGATATTCTAGTATGATAATGTTACCAAAAAATTTGGGATTATATAGGGGGTTCCCTCATCACCTATGTCATGTACACTCATAGAGTAGGTCATCATCTAAGAAATTAAGTTTGGCCTACTATCACAAATTTAGATTCAATATTTGTGAGGGAGATAGATCCCCCACATACTATTTTAATCTTTTTGGATGTAAGATTCACCATGCAGTACACCATATTTTTTCTTGTTTTTGTGGATTCAACCGATGTAGATCTTAGTGCATAACCTAGTGTATATATGGGTGAGTCAAGATAGGTGATACAAGAGGTGAGACAACCAAATGCACCTTTTTATATGATAAGTATGTAATTGTATTAGATTTTTAATATTTCACTAATGTTGATATATTTTTAACATGTTTTAATTATTTTAAAATTTTGTTTGATATATAGGTGATGATTAATCTATGACTATCATTGAGGGGTCCATACAACTCCTGACTCAACAAATATTTGATGATGTTATCCATGGAGACTTACTAGAGAGAGTTGATTAATCATTGGTGTTCACATTCATATTTTTACCATGTGGCACATGCCACATATACCTATCTTGTCACCATTGGAAAATGAGATGAGTTGAGGAGAGACATTATCGAGTTGACAGATCACCTAGTCATACAATATATCCCCTAAGATACTAAGGTTCAAATTCATAGTAGGTTAATTTATAATAGCATGTTTTAATATAGTTTGATCACACTAAGATAGTGGTGGATCATGTCACACTAGTTTTAATATTATAAATATATTAGGGTCAAAATTGGTAGAGCATGTCTCGAACAAAGTCATGTAGAGATGACAATGGACCTATTCCTAGATATATACTAGACATAAAGACCAAGATGTGGATAGTGATGTATAATTAGAGGGGGAAAATGTTCCCATAATTGATTGATTTACATTATATTTTGAAAAAATAAATTGTATTATCATGATATATATTATGATTGATTTTTTATATAATCTTGGTTGTGTGTTCTCATATGTATTTATGACATGGATATTGAAATATGTGATTATGTCCTTTGTATTTTTGATCACTTGAATATTTTATTACCATCATAAAATGATATTAATTTTAGTTTCATTATTATTTATATGACATTAAAACGATATATCATCGAAGTGTAACATATGTCTTGATTATAACTATTTGATGATTTCATCACATTTAGAAATATTGAATGGGATGACCTGATTTGACCAACTGTGTATATAAAATAATCCATCTTCACTTATTAATTTATATTGATTTAATTTATATATTTCACAATTAAGTGATGAATATGGATATGAATTTTTCATTGAAATCATAGGAACACTTATGGTTACATTTACATTAGGTAATTGTGCTAAACTTATTTAATATAATGCACATAGTGATACTTAGCCCATGATAATAATAGGAGATACTTTATTTTCTTTATCTTTATGTGGACTATAATTATTGCATACTTAGTTTCTTAATTTATATGTTTTTTAATTTTATTTGGCACCCATACCTATGTACTTTGAGATGTAACTATACCCTAAGTACAAGTTTATTTTTAGATGTTTTCTATTTTAAATGTGAATAAACCATCTTGGAAACCAAATGAAATGGTATTTTTGACACTATCCAAATTTATTTCCATTTTTTATATCCATCATTTTCTAAATAATGCATTTAATGTGTAAAATTAATGTTTCCACTATCTTATGTCCAAAGTAAACTAGTATCATGATATGTCGTAATGACCCCTCATGGGTACTTACATGTTGCAATTCACTTTGATAATGCCCTAATTTATTAATAAAATAAATCATGCATGTTTTATATTTTACCTTATCATAAAAACCAATTTATTTATTATGTTCACCTTCTATAATATCTAAATTTACTTGAGGTTCCATTTTAGGTTCATATGGCAATGTATAACCTTTAAAAATGACTTTGGATACATCAACCTTCTTAGATTGTAAAATAGAATAAAATGGATAAGTTAACCTTGTAGGGGTGATGTTATATTTTTAAAATGTAATGAAACCCTTATCCATAATATATTAAATTATTTATTTTAATACACTATAAATTTTATCTCTATGCCTAGTGATGTGATGATAGTTATAGAATGATCTCGCTCCCACTCATGTTAAATAATGTGCAAGTTAATATCAATTAGAAGGTGATGTGATTAATTTATTATCAAGTATCATTCATAAAATAGAACTTGGTTTATCTTTAATTACTTGAAATCTTAGGGGTTAACCAATAATATGAGGAGTATGAATTAGAAGATTTATTTCCTTATTGATTGTCTTATATTTAGTTTCTTTCTTAGATGGGGAATCACTTTGGAGACTTGAAGTTGTTGAATTTTGTGAATATGAATATTTATAGGTACAAGTGTGATTTTGTGTGTGTGTGTGTGTGTGTGTGTGTGTGTGTGTGTGTGTGTGTGTGTGTGTGTGTGTGTGTGTGTGTGTGTGTGTGTGTGTGTGTGTGTGTGTGTGTGTGTGTGTGTAATATCACTCTCATAGGTAAATACATCCATGTATTGTCACTAAAAATAAGTATAGTTATGATAGAGTGATTTTTCTCTAAGTGGAGGTAAAAGGCCTTTACTAAATATGAATTACTTCTCCAAATCAACCAAATTGATACATTAAGCAATAATCTATTTTTTAACCTCAAAAAATAATATTTTATGGGTATATAATGACCTTACTAAAGGATTTGGAGATGTTCCAATGTTAATATAGGACATTTATCCTTATTTAAATGAGATAAGAAAGTTACTTTTATTTTCGCAAAAAAACTATAAACCCATTGGGTAAATCATACAACCAATCTAAGGCTTTACCTTTTAAACGTTGGTCAAAAGTTTTTAGAAACACTATCCCATCATATTTATGCTCTCCAAAAAAAACATAAAGTGTACAAGGTTGATATGGGGATATCCATATCCATCAAATGAGTGGAATTTAGGCATAATCAATCCTTTTGGATATGGATGATTGACTATCCTTCTCACTATAGGTTTTCTTAGTATGACATTATTATCATATTTATTATTATATGCCCTAAAATATAAGGATAAGACATCAAATAATTTTTGGATTTCATCCATTGAAATAATCATGGAAAATATATGACTAATAGTCATTGTTATATATTGTAAATATTTATTCATGGGTTTCATTTCACCATCCATCTCAAACATCGGTATAACATGTTTATAACCAGTATCTCTCTAATTGCATTACTAATAAACATCATCAAATTTCATATCAATAAAATTATCATTGCATATTTTTTTAAATTAATAATTTTATATATCAATAGAATAATTAGAAATATCATTGTAAAACATAACATCATGAGGTATAGAAACATCTTGAATGATATGGGAAGCAGCATGTGTAGCATTTATCCAATTTTTTATGGTATCTAAACAACATTAGCCTTTCATAGTCATAAACTTAATAATATCAATAAGTATGTTTGTTGATTCCATTTTAATATGTTCTCTCTCCTATGTGAGTATTAGAAAGGCCTTTAAAATGGGAAGGAGAGCTACTATTTTGAATTATAACGTTAATTTGACTTATTTCTCCTTCACTATCATTATACAATGATACATCACTAAAATACAAATCCTAAATATAATCATTATCATCATTTTTATAGTGATTATAATCATTCACACAAACATGACCATCATTATTCCATTCATTGGTATTACTTTACAAAAATTAGTGAATTAAACAAATGTCAATCTAATTATGACAAACTACTAAGTAAAATCAAAATGTATAAAATATGCAATAATTACACAAGACTAATTTGAAACATTATATTTATATAAATATTTAAAAGGGGGAAAATAATTAAGATAAATAAATTATCTGGAACTTGAATTTGATAGACTGTAATGGATATTATGTGATATATTGTGTGACTCTATGAGGTCACAATGAATCAGGAATAGGGATCTATTTGGATTTGGATAAGGATTGTATACACTATCATTTGAAAGGTGTACCATAATCTAGTAGGGTTTTTAACCTCTATTTAAATTTACATCAATATGCATTCACCTTAGGTCCTGTGTATGTGATCGGGGTCACTCGGTCCACTATAGAAACCATTATGTACCTTATTATTCACTTGGAACCCTAGATCAATAGATAATGAAGAATAAATGGTGTAAATTAGGGAAAAGGGGTTAGTGGTTGAATTTTTTCTTGACCTTAATGCCCCCTATGTTGAGCACTACCTACATACCACTACCATGAAGAGGGATCAAAATCCATGTAGTTTTAGTGTAATGTTATATATTGGTACAATCATGGAGTAATTACATGATTCAATAATGACTTGTGACCTTATATGTGTGTTCAAACTTATCTCATGGATACTTGGGCTATATGAACTCAAAACTAAGAAGAATAGGTGATTTTCTCTTGATGTGCAATTAAAATAAATCTGGTATTTACAATATAGAATCCTCTTTCCAACTAGTGAAAAAAATGAATGGAAAATGTCCTTATATAGCATTATTTTTGGGATTTCATTGAATTGAACTTGTGAAACATGTAGAGCAACCCATTAGGTGAATTTAAATTTGATAAATTAAACATTATTTGGTAGAAGGATGAAGTCGATAACTTTAGATGCTACCAGTGAGTGGGATTGTCCTAAAAGAATGACCTTGTCTTAGGGGTAGAGATAGGTAAAATAGAAGTGTGAATTATTAAAATAATGAGTTTAGGGTACTTGTAATGAAGAATATAAATTTTAAGTATCATAATTTCTTACTGATAAGGATCATTTTCATAAAATTAGAGGAATAATGGTTTAGAACTATAGAATTGAGGACAGGTTAAGTGTGTATAAGGCATGGTCATAATTATATTATTTAAGCATTAAATGTTAATTTTAGTTAATTAATTTACCCCTTTTTATTCTATTTTTATATACACTAAATTTAAATTATATAGCACCTTAGTCTTATACACTTGGAAGATATTGATATGGTTGTATCCTTTAGTTCTAAGACTTCCCCACTACCAAAAGGCTCACATTCACTATATGTTTGTGCCAAATTACTTATCTCTTAGTAGAACCCCTATTATTATAATTTCATGGCCTTGTATACTATGAAAAATTCTTAAAACCTTATTATTATCCTTCTTTGCTAGTTTTGTACTTATACCTATTTGCTAGCTTTTTAGACACTTACATCCAAGCTAGATTCCTACGTCAATGTAAGTTTCTCTATTCAAACTAAGTATTCATTTCTAAAAGTCATCTAATTTTAAAATTAAATGTATCCTTATGGTCATCATAACTTCTTTGGTTTGATATATTTTCAAAATGGATTGGTATATATACAAGATCAACCCTCATTCATTCCTCACCTATAAAATACCTAAAAAACATTAAGAACTCACAATGAAAGTAACCAAAAATACTCAATAAATTATTTGAGTGAAAAAAACCTAACTCATTCATATTTATTTCCATATAAGGTATACGAGCAGTATCCCCATTGGTTTGGAGTATTGAATGATCATCTCATGAGCCATATTTTCTAAATTACAAGCTAGGTCATTTTATGTACTTGTTTATCATACAATGTATCCTTATGCACACACACAAAAAAAATTAGGGGATAACTAAATAATTCTAAGGCCCTCTTAAAAGTATTGGATTTTAGGTACAACCCATTTATAAAGGACTCCTTAGGGTCTCACAACATTGTGTGCCCACTAAACCATTTTTCCCATAGTCACTCTAAGGATGAGGAAGCTAGGGTTTGATACTTTGATAAAGAGTGATAGCCTATGAAAAAAATATACACACTAGAATAAAGGTGATATAAAACCTAGAAGTATCCATGTGGTCACATCTAGATCCAGTCATTATTCTATATTGGAGACCTATGTCTAAATCAAACACCAACATCGATGTAATTATCTAGATCTGATGCAAGCATTTGAATCCATAGAGTATAAAATAATAAAATATAATGATTATTCAATAATATTAATTTATTCCACTTCTATCATGTTTCAACCTAGAGCTACATATGCACAATGAACTATATAAGTAATCTTATTTTCAATTTATTGCAATATCAATCAATAGTTATACTTTTTATTTTTTGCATATCTCAGTATTATAAATTTAAAATATTATTTATTTGAGTTTTCAATTTAACTAACATGATATAGATATATTTATCACCCTTGTGTTTATTTATTTCTATACTCTTTCCCTAGGTAACCCCATACCTATCGATTTAGGGTTAAACATTTCGTAAACCCCTTTGGTTTTAATACCCTATAATTGACCTAGGGTTTCCTACTTTGTTCTACCTAATTTTTTTATTTTTTATTTTTAAATATTCAAAATTTAAAAATTATTTTTCCTTTCTTATACATATGCTCAATATGGATGCATATATAGGCCATTTTTTCCTCTATTTTCTAATTATAGTTATAGTTTTTTTATTATGATTTACTAATCAAAAATTTTTCCAACATAATAAATGATTATATTAATATAATGAATGTTTTTTAAAATAAAAACAACGTTTAATATCTATTTCTCTTTTTTTTTAATACAATAGATTCAGTATCTCGATGCCAATGTGCATGCTCTTAACCATTTGTTCCACCTACCTCTTATTCAAGTGATAGTTATCATCACACATCCATTATTCACCCACAACTTATATTTTATTCCATGGTCCAAAAACTACACAAAAATTAAAAGGTGTACAACCTAATCTGCACCTATTAATATACAAGTGCCTTCTAAACCTAAACTTGTGATAAAATATAAGGGACCTTATTGACCAATTGAGAAACACACATATTAATATATCAATATTATAACTTAAAAAGTAATCTACTATCTATAATTATATCCTATATGAAGCATTGTGTGATACCCAAGTCCCAATTTACATTAAACTAGCTTACTTTGTGTATATTATGCAATATTTCAAAATCAATGCACAATTCATCACCTTTGATCCAATCAATTTACCATCTAATGATATTATTGACCAATAGTTGTATTTGTTTATCCAAGTTAGTATACATAATAAATGAATCAAAAGGGTGTTCATTTATAATGGATTTTGCCTAAACATTCATAGCATGAATTTCTTAAATACCATGGGCATTGATACCAATCTTATCCAAAAATTAGTTATGCATATCAAAGTTTTTGATAATTCGCATAGCCATCTAGTTGTCTAGATCACATTAGATGTGACATTGGGAAGAGAAATAGTTATAAATGCATTCTAAGTCATGTCCTAATACTTATATTATAACTTAATGTTGGGTTGACCATGGATACACACAACGGACTCCATACCATATACATTACATCAATGTGTAAAATTCATACATGAGGGAAAATTATTGACAATGTCTACTAATGATGAACCTTCTAATTTTCAAAAATAATCCATTCTAATATATAGGGGATGTCTAAATTGGTGCAACCCAAACAATGTATTCCCCTTGTTAATATACAAACCTATGAAATAGGTGAGATAATCACAATGCCTCATTTACCACTAGATTTAGACAAGGTACTAACCATTGATATGCACATAGATGCACATCAAGAGTAAGATAAATTACCAAAGGAACTAATAATACCAAAACCAAAATAAAATCAAACATTTGAGATTCCTTTAGTATTCAACATTGAGAAACAAGATGGCCATGTTTTATATTATTATGATAGTGATGATGATTTAGCCTATGATATGATAGATGATAATTTGTAAAAACTAAACTTTGATCCACTTGAGCATATTTAATATATATTATTCACACCCAGAATTCCTAACATGTATAAGCTAAGTCCACCTTCATGGAATGTATAATCTAATCAAAATAAGAGAATAGTAAAAATATAATATGATCATGTAAATCCTTGTTATTCCATGCATCCCTCTTAGCTACAAACATTGAGTCAACCTTACAAGGGACCATTATAGATACATCATGAAATAATGTGGAGGTCTCTCATAAGAATCCACAATAGATGTCACAAATCACAACAAACCAAGATACTCCAGATACAATATTATATATGTTAATTTAACATAGGATGATATGTTTACCCCTTAATATAAATAGAACAACTAGTAGGCTTCTTCCTAAAAAAGGATTAACATATTTTCAATATCATCAGATCATTGGTCATAATAAAAATCAATGTTAGGCATTGTCAATAGAAATTCGTAAATATAAGAGTGAAGGACATAAAAAATTTATGCCTAAGAAATGAAAACACATAATACTCCCAAAGGTTCACAAGAAAACCATCCCTTAAAGTGACCAAGGCATGGAGATCTAACTATTACTGATAATATTGATGGGTCTGTAGTCAACGTCTCAATTTTTATAGAAACTACTAGGATATAATTTTTATCACCACATTTCTTCAATGGTTGGGACATAATACAAAAAAATTAACATAACCTATTTTGAATTATAATCTCATGGGTACAACCACCTACCAATCACATTTGGACCATAATTGGTCCCCATAATCATATGGATATTATACTGGCAACAACATTTGACATTAAAATTTGGACAACATTGGTTCATCGATTTTAATGCAACATTGAATAATAAAAATATGTGTATCACCTTTATTGTTAGGGATATGGAGATATTCTTACACCATGATGGCTATGGTCATCTTCCCAAACTAAAGACTTATAAAAAAACAACTACACAAACATTGAGGAGGTGATAATATGTCACTGTAAATAAAGGTTGAAAAGTGTCTTAAGTGATACTACACATTTTTATGATGAAGACTTATTTGATTAGTTCTTTCAAATATTCCAAAAATACCAAAACAAAAAAAAAAAAAAAAACTCATCATTTCCATATCTTATTATCTCCTTGGAATCTATATTTTTGGTTACCTGTTAATAGATAGCATATCATTTATTTCTATATACACACATATGTTTAATGCATCTTTTGAGTGTGATATAGGCATACCAACACACATGATATATGAAGATACAAATGTTGGGCCTTTCCTCTAGTCATGTCATCAGTACATTAGGGTCATCCTCTTCTTTGATCACAATATACCCAAGTTACATGATTTTATGATAATTTTCCATATGCCTTTATCTATGCTTAAATATTTCATAGTGTACTTGATATGTTATATACTTAACATTTTTTATAACACATATATCTAGGGATATGATATGTTTATGATCGTTGCATATGATTCCATGCTTTAATTTTTTTGCACTTCCTTGAGTATATTGTCTCACATTATATTTCTTATTTGAGCATTTGAATATGATCCATTGCTTATGGCCCTTGTGCCTTTATTTACCTATTATGACATTTGAGCATGTCATAGTTTATTATATGTGGGAATTTGAACATTTAATTTTATGCTTTGTGAACATTTGATTAAGTCATGTCCCTTCAATTGTGTGAAATTTTAACATGCCCCTTATATGAGGTTTCCTTGGACCATTGCCTTTTTTATTATTTTAAGTGAGCTTGATTGATTTTTGAGCTTATATTATTACTCTTTATATCTTGACATTATTTACATCATGCATCTTAAGACTTGATATGATCACATACTATGTACCTCATTGTTATATCTACCTATACATTTTACTCTTATATGCGACATGATCCATACATAAATTATATAATTATATCATCATTTTTAGGTAAGGTAATGACCAATTTATACTTCCCCTCACCTCAAAATCAAGGACATATCAGTGGGGGCATGTCATAGAGGCATGGATTCCACTCTTTCATAGTTTCATATTACAGTGGGGGCATGTTATTGGAACATGTTCTATGAACTTATACAAGTTCTTAGATTCTTCATATTATAGTTGGGGTATTTTATGGAAACATGTTATACATAATTATATCATTTTTCATATTCTCCAAATTTAGTGTGGGCATGTCATGGGAGCATGTCCTCCACACTTGTGAAAATTTCAAAATTGGCTGAAATTCACAATTATATGATTCAAATACACATTTGTGGTAGCATTATATACATTGGTACCATTTTTATACCCAAGTTTCAGCTTGAGACATATATTAGTTGCATATTCCATGAAAAATGTCACCTTAAATTATAAAATCAAATCAACTTTAAGATTTCAAATATTACTATAGACTAATATCATACTCAGGATGAAATTTTATGGACTTTATTAAGGCAATATATTACAATAATTAGTTCACCTTTTTAGAAAGGTTGAGGTGATTAAATCAATCAATATAACCAAGTTTATATGTTGATTTTATTACATCATTCACACTCACCAGGTTATAAGTATGATTGGGTTGCACAATTGAGATGAACTCAATGGCTATATGTAAACTCACATTTTCATCAAGGTTGGAGGCTTATTGTCCTTATATATGTATGTATGTATGTATGTATGCACTTTTAGGTTTAAAAATTGTCCTAATATTAGCTGCAATGTTTCATAAAAAATCATCTCTTCAAATCAAATTTCCAAAAGATAAGATAGTTGCATCGATACACAAGTGTAATCCTAACCTTACTTTCAAGAATTTCAAATTATTTAAATTCCACATTATATGGACTAATTACATATTTTAATATGCTCTTGGTTACAAGACAGTCACCATGAAAGTACTCAATTTGGAATCATACAAAATAAAGGTGTGTATACATACCCAATTACTCATTTATTTTCATTTAAACTAGCAATTTAATTACTAGATTAAAGGAGGGGGGATTAAGACACTAGATATGAATTATATACCACCTCAATCTTGTACACTTGAAACATATTGATCAAGGTTGTACCCTTTAGTTCTAAGACATTTTTTCTATTGAAAGGCTCATATAAACTATCTATTTATGCTAAATTACTTATCTCTTAGTATGGCCAATGTTATTTTCATGAACATGCCTTCTATACTATGTAAAATGATTAAACCCCTATTATTATCCTTCTCTACCAATTTTTTACATGTACCTATTTTATATATTCTTAGACACTTGCATCTTATCCAGATGCCTACATTGACACAAGTGTCCATTTTCAAACTAAGTGTCTAGTTCCCAAAATTTATCCAATTTGAAAATGAAATGTATCTTTATAGTTATCCTAATCAATTTAGTTCAATATATTTTCAAAATGTATTGGTATATATATAATATCAACCCTCATTCATTCACCACCTATAAAATACCTAGAAAACATTGGGAATTCACAAGGAAATTTACAAAAAACACTTAATCAAGTATTCAAGTGAGCAACCCTTCCCTATTTGTCTCTATTTCCATATTATTCATAGGAGTAGTATCCCTATAGGTTTGACTTACTGAAAGAGCATCCTATAGGACATATTTTCCAAGTTACAATATATATCACTCTATATACTTATTTATCATACAATTCATCCTTATGCACACACAATCCAACACTTAGGGTAGAACTACACAATTATGAGGCCCTTTTCATATTATTGGCCATGTAGGCAATGCCCATTAATATAGGGGTCATTGGGGTAACTCGACACCATGTACCCACTAACACATTTTTACCATAGTCACTCCAAAGGTGAAGAAGCTAGGGTTTGATCATTATACAAAGAGTGATAAAATGTGTATGTGATATGTACACACTAGAATAAAGGTGATATAAAACCCATAATTTTATAGGTTATAACATCTATATCTAATCATTATTTTATACTGGATAACTATGTCTAACTTAGACACCAACATCGACACAACCATCCAAATCTTATGCAAGAATCCAAGGCCAAGAGTAAAAAATTATAGAGTTTGATGACTATTCTAGAATCTTAATCTAATCCACTTCCAATCTATTTTGGCCCATATCTACATATTCACACTAAACCAAATAATTACTCTTATTTTTAATTTATTACAATATCAATCAATATATGTACTTTTTATTTTTAACATATCTCAATATTATAAATTCATAATATTGTTTACCTGAGTTTTCAAATTATTTAGCCTATTATAGATATGTTTATCACCATTATTTTTATTCCTTTATATACTCTTAACCCTAGGTAACCCCATACCTATCAGTTTAGGGTTAAACATGATATATAAAAGTGAAAGTATTGGAGTTAAAGAAAGAGAGTCATACCTGAGCTTACATGTGTTGAGTAGGCTTGGATGTGGATCACACATATAATTATGCTTCATATAAACCTACAATAAAACATGTATAAATTTTCCCTTAGAATAAAAATTTTAAATTAAAGATAAGATACTTATAGATAAAATAACAAGGAAAAAATACACCTTTTCATGTATGTGAACCATTGTGTTTTTTGGTACAAAACTGATGACTGGAGAGGGTGGAACCTTTAGAGATTTATTTTGATTTAAAACACCTATATTGGGTTGTGAATTCCCCAATCCTCATTGATAGGATAATGTGATTAAGAGATCAATATGCATTTGAATCCATCATCACACAACTCAAGGTATTGTAGTATCTTAGAATCCCTGTATGAATTTTAATAGATAATTTTGTTGTAAAACTATTCTAAAAACTAGTAAAAAGGCTGAATAAACTATTGTAGATGGAATAAAATAAATTTATAGTTCAAAATAGTATGATCTAATTTTGGTGTATTTAACATAGATAATGACATGACTTACCATTATTTTTACCAAAACTAGTGCAAAACTTGAGCAATAAAGTGATAATGTGCTAAGCACATATACCCAATCTAATATCAACATATATTGATTATGATAACTAAGTAAAATTAACAATATTTTTTAGTATGATTTCTAGGAAGAAATTGAGTATGCATTATGACCACTGAAAAAATATTGTCCTTTTATATTTGTGTAGTGAACTATTTCAACCTAGTCTCTAAGACAAGCCTCTATGTAGGACCCCTATTTTGAGGTGAGTTGTGAATCTTGTGTAAAAAATTAACTTAAAATTAAAAAAATGTGATAATGATGTTATAGAAAGATTGAAATCTTGATTATTAATGATACCATATGATATTTTGGAATCATATTGATAATCCAAGTAGTAATGTATGATTCATGAAGAACTAAACATACATAGTGTCATGTCTAGATAGATGTGAGTAATTTAGGAATGTAGTGAATAAATTATCAAAATTGAGTATTTAAAATTGATATATAACCACTTAGGGAAATATTTATGATATTTATCATTGCATCAACAAACTAGGGAGATACATGATGTTGATCATGGCATCACCAACTGATTAAACATAACAAACATGAGTCATGGTCAATATGCATACATAAAGATAATATGAAAAATCACACAAAACATTGAAGAAGGCCAATGGGACACATATAAGGGACATGCTAAAATATCACTCACACATAAATAAACATGTGATAAAGCTGAGAGCTGCAAACAAGGACACATTCAAATGTATTTAATCCAAATCAATTAATACACAAAAATCATAATGCAAAGAAGTAAACATGATAAGCAAGTATGAATAAGCACAAAATAAATACACAAAATCAATTAATACACAAAATTAATTGGTATCATTAATATATTCAACAACTTAGGTATACAATAAGATAACATCAATATACATATTTTATGTAAAGTATTGTATTGAAGTAAGAATAGAAGGGATAGTAATAGGGTGATAAAACTAGAGTAAAATATGCCCCTAGTGAACTTTTTGTGATGCATAAAATTTATATAAGTTTTTTGACTAGTTTAGATCTGATAAATTAGATCATGTGTTCACTACAACAAGTCCATTGTAATCAAACAAGATCGCATTGCATTACTCTCTAGAGTAGGGTTATTTTGTCTATGTAAATTTTATGGGTTAGAGATAGTACCACCATCTTAAAATAAATATAAAAATGACATGTATGTTATGCAACTCAATCAAGTACACTTGGAAAGAATACTTCATATATATATATATATATATATATATATATATATATATATATATATATATATATATATATATATATATATATATATATGTATATATATATATATATGTATATATATGTATATATATATATATGTATATATATGTATATATATGTATATATGTATATATATATGTATATGTATATATATATGTATATATATATATGTATATATATATATATATGTATGTATATATACATACATATATATATATATATATATGTATATGTATATATATATATATGTATATGTATATATATATATATATATGTGTGTGTGTGTATATATATATATATATATATATATGTATATATATATATATATGTGTGTGTATATATATGTATATATATATGTGTATATATATGTATATATGTATATATACATATATATATATATACATATATATATATATATACTAATCATAAATAAATTGATACAAATGAACTACACATATCATGCATAGGTCCTGGTTTTTAGGATTTTCCCAAATTTATATCATTTTTATATTTTTGAATATATATAACTAATTAGTTACATAATAACCAATGACTCCCATAAGAGACTCATAATAAATATGTCATGTATCTAACACAAGAATTATGACCTCTCACAAGAGGAAAGTATCATGCCACTATGAAGTAATTAGTTTCAATGCAAAATCTAAAAATTGATCTAGCCCTATAACATAAGTGTCGTTGTCATGGTGATAGTTTAGTGTATGCGGTGTATGTTGTTTATCATTTTGAACTCTAGGACTCTTCAGAACCCATCATGGACTATAATAAATTTATGTTGGTGTTCATTTTATAACACTCTTAATGCACTATAATATCAATCTAAGACATCTTGCAGTAGAGAGTGGATCTCTAGAATCTATGAAACAATGTTGATTAAGTTTTTCTTAAAGTATGTGTCCTTGGAGATTTTTCCACTTGTTTCTAAACTTTATACATAGGTTTAACCTTTTTAATTTTTTCAATTGATATATGTGGTGGAAGAATAATAATACTTGGGTAGAGGGGGTATTCATATGAAATGTTATGAATTGTGATAACCTAATTAGAAAAAATGTATTTCAAACATCTATGTACTATAAAAGGTACTTCATGAAGCTATTTAATCTAAGGACACCCTGGTAACATATTAAAAACTCTTCCACTTGGTACTATTATAAACTTAGTGGTCACATGTGTTGGACCAACCTATAGTGGTAATGTGATCTCACTAATAGAACTCTAAACATTGCCATTGAATCCCTTGATTACAATTATTTTAATAACTATACCCTTATTTGTGTATCCAAAATGTGATAGTGCATATATTCACATTTGATCCATTATCAACCATGACACTCTGTATAGGTTGATGATCAATGTAAGATTGATTGAATAGAGATTGTAAATTATAATCATCATTGACTATTTCATGATTTTCAAATGTGAAAAGTGGTCTAGATGGCACTAAAACATGATATGTACCAATGATGTAATTCAATGAATGTTTTGCATCTATATGAGGATGATAAGAAGTTGGTGGAGGGTGTGTATTATATATGTAATGATATTATAATTTATATATTATTTCCTTTTTGGAATAATTATCATTGATGTCAAAGGGTAATCATGAATCTAATTAATGGTGAATGTATTTAGATGAAAGAATTAAATGAAATGAAGGATATTTAATTTAATTGAGTCAATTAAATGTGAAAGTAATGGTCATATTCTTGCATGGAATCGAAGACAAATTAACTATGACTAATGGGATTAAAGAGATAATTATGGTGAAGGTTTCAAGGAAGTTTTTAAGGTTAAAATGGTCCCCAACCTTAGCCAACTTAATTTCAAGGAGTTCTAACCATTCAAATGGACCTTTTCATTTGAAGAGTCGTGACCTTAATTTGTGGCTTTTCATGGGTTATAAATAAGTGCATAACGAGTGGTAAATTAGTATGTTCAAAAGTGGAAGATATAAAAGAAGAGTAGAAATATTTGAAAGAAGAATTTTGTGAGAATATTAAAAATAAAAACTAGAAAGTATAAGGCAGATCATATTAGTGAAAACACTCAAGTGTATATCGAATAGAAAGGAGATAAAGCAATGTTCTATCATATATTGTGTTAGCAACAAATCAAAAATAGAAGAGTGATTCTTGTGAGAAGGTTGGTGCCTCATTTTGAAAATATTAGTGTCTCTTGTTGAGTTGGTTCTTAAAGAAAGGGGTTGGTGCTCCTATAGGTTGGTGCCTAAAAAATTATATTTAGGGTTGGTGCCTATGAATATTTATATTGAGAAATATTTCTTCATAGTTTTCTTTTGAAAGGGTTTTCACATGTATCTGGTATCACTTTGCATTGTGTTATCTTGTGTTATGATTTGACTACTCTAAATATCTTAATTGGAATAAGTGATTAAGTGTTAGAAAAGAAAAGAATATATAATATTGATTCACCCCTCCTCTCAATATTAGCATGTGCTCAATAATTGGTATCAAAGTAGGTTCCTTAAAATTTAGATTAACCACTAGAAAGTAGATTGTAAAAGAACACATAGTTGGATAAAACATTTATGATGGATTTTCCACTAACAAGGCACCATTGTTTGATGGCACAAATTATGCCTTTTGGAGCATAAGAATGAAGATATATATAATGGCTCTTGGGTTTGATATTTGGCAAGAAGTAGTAACCAGGTACCAAATACCATAAATGCCACCAATAAATGCTACTAAAAAGAAGGCTAGAGAGAATAATTCTAAAGCAATGAATGTCATCTTATGCATCTTTTTAGAATCAAAATTCATAAATGTCATGCAATGTGATTCTACAAGAGAGATCTGGGAAAAACTTAAAACTATCTATGAGGGTGATATCAAGGTAAGACAAGTAAAACTCCAAACTCATATGAGACAATTTTAGATTTTAAAGATGAAATTAAAAGAGAAAATTACAAGATACCTACTCTAGGTTGATGAAATAGCTAATGTTATTCAAGGACTTGGAGAAACTATGAAAGAGTCTGCAATCATCCAAAAGGTGTTGAGGTCCTTACCACTAATGTTTGATGTGAAATTCTTTGATATTAAATAAATGAAAGATATAGATAAATTAAATATGGATGAGCTGCTTGAAATCCTCACAACATATGAAATGAGGATCAACTCTGAAAGACCATCAAAAAGAGAAGAAATGTTCAAAGCATCAAGGAAGGAGAAAGTTAAGGAACCTAAGCCAAATGATAGATCAAGTAGTGAAGAAGAGGAAAAGAAGGATCTATTCATTCAAAATATGAAGAAAGGTTTAGGAAAATATAAAGTTAAGTTACCATTCAAATATTTTTATTATGGTAAGATTAGTATTTTTATAGCTAAGTACCCAAATAAAAATAATAATGATGGAGAGGAGAGGAAACCAAAATTCAAGAAGGGATTCAAACAAAATAAAGACAAGAACATATTTGAAAAATAAAATAAAATCTTATACTCAAGGAGGAACTATAGCTCATTCGAGGAAAGTGGATCCAGTGATTCTAATAATGATAATGATGAAACATTGTTCATGACCATAGAAGACAATGCGTTCATAAGTAGAGAAAACTTGGAGGAATAAGAAGACAAAGGTGAGGTAAATCTTGAAGAAGAGATTATATGTGCCTTAGAAGAGATAAAATATATTAAGAAAAATAACATGAAACAAAATATTTTGATTTAGAAATATGAAAAAGAGAGTTAGGACTCAAAATCCAAAATATCATAAGGTCTTGAGGAATCAAAGAAGATAATTGTTGATCTAAAAGTCCAAATTGAAGAGGCAAAGAAAATTGAAGAAGATCTAACAGATCAACTAAAGAAGAAAGGAGAAGATTGTGAAAGGTATGAATCTGAGATTATTACTTTAAAAAGGGATCTAGAAAAGGTGAATACTAAAATAACAAGTGACTTAAAATTTTAGAAAACCACCCAAGTTTTGAATAAGATTCGAGAGAGTCAAAGATCACCATCTAACATGTCGGGTATTGGGTATGCTGGGTGAATATTTTGTCGTCAACTAACTGATGACAAAATGGGTATATCAACCACAGCATAAGGAGATTTATGCCACAAAAAGTTTGGGTTTACCACATCTTAACACGATAAGTCTCTCCTCTCATCAAGGGGAGGTTCCCTATGAATATTTATATGATATATGTATATATAAGTAAGAAAAAATAATACTCAGGGTAGTATGATCGCATCCATCTCTCTTTTTTCAGAGATGATGTCTAAGGAACAAGAGAGATAAATCTTGGTTGTTGGCTAAGAACATTCCTCTTCTTTTAGGAATGGTATCCAGCATAGAACAAAAAATCCCCTGAAGTAGGTAACAAAGTCTACAAGGAAACTTACGTAAGCACAAAGTCTTGTGTTGTCTCCTTTGCTAATTTAGAATACGCGTAACCGTAGAGTGAAACAAAGCACAAAATCTTTGCCTAAAACTACCAAGGATAATAAGATCACCAAGATGAAAGTAGCCCAAAGTCTCTCTTTTATCTTTTAGAAACGTCTTCAGATAATGTCAACACACACACTTTGTTTATTAAATCAAACAGATAAGAGATTATCAAGAAAAAGGACATAAGAACTATTTCCTAAATAATACAAATTACTTCAACACAAAGTCTGAAATAAACCTGTTTCTCATTCATTCGATAAAATATGATTTACAAGTTGAGCACAAAGTCTCAAGAAGTGTCTCAATTTCAGCAGAGTTTTTACTCTCAATTATTCAGAGATCCTTTTATAAAAGAGGTCCCCTCTATATATAGGGAGAAACCTTCAAAATTAAAAAGATTAAAATATAAAAATATCTTACTGAAAGATGAGTCATCTTTGAATTTGAGATATTTTTTTAGATTTTTTACATGTAATTACATATTACAAAATTACATGCACTTTTACATGACAAAAGTGCATGAGAAGAGAGGAAGAGGAGAGAAGGGGAGAAATGGTTCAGCTCTTGCCACCAGACTTCTTCAGATAAGCATCATACATAGTGATAGATGCCTAAATTCCTATACTGTATGGCACAATAGTGTTCTTGAATATGACTCTGGCCCTGATTGTAGCGTCTTTCAATGTTGTGATTGCCTTGGCATGACTAGTTAACCTGGATCTTAGATTATCCAAAATTAATTGAGTATCTAAAATGTTATCCACATAAGTCATTGAGAACACTTTCTCTTCAAAATCCCTCTGGACCATACCTTTGAATTTGCAAATCATCTCTTCAGTTGAGAGAAATTGATTATCCCTTGAGGTGAGATCGCAAGGCAATTCTTCCAGTCTATTCAACAAGCATGTGTCACTTTTCTCGCTAGCATCTTTGGAAGATTTGAGATCTTCAATCAGCTCCTTGAGCACCTGAATACTGTATATCAGTGATTCCTTGATCTCAACATAGGAATCTTTGCTGGCAATGATGTCGATGGATATGAAGGTGCATTTCTTCAGATCCTTCATCTCCCTCCACTTGCTAAGATATTTCTCTGTACTATCAATATCCTGAGAGATAAGAGAGATAAATTCCTCTAAATCCATCCTTACTTTTTTCATCTTGTCTGTCTTCTCAGAAATTTTTGTAAGCAAGGAAACTCCCTGAGTATGCATCTTTTCAATGTAATCCTCTAGCACTTTCCCTTTCATATAGGTTTTCTCTACCTTCTGAATAATAGGGTCATCTATGGAAAAGGCTTTTAGGGTTACTGCTTCAGGGGCAAGGGTGAATTTCCTGACTACTGTAGTCAATTCCTCTACCTTTGCCTTATAGTAATCTTTCATCTTTTTTTCTCTATCGAATTTCTGGACCATGATGTCCATTGTAGACTGTAGATCACTCTTCACACCTTCATGAGTAACTTTCCCTAACTCAACATGAGAAATGGAATAGTTGCTCATGTCAAAACCCTCAAGGGTTGCATCTTCCAGAGGTTTAGCTATCTCCAGAAATTTATGCCCCTTTTCCTCAACCAATTTTGAAAGGATCCTTGGTCTCTTAGGGGCCTTAGCTTTCACTGGCACTATCTTGCCAAAATCAAATTCATCTACAGAGATGGTTAGCTTCTTTCTTTTGGGCATGAAAGTTGACATTCAAGGAGGGAGAGAAGAAGTACTTACTGTGGCAACGGTTTCTACAACTGGTGTTACAGGGGTAACATCTGCACTGCTAGTGGTAATAGTGGGTGCAGTTGGAGTAACTGGTGAAACCTTATCAGCCACTGACTAATCAAGGGTAGAGCTTTCTCCTAGATTGAAAAAAGGAGAAGAGAGGCTAGGTATAAAACCTGAGGAGAAAAGGACATCTCCAAAAGTGCCTTGAGGATTGCCAAACATGAATTTGGAAGGAGAGGCAGCTCCAAAAAAAGGAACACTGATGGGAGAAAGAGGTGAAGAAAATGCTATAAGAGATTGAGGTGGTGAAGGAGAGACATTTGTAAGTGGTTATGCCCCTTCCTAAGAAGGTAAAGGCTTAGTTCGTTGTTGTTCTGAGGGCCTATCCTCTATCTCCATTTTTTGAGTTGCTTGTTCTTGAGAGCTCTATTCTCTAACTCCCTTAACAATTGATTTTGGCTCCTCAACAACCTTTGATTTCTTTGAAACAAAGATAATTCTAGGCTTCTGAGGCCTAGACGGAGAAGGAACATCAACTTTATTCTTGGTCTTGTTTTCTACCTTCTTCCTCATTTTCACTTGGAATTTAGCCTCTGATTCTATAATAAACTCCTTCAGCGTGATCTCTTTGGCTGCTAACCAATCATTGGTGTTAGCCATTATTGGTTTGAATCTCTTCCTCAAAGAAGTCATTTTTTTTTTGGACCACTAAATTGGAGGAAGAGGAGAGTCAGCAACCTTCTCGACCAAGTATTTACTATTGATAATGTTCTTATCATCAAACAAATTAGAGGGAATATTCACAAGTTGTAGATATTTGATCTGCTCTTGAGTCAGCCTGTTGTAGTCCATCCTCCTAATTTTTTTGGCTTTTCTCAGGTCTACCTAGATGTCTTCGATCATAGGCTCATGAAACTAAGTCTTTCTTCTAATCATATCTTTGACACCCCTATAGTCAAAATTATCCCTTCTCTTGAACTGTTTCATAGTAACCAGTTGCATTTCTTTCTCCAAGACCTTTTCTTTGGCTGCAGTCAAAATTGAGTATCTACCAATTTTGATTGGAAACCTAAAACCTATATTTTTCAATTCCATCTGCCTAGTGTGTATGACAACCATTTGTCTACATAGCTCCATTAGGACTAAATTATTAGAAGAAAACTTGGGGAGCATATAGGGATAGCCTTGGAAAAATCCAACCCAAAGATAGCAGAAGGAGGGAAATTGTAGAAACATGCAGCCAAAGTCATTGACGACCGTCCAAGCTTCATTACATACTCTCTTTTGTTTGAGCTCAGAGCTAAAAAGGCACAAAAATATTGTGAAGAAGGCATCATTTACCCTCCTAAAATGACAAATTGATCCTTGCAGTGTTAACTGAGGGTAATATGAGTAGACTGGGGTGGTTTTCTTGTCTCCTTCAATTGTAAAACCTAGAAAGGTTCACATGGAGGCTATAATGTACACCAAGTACGAAGTCATACAGAACTTCAAATTAGTAGATACCTTGGTCAAATGCTCATGAAGAGTGTTATTGATCTACTCACCCCAGAAAATGACTTGATTCTCTTAGAGGATTATCTTGATGAAGGGATACATATATTCGTGGAATTGTGAAGAAGATGGCAGACCTCATACCCTACTGAGGAGAGTAATCAAGTAATCAACCTCTTCTATGAAATCACTCCTTGAAAAATTCCACAGCCATCTAGATAAGTTGGTTATGGGGGTCTTAAGCCACCTATGATTCATCACTCTCTTTGCCCTCAAGAATCCTTGTCATACTCTTTTTATGCCTCGATGAATTCGATTCTCAGCACTTCAATAGCAAGAGGACACATGAAGACTTTATCAATAAATTTAGGTTCCAGCCAAATTATCACATTGCCGCTAGCATCTGACACTGATCTAGTCTCTCTATTGTAGAACTGGGTGCACTAGAGGATGAACTCTATATGATGTGCTGCTACTGGGAAAGAGGCCACTAGATGAATGTTGCTTTCGATTATATTTTTCATCTCAGAGCTCAGGTTCATTTCCTTGGTCCTGGTTATGAACTCAACCATATCCACGTGGTCAAACTTTGTGTCTCTAATGTCATCAACATTAGAAGTGATTGAGGTGATCAAAAAAATGCCCTGGTACTGGTACTTCATGGCCTTTGACTTTTTTAAATAAGTTTTAGACATTAGAATTGGTCTTGATTGAATGGGTGCCAATGAATGACAATCTTCAGGGGGTACTCTAATGATAATCATGATCATGCAATTAAAAAAACTGGGCAAATTAGGAAATTTGCACGTTGGGTGATCATGACCAAAGAAGGGCATTTGACAGGGCCAGGTCAAAAAATGAGGGGAAAAAGGGGAGGAGGTAAAAAAATAAAAAAGATGAAAATTTCTCCAGAGTTAGAGAAATTTGGAGAAAAATTGTAAGGGTGGCAAAATTCACCGCCCAAGTACCTATGCACTTTTGACCTACGTCAGTGGTGAATTTCACTACCGGTGCAGATAAGTAGAAGGGAACCTGTAACGGTGGTGAATTTTGCCATTGATATAGGAGGTGGGGATTGGTAAGTTTTAGGTGGAAAGTTTTCCATCCTTGGGAAAGACTATAGGAAATTTGTGGGAGAGAAGAAGGGCGGGCAATGAATTTTGTCACCCCAATAGGGGAGAAAGAGAGAAGGCTGATGGGGAAGGGAGAGAGAGAGATCAGTGAGAGGAGAAGAGGAAGTGGGCTGACGGCTCTAGGGGAAGAAAAGAAAACCAAACATAAAATTGAAAACACAACTTAAAGAGAGAAAATGAAAATAAATAAATGCCAAATACAAGACCTACCTAGAAAACCACGTGCACTGTGAGCTCAAATTTGCCAAAATACACTTTTACGCATTTGTTAGATCATCCAGAGGTAGAAGGCAGGAGGAGGAGAGGAAGGAATGAATCAAAATGAGGTGAAAAATAGATTAAATGGGGTGAAAATTGACCCCAACCACCTAAAACATGCATCAATAAATGCCATGTGTGAAAATTCAAGCAGTGCAGGGGCAGCAAAATTTGCTGCCCTTACACTGGAAAAAGAAGGGACGTGCAAGGGTGGCAAAATTTGTCGCTCCTACATGTAAAAGAGGAAAAATATAGGGGTAGCAAATTTTTATACTCCTACACATCTAGATGTAGGGGTGGAAAAATTTTTGCTCCTGCATGTTGGAAGGAAAAATGTATTAACAGCAAAAATTGTCGCTCATGCATGAAAATAGAAGAAAAACACTAACTCTAAAAAAGCCAAATTTTGGTCCCTTGGTCATATCAAGAATGTAACAACTTTCACATTTTGGGGAAAATGTAATGAAAATATGTTATGAACTTTGAATGGTGTCGGTTAAGTAAGTATGACAATGAGAAAAATCCATCTCGAAAATGATCTTAGAGAGATAAAGGGTGAAATAGACAAGTTTCATAGGGGGTTGTTCCCAAAAATGAGATGATCTAATTTTAAAAACAACAACTAGCTCCTATTGGGGAACTTCTATTGATCGAATTGATCAATGGGAGTAGAAACTAGTCTCTAAGTGCCTTCATCCAAGCCATTAGGCTATGGAGTCATGCAAAAAAAATGAAAAAAAACAAACAAAATATAAAAACTATACGTATATACCAGTGGATCCATCTAAACTTCAAGGATTGAAAAGCTTCAAATGTTGCCCACTATGGGGTAGTGCAAATGGCATTCCATCCTAATACTCTAACAAGAAACTACTCTCACCATAGAGCTGTTGAATGGCAAATGAACCTTTCCATAAAGAGTCAAATTTGCCGTGCATTTCCTTCAGTTCTCACCTCTTGTCCCACAACAAGACTTGATCTCTAACTTGAAAATCACGAACTTTAGAATTTTTATCAAAAAAATTATTCACTTGATTCTGATGCACCATAATCTGGTCCACCACCATGGTTCACTGCTCATTCAGTTTGGTCAGACACATGATTCTTTTGCCGATCAAACTTTTGAAGGTTGAATCTTCGATTGTTTTGGCTAACCTGAGCACTAGTAGTTATAGAGTGATGGGTATCTCTACATTCAAACCGTATAGAAGTTAGAAAGGTGACATACCTATGGCCCTCTTGGGTGTAATCCCATCCACCCATAAAGCATCAAACAGTGCTTTGTGCCACGTTCTCTGATTATCATCTACCAACTTCCTAATAATAGTGACCAGGTTCTTATTTCTCGATTCTACTTGGCCATTTCCCTGTGGGAAATAATCTGAAGTGTGGGATAAGGTAATCCCATAATAAAAATAGAATTGATTAATTTCATGTGAAGAAAAATAGGCTGTATTATCTGTTATAATTTTGAGTGAAACTCTAAACCGAGAGATGATATTTTCTTTAAGAAAATTACACACCACTTCAGATGTAGTGTGCTTGGTTGGGATGGCCTCCACCCATTTGGTAAAGTAATCAGTCACCATGAAGACATAATCATGTCTGGCACTCGAAGATGGGATAACTATGCCAATGAATTCAATACCCCACTGTTGAAAAGGCTCTTTGATTATTACTGGCTTGAGAGGCAATGGAGCCAGTTTAAGCTTTCTGATGAACTTTTGACACAATTTGCATCTACACACCCATTTATAGGCATCTTGAAATAGTGTAGGCCAATAGTACCTTGCTCACAAAATCTTGTGCACTATCACCAGTGCAAAAAATGTCCTCCATAGGCCAAATTGTGGAAAGACTCCAAGAGTTTATCTTATTGTACCTTATTGACACAATGAAGAAATGTCCCATCTAGGTTCCTTTTGTACAAACCATTATCCCACAAAACATAACTAGTAGCCTTTAGTTTAACATTCCATTTTTTCTTATAAGAGAGATGAGTGGGACACTCACCATAGGTTAGAAGATGGGCAATGTCAAAATACCACTCATCAGTATTGGTAACAAAGAGGACCGCAGGCATGCTTTCGATCTCTATTTCTTCATTTTGTATTCCCTCAGGAATGTTGTTGGCAATCAACTGACAAAGACCCTTTCCCCACACGATTTTGGCAGGTTTGATGTCTAGATCAAACTCTTGAATCTTGGCAATCTAATTACCCCTCTTCATACCAAACTCCTGTTGAGTCAAAATGGACTTCACTATTGTATCAAGCACCAAAACCTCAGTGTTGGAATATTTCAGCTCATGAGCCTTGAGTGGACAACTCATGAAGGAAAGAGGAAATTCTACGCCTTCTTGGTTTTGTTGAACTAAAATAGCTAAGAGTGTATGGTCTAAAGCATAATTGTACATTTTGAAGGATTGGTGCGCAAATGATTACTTCTTTGATGTCTCTGAAGGCTAATTTTCCCTCTATAGTCCACTTGAAGGTAGCATTTCCTTTCATCATATTGATGATGTGGCAAGTCTTCTCAGCAAACTCAGGGATGATTTTTTGAAGAAAATTCACCTTTCTAAAGAAAGAGTGAACTGTAGTTTTATTGGTAGGTAGAGTAAGTTATTGAATGTATTTGACTCTTTTTGAGTCAATTTTAATACCTTCTCAGGACACAATGTGTCTGAGAAGTTTCCCTTCAGTCACCCCAAAGATATATTTCTTTAGATTTAGAGAAATATCGTTATGACGACAGCGTTCCAGTATTCTTTGTAAATGGTGGACATGGTCAGAACAGTGCTTTGAAAATACCATCAAATCATCCAAGTATACTACAATGAACTTACCCATTTCATCTTTGAAAGCGAGGTCCATCACTCTTTGAAATATGGCACCTATGTTTATCAAATTGAAAGGCATTCTTTGATAGGCGAAGGTGCCCCAAGGTGTGGTGAAAGCAGTCTTATGCTGATCTGCTTTTCCAACTTTAACTTGATTGTACCCTGAGAAACCATCCAGCATTGATAACATCTTTGAACCTATTACCAACTACATAACTTGATCCATGATAGGGAGAGGGTAGTTATCTTTTAAAGATAACTGATTCAAGTTCTTGAAATCTACGTAGATTCAAATTTCACCATTTTTATTTCTGACAGGCACTATGTTGGCTATCCATGTGGAGTGATGGATTGGAAAAATTATCTAGGCATCAAGCATTTTTTGTATCTCAGCGAAAATGGTACTTGAGATTGTTGGATTATATTACCTATATTTTTGCTTGTAAGGCGCGGAGTTTGCCTTAAGAAGAATGTCGTGGTGAATGTCATCAAGCCTATGTGATTTCAGGTCACCATAGGAATATACTAAGACATCTATATATTGGCAAAGTAGATTGGCCAGCTTGAATCTCTCCTCATAAGTACAGTATTTCCCAATGTTCACCATCTTAGGATCTCCCTTGGTTCCCAGGTTTACTTGATCAAAATTTTGAGAGGAGTTTGAATCTGTTCGCTATTGTTTGATAAACCTGTCATGGTTATCAAACAATTTTTCTAGGGAAACTAGACTTTTGAGAATCTTATTCCCTTTAAGCTATAGGAAATCTTCACCAGTGTTTGCATTTGACTCAGAAGTTGCTTCACATTTTTGAAGTTCACTTCCTTCAAAATGCAATTGTTTAAAACTATCCTTTTGCTCTAAGAAGGAGATGATTTGATCATCATTGTTGAACACTTACCAATGGCTGGCATTATCAGGTACACTTGGCCGAAAGACAAGTTCAATAGTGCACTTATATCCTTTAAAATTTGGGTGGGGAATAAAGAGAGTAGTAGAAACAGCCAATGCATCCGCTCAGTCATTGAATTCTCTTAGAATGGCAGAGATGTTGAAAGCATCAAAATTATCAATTTGGTCCCAGACAAGATTGTGATAGTGGTGCAATCTTTCATTCTTGGTTTGATAGAGGTTTCTTACCTAGAAAACCACCAATTCGATGTCCCCTCTAGCATGGAGTAGTTTAATGCCCTTTTCTCTAGCAGCTTGTAATCCAAGTAATAGGAATTCATACTCAATTATGTTATTGGTGTTGTTGAATTGCAACTTGTAGGATAAATGAATAATATCTCCTTGAAGAGATACCAACACAACTTCAGCTCTTGAACTAGTAGAAGAGCAGCTGCCATCAAATTCTAAGATCCATACCTCACTAGACACCGCTTTTCCTTTGAAAACTTCTTCATTTGGGGGAAGAGGTTCTCCCATGCATTCATTTTGCTTTGCTGATTCTCCCATTTTGTCAGCTAAACACATTTCCAAATTGTCACCTGTAAGAGTTTTGTCAGATGCCTCATGGATCTCATATGTAAATAGGAAGTAGTTTTCCATGCTAGAAGACTCAAATAAAATTTGAGCTTCTAGTGCTGATGATTGGGTGACTACATATCTTGCCTCTTTCTCAAGAAGCAATTTCTTCATAACACCTTGAATTTGGATTCTCACTTCTGACAAGTCCATGCTCAGCTCACCTCCAACATCCTTGTAGAAATTCCACTTAAGCAGGATGTCGTAAGAGGCTGGAACATCAGCCACTAGAACCACCTTTTTTATCTTCTTTTCTGTAAAATCTATGAAAGCAAATTGGGCATCTTTAATCTAACCAAGGAGAGGGACTTGCTTATTTTCCATAGAAAAACACCTCCTAAAATTTTTGGTCAAAGTTAGACCAAGGGAATTTGCCACCTTGTCGAGCATCACATTATCTGAGGCTCTAGAGTCTATTATGCAATTGCTCAATTTGTAACCATTTATTAGTAGGGAAACATAAAAAGGTTCTATTTTCTTAGGAGCAATAGGAGGAGTCACGACAAGATTATTTTGGATGGATTTATCCTTGGGGGGATCATGAACAGCTTTTAAAGAATCTTGTCCTATGGGGATGGCTTTATTTTTCACATATTCTACCAACCTATCAAATTGTTCAAGGTTAGCCCTCAAATATTCAATCTCTATCATTTGGATCTTATTCTTTCTAGCGTGATCAATTATATCAAATAATTGAAAAGAATTTAAAATAGAGGAAGAGAGTCCATCATCTGGGTCTTTAGTGGGTGTGGGACTGGTCTGAGTAATAGAGGTGGAAGGTATGGGGTAGTTGGAGGTACTTACTTTTTTGTGAGTTACCTGATCTTTTGATTGAGGAAGAAATGGAGTCCCTCATTTAGCGATGGAAACCACCAGCCGAGATTCTTCTTCTACTTTTCCTTTGTCAACCTGTAGAGCTGACTGGTTTTGAGATATGGTAAAAATAGCATAAGATCCATCCAACCCTTCTCCTTTACTTCTAGCTTCGTCTTGGTAATCCAAGAAGCCAATATTGGAGTCGCTAGCTAATTCTTCTTCCTACTCTTTGAAGGGATTAGCATTATCTTGTTGGTCCAACTCAGGGTGGAGCGCAAAGTCATGTTTAGCCTCTAGGTAACCAACCACTGAATTGACAGTTGATGCTTCAATGGCCAGTTTCCCTAGAGGGGGAGGCAAGAGATTTGGTTGCCCTTGGTTTTAGGTAGCATTGCCTTGATATTGTTGATTCTAGAATGTTCTTGGCATATCTTGATAGGTGGGAATAGACATACCTTAGGCCATTTGTCTCTTCAAAGCTATCAGTTTATTTGTTAATTTTTGCACCATAGGGTCTGTAGTGCTTATAGAGGAGCTTTCAGCAGATGAAGAGTATCTATTTTTATTAGAGTCTTTTCTGATCTTACCTACCAGGATAAGATCATCCTCAATCTCAGTAGCCAAATTTTGAACTAATGTGAGATCTATAGGGCTAGCTCAATTCAACAGGAAACTTACTTTGGGAAGTTACGAGTTGATAAAAAAGCACTTAAGATTCTCTGGTGTGGGCTAAGTGATGGTTGGAATCTGGTTCCTTAACTTATTGATTTTGGCTATGAAATCCCTCATGGATTCCTAGGATTCCTTTTTCATTTGTGTCAGCTACGCTAAAAAGGTGTGTGCATCTTCAACGAGTTTAAATTTAGCTTCAAATTTAGACTTTAGTGTATTCCAGTCAATTATAGTTTAAGCTTGAAGGTAGTAGAACCAATTCATGACAACGCCTTGCAGAGTTTCTACAAAAAGTTTCACTGCTACGTCTTTGAATTTTGCACTGATTACACTGCATGCTATAGAGAAGGCGGAAATATGCTCATCAGGATGAACCTTCTTGTCACCAAAAAACTTGGGAAAATTTTTCCTAGAACTACGAGGTAGTTCATGCAAGGGTGGGGTCAAATTAAGAGGACCAAAAGAATTGCCCCACAGACCTTGAGCCATTATGATAGAATAATTAAATGGTAGGATAACAAATCTTGGTAGGGTCAATAAAGATAAAGCCTTACCAGTATTGAGGCTAGAAGCTTCACTAGGTATGGGAGATCTAGCATTTGTAGGAGGGAATCTCCTAATTTGTTGAAGACAAGATGATGAAGGAGAAATCTCAAAATTATTTTGCTGCACCAGCTCAAATATAGGATCAACAAACCCTAAGCTCTCTGGCCTTGTGTGTACGGTGGATCTACCAGAGTGTCAAATGAAAAAGGGATTGAAACTACTTCAAGTTAAAGCTTGAGGCTTCAAAATGCATGTTTGTATCCCTATTGGAGTCGCCAAAAAGCTGTTGGGTGAATATTTTGTCGTCAACTAACTAATGACAAAATGGGTATATCAACCACAATACAATGAGATTTATGCCACAAAAAGTGTGGGTTTACCACATCTTAATGAGATAAATCTCTCCTCTCATCAAGGGGAGATTCCTTTTGAATATTTATATGATATATGTATATATAAGTAAGCAAAAAATAATACTCAGTTTAGTATGATCGCATCCATCTCTCTTTTTTTAGAGATGATGTCCAAGGAACAAGAGAGAGAAATCTTGGTCATTGGCTAAGAACATTCCTCTTCTTTTAGAAATTGTATCCAACATAGAACAAAAAATCCCCTGAAATAGGTAACAAAGTCTACAAGGAAACTTACATAAGCATAAAGTCTTGCGTTGTCTCCTTCATTGATTCAGAATATGCGTAACCATAGAGTGAAACAAAGCACAAAGTTTTTGCCTAAAACTACTAAGGATAATAGGATCACCAAGATGAAAGTAACTCAAAGCCTCTCTTTTATCTTTTAGAAATGTCTTTAGATAATGTCAACACACACACTTTTCTTATTAAATCGAACAGATAAGAGATTATCAAGAAAAAGGACATAAGAACTATTTCTTAAATAACACAAATTACTTCAACACAAAGTCTGAAATAAACCTATTTCTCATTCACTTGATAAAAAATGATTTACAAGTTGAGCACAAAGTCTCAAGAAGTGTCTCAATTTTGGCAGAGTTTTTGCTCTCAATTATCCAGAGATCTTTTTACAAAAGAGGTCCCCTCTATATATAAGGAGAAACCTTCAAAATTAAAAAGATTAAAATATAAAAATATCTTAGTCAAAGATGAGTCATATTTGACTTTGAGATATTTTTCTGAATTTTTACATGTAATTACATATTACAAAATTGCATGCACTTTTACATGACAAAAGTGCATGAGAAGAGAGGAAGAGGAGAGAAGGGGAGAAATGGTTCAACTCTTGCCACCAGACTTCTTCATATAAGCATAATACATAGCAATAGATGCCTGAATTCCTATACTATTTGGCACAATGGTGTTCTTGAAGTTGACTCTAGCCCTGATTGTAGCGTCCTTCAATGCTGTGATTGCCTTGGCATGACTAGTTAACCTGGATCTTAGATTATCCAAAATTAATTGAGTATCTAAAATGTTATCCACAGAAGCCATTGAGAACACTTTCTCTTCAAAATCCCTCTGGACCATACCTTTGAATTCACAAATCATCTCTTCAACTGAGAGAAATTGATTATCCCTTGAGGTGAGGTCACAAGGCAGTTCTTGCAGTCTATTCAACAAGCCTGTGTCACTTTTCTTGCTAGAATTTTTAGAAGATTTGAGATCTTTGATCAGCTCCTTGACTACCTAAATCCTATATATCAGTGATTCCTTGATCTCAACATAGGAATCTTTATTGGCAATGATGTTGATGGATATCAAGGTGTGTTTCTTCAGATCCTTCATCTCCCTCCACTTTTTAATATATTTCTCTGTACTATCAATATCTTGAGAGATAAGAGAGAGAAGGTCCTCTAAATCTGTCCTCACTTTTTTCATCTTGTCTGTCTTCTCAATAACTTCTATAAGCAAGAAAACTCTCTAAGTATGCATCTTTTCAATGTAATCCTCTAGCACTTTCCCTTTCATATAGGTTTTCTCTGCCTTCTGAATAACAGGGTCGTCTATGGAAAAGGCTTCTGGGGCTGTTGCTTTAGGGGCAAGGGTGAATTTCTTAACTACTACAGTTAATTTCTCTACCTTTGCCTTATAGTAATCTTTCATCTTTTTTCTCTGTCAAATTTATGGACCATGATGTCCATTGTAGACTGTATATCACTCTTCACACCTTCATGAGTAACTTTCCCTAGCTCAACATGAGAAATGGAATAGTTGCTCATGTCAAAACCCTCAAGGGTTGCATCCTACAGAGGTTTAGCTATCTCAAAAAATTTGTGCCCCTTTTCCTCAACCAATTTTGAAAGGATCCTTGGTCTCTTAGGGACCTTAGCTTTCACTGGCACTATCTTGCCAAAATTAAAATCATTTGCAAAGATGGCTAGCTTCTTTCTTTTGGGCATGAAAGCTGACATCCAAGGAGGGAGAGAAGAAGTAATTACTATGGAAATAGTTATTATAGCTAATGTTATTGAGGTAATGTTTGTACTGCTAGTGGTAACAATGGGCGTGGTTGGAGTAACTGGTGAAACCGTATCGACCGCTGACTAATCAAGGGTGGAGCTTTCTCCTATATTGAAAGAAGGAGAAGAGAGGCTAGGTATAGAATCTGAGGAGCAAAGGATGTCTCTAGAAGTGCCTTGAGGATCCCCAAACATGAATCTAGAAGGAGAGGTAGCTTTAGAAGAAGTAACACTGATGGGAGAAAGAGGTGAAGGAGATGCTATAGGAGATTGAGGTGGTGAAGGAGAGACATCTGTAAGTGGATGTGCCCCTTCCTAGGAAGGTAGAGGCTCAGTTCTTTGTTGTTCTGAGGGCCTGTCCTCTATCTCCATTTGTTGAACTACCTATTCCTGAGAGCTCTATTCTCTAACTCCCTTAACCGTTGATTTTGGCTCCTCAACAACCTTTGATTTCTTTGAAACAAAGATGATTCTAGGCTTGTGAGGCCTAGACAGAGAAAGAACATCACCTTTATTCTTGGTCCTATTTTTTGCCTTCTTCCTCATTTCCACTTGGAATTCAGCCTCTGATCCTATAATAAACTCTTCCGGCATGATCCCTTTAGCTGCTAACCAATCATTGGTGTTAGCCAATATTGGTTTGAATCTCTTCCTCAAAGAAGTCAATTCTTTTTGGGACCACTAAATTGGAAGAAGAGGAGAGTCAGCAACCTTCTCGGCCAGGTGTCTACTGTTGATAATGTTTTTATCATCAACCAAATTAGAGAGAATATCTGCAAGCCCTAGATATTTGATTTACTCCAAAGTTAGCTTATTGTAGTCCATCCTAATTTTTTTGGCTATTCTCAGGTCTACCCAGATGTCTTCGATCATAGGCTCATGAAACTGAGTCTTTCTTTTAATCATATCTTTGACACCCCTATAGTCAAAATTTTCCCTTCTCTTGAATTGTTTCATAGTAACTAGTTGCATTTCTGTCTCCAAGACCTTTGCTTTGGCTGCAGTCAAAATTAAGTATCTACCAATTTTGATTGGAAACTTGAAACCTAGTTTTTTCAATTCCATCTACCTAGTGTGTATGACAACCATTTGTCTACATAGCTCCATTAGGACTAACTTATCAAAAGGAAACCTGGGAAGCATATAGGGATAGCCTTGGAAAAAGCTAACCTGAAAATAGCAGAAAGAGGGAAATTGTAGAAACATGTAGCCAAAGTCATTGACGACCATCTAGGCTTCATCAGATACTCTTTTTTGTTCAAGCTGAGGGTCAAAAAGGCATAAAAATACCACAAAGGAATCATTTACCCTCTTAAAATGACGGATTGATCCTTGCAGTGTTAACTGAGGGTAATATGAGTAGACTGGGGTGGTTTTCTTGTCTCCTTCAGTTGTCAAACCTAGAAAGGTTTGCATGGATGCTGCAATGTACACCAAGTACGATGTCATATAGAACTTTGAAGTAGTAGATACCTTGGTCAATTTCTCATAAAGAGCATTGCTAATCTGCTCACCCTAAAAGATGACTTGCTTCCCTTGGAGGATTATTTTGATGAAGGGATACATCCATTCATGGAATTGTGAAGAAGACGACAGACCTCATACCCTATTAAGGAGAGTAATCAAGTCACCAACCTCTTCTATGAAATCACTCTGCGGGAAATTTCACGGCCATCTGGACAAGTTAGTTCTGGGGGTCTTAAGCCACCTATGATTCATCACTTTATTTGCCCTCTCAGGGTCCTTGTCATACTCTTTCTATGCCTTGATGAAGTTGATTCTCAGCACTTCAGTAGTAAGAGGACACATGAATACTTTATCAATAAATTTGAGGTCCAGTTGAATTATCACATTGAAGCTAGCATCTGACACTGATTTAGTCTCTCTATTGTAGAACTGGGTGCACTGGAGGATGAACTTCATATGATGTGCCACTACTAGGAAAGAGGCCACTAGATGAATGTTGCTTTTGATTATCCTTTTCATCTCAGAGCTTGAGTCTATTGCCTTGGTCCTAGTTATGAACTCAGCTATATCCATGTGGCTAATCTCTATGTCTCTAATGTCGTTGACATTAGAAGTGACCAAGGTGATCAAAAAAATGCCTTGGTATTGGTACTTCATGGCTTTTGACTTTTTCAAAAAAGTTTCAGACATTGGATCTGGTCTTTATTGAATGGGTGCCGATGAATGATAATCTTTAGGGGGTACTGCAATGATAATCATGATCGTGCAATTAAGGAAAATTAGGCAAATTGGGAAATTTGCACATTGGGTGATCATGACCAAGGAAGGGCATTTGATAGGGATGGGTTAGAAATCAGGTCAAAAAATGAAGAGAAAAAGGGGAGGAGGTAAAAAATGAAAAAGATGAAAATTTCTCCAGAGTTAGATAAATTTGGAGGAAAAATGCAAGGGTAGCAAAATTCACTGCCCAAGCATGTAAAATGGCTTGCATGCATGGGCGATGAATTTTTCCACCCTTGCATGTAAGGGGGAGAAAAAGGGCATGGGAAACAAAATTTTCCACCCATGCATGTTTGGTAGGAAAGTGCAAGGGCAGTGAATTTTGCCACCCATGCACTTTTGACCTGTGTCGGTGGTAAATTTTTTCATCTATGCAGATAAGTGGAAGGGAACCTATTTCGGTGGCAAATTTTTCCACCGACACAGGAGGTGGGGAATGGTAAGTTCTAGGCAACAAGTTTGCCATCCTTGGGAAAGACTATAGGAAATATATGGGAGAGAAGAAGGGGGGTGGCAAATTTCACCACCCCAATAGGGGAGAAAGAGAGAAGGCCGATGGGGAAGGGAGAGAGAGAGATCAGCAAGAGGAGAAAAAGAAGCGGGTTGACGACTCTAGGGGAAGGAAAGAAAACCAAACAGAAAATTGAAAACACAACTTAAAGAGAGGAAAAGAAAATAAATAAATGCCAAATATAAGACCTACCTAGAAAACCATGCACGTCGTGAGCTCAAATCTATTAAAATGTACTTTTACCCATTCACTGGATCATCTAGAGGTAGACAACAGGAGGAGGAGAGGAAGGAATGAATCAAAATGAGGTGAAAATGGATTAAATGGGGCAAAAATTGACCCCAACCACTCAGTGTGCATGGCAGTAAATGTCATGCATGAAAATTGAGGTAGTGCAGGGGTGGCAAAATTTGCCACCCTTACACTGAAAAAAGAAGGGACATTAGGGGCAGCAAAATTTGCTGCTCCTACGTGTAAAAGAGGAAAAATGTAGGGGGAAAAAAAATTTCCACTCCTACACATCCAAATGCAGGGGCGGAAAAAATTTCCACTCCTACATGTTGAAAGGAAAAATGTACTAATGGCCAAAAATTGCCACCCATGCATGAAAATAGAAGAAAAACACTAACTACGAAAAAGCCAAATTTTGGTCCCCTAGTCGTATTAAGAACATAACAAATTTCACATTTTGAGAAAAATGTAATGAAAATATGTTACAAACTTTGAATGGTGTCAGTTGAGCAAGTACAAGAATGAGAAAAACATGTCTCGAAAATGATCTTAGAAAGACAAAGGGCAAAATAGACAAGTTTCATAGGGGTTTGTTCCCAAAAATGAGCTGAGCTAATTTTGAAAACAACAGGGTATGAGAAGGAAAAAGAAAGCTAAGAGAAATATTGAAACTCTTAAAGAACCTATGAAAAAGGAGACCAAGAAGGAAGAAGGCCAAGAGATAAAAGCTAGCTCTATTAACAAAGAAAGCAAAGGAGAACAAAACTTTAGGAGACCACTTGCTCTAAGATATGCCAACAAAACTAGGTTTGGTAATTATTTTGATGAATATTATTATTATTTCAATCATTTTGGTCATAAGAAATTAGATGATAAAAAAAGAGCCAAGGATATTGAAGTCTGGAGTAGAAATAAAGGAACCTATGGAGCTTCAAACATAAGCTACAATTTATTTGCTCCACTATCAAAATTTGATGAAGAAGTTATAGTCTATTATAAGTTCAAAAACTATGAACATATAACACACTATTGTAAAAAAAAATTAGAATATGTAAGATAAGATTATAATTTCAAGGCTCTAGTGATAAATAAAAGGGAACCAATAAAGAACTAGAATAAGAAGCAAGAAGAATCCATGATCATTTAAATATCATTCCATGCTAGAGATGAAGGACAATAATGGCTCATTGATAGTGCATGTGTGAGACACATTATTGGAGATAAAATCAAGTTTATCTCATTAAAAAGGGTCAATTAAGGCATGGTGAAGTTCAGAGACAACACTACATCTAGAATAATAGGAAAAGGTACGCTTAGTCTTGATAATGGAAGAACCAAAATAGAGAATGTGTTATATGTGGAAGGGTTAAAGCATAATATTATAAGTGTGAGATAAATGTGTGATCAAGGATACACACTCAAGTTATTTATTTAAGGCTAAAAGATTAGAAAAAGAGATATGGGAGAGATAATTGTAGATACTCACAGGACAATAAATAATTTATACATGCTTATATAAGTCAAAAGAGAGAAGTGTTGTCTGAGTCAATCTAAATAAAGTTAGATATGGAATATAAGAATGGGCCATATAAATTTTTATAACCTTAAAAATATTGGTAAGAATCAAAATGTAAGAGACATTCCAAAGATAACAAAGCCATCAAGCATGTTTTGTAAGCAATGTTAGCATGGGAAGGAGATCAGGACAAGATTCAAAATGAAGTAATATTCCACCAGGAAGAAATTAGATATCATTCATACAAATTTGTGTAGACTCACTAGAATGAAAAGTATACAAGGTGAGAGTTATTTTGATGATTACAATAGAATGACATGGGTTACATTTTTGAAATAAAAATCTAAGGCCTTTAGTAAATTCAAAGCATTTACAACATTAATTAAAAATGAAACTAGTTTAAAGATCAAATGCTTAAGTATAGATATAGGAGGTGAGTTCATATCAAATTAATTCATTGAATATTATGAATACCATTGGATAAAAAGATAGTACTCAACTGAAAGAACTCCATAATAGAACATGGTAGTAGAATGAAATAATATGACTGTCCAAGAAATGGCTGGGATAATGTTGAATGAATCCAAGTTATCAGATATATATTGGAGAGAATTTGTCCACATAACTATATATATCCTAAATAGGGGGAAAATAAGAGTCAATAATGACAAGACCTCATATGATTTATGGATGGGAAGACCAACTTTCATCAAATATTTCAAAGTATTTGGAAGTAAGTGCTTTATTAAGAGGACTGAAGATGATTTGGGGAAATTTGACTTAAGCGTTGATGAAGGAATTTTTATAGGATATTCCACTAAAAGCAAGGCCTATAAATGCTATAATAAGATAATGCAAACTATTGTAAAAAGTGTTAGTGCCAGAGTAGATGAAACTAGAACTTAGAAGGCAAGTGATCGATTAGATGAACCAGATATCATTAAATAAGAATATGTTAAAGTAGATAAGATGGATGAAGATGAATGACAAGACACCAAGGAACCATCTCATTTCATTCAAAATAACCATGCTAAAATCCAAATCATTGGTAATATATATGTAGGAGTATAGACCAAAAGAAGGATTGTAAGAAATTCTAAACAAGTAATTTTTTCTTTGTTATATAAAATGCAGCCTAAGAATTTTTCAAAAGTGAGCCATGATGAACATTGGGTAAAAGTAATGGAATAAGAGAAAAACCAAATTTAAAAGAATGAGATGTGGGTGTTGGGGATCAACCAATAATTTGATTACACTTATGAAAGTAATAAACCATGGAATTAAATCAAATAGATAAGTAACTAGAATGATAAATAACACATAATATGAGAGGTAACACACAATTGTATTCAACTCATTACAAAGGAAATTACAATAAAGAGATCACACTCTTCTCCACCTCTACAAGGCCTTCCACACCTCAAGGGCTCCCAGTAATCTTCCTTCCTGAGTAATCTTCTCTCATAGGTCATAACACACAGCTAACACAAGTTGTTGTTCACCTCATTGTACATCTGGTACAATTGAGTATGAACCGGTACTCCAAGTAGATCTAACCATGATCCTACTCCTGATGTATTGCTGTCACCTTGGATCTAGCTCCCCCGTCGATCTCCTTTCTGACCCTCGCATTCACACACCCCAGCAGACCAACCTTGATCTTACTTATCACATGTAGATCTCCACCATGATCCTGCAACACCCTGCATATCAAACCTGATCTTACATACATGGGGAATCCTACTTGATTCCACCATGGGAAGAACTCTCCAAGTTCCACACTTGGGTTCTACAAGTTCAACACTTAACAATACAACCCATGAGTCTATTATATAGATCTCATGCATACACTAATTTAGACAAGCAGCTCAAAGACTCAAACTAGTCTTTAACATGCAAACTCTGTGTTCACTTAACTGACTATTTGTCAATAGTAGTTCTGACTGCCACAGGCGACCGACGTCAGTCCCTGCCTTCCTGGAGGTGACCGACGCCAGTCGATCTCCTGTCGATGCCGGTTTCCCTTGCACTATCCCTTGACCGACGTCAGTTGTGTCCTACCGATGTCGGTGACTGTCAAGCTCCAAAAACCACCTGTTTGCAATAAGGTAAAGCTTTTAGCTCCACACCCTAATAATCTCCCACTTGGAGATAAAGAGCTGCACCTGTACCCATACCAGTACTCTGTCTAATCTGCATCCTAGCTTGTATTCCTCTTCAAGCTCCCACTTGAAGACAACCCACCACACTCCTTGTGGTGTTAATCCTGTGCCTGAATTTCTTCATCCTTCTGCCTTGCTATACTCCCACTCAAACAGCAACCCCTGTGAGTAACCTATAATCAACAACACTTAACAGATCTGAACCACCTGTTAGTCAAACTCGCTCTGAGAACGTCCAACCTTGCTCTAATACCACTTGTTGGGGATCAACCAAAAATTTGATTACACTTATGAAAGCAATAAACCATGGAATTAAATCAGATAGATAAGTAACTAGAATGATAAATAGTAAAGAACAAGAGATACAAGAAACCACCCTAAAAACTTGTATTAAACTCTTTACAGAAGGAATACAATTGAAGAAACTTCTTTCTTCCACACCTCTCTCAGATGTACAGATCTCTCTCTAGATCTCTTTCCCTCAAGAGCTCTCTCTCTCAAGTACAATCAACTCCAACAACTTGGATTGATTCACCTATACAATTTTGTACTGTTCTTCAACATTCAATACACTGAACTACAATAAGCTAAGAAGATCTTTCCTACATATACAATTAGGAAACTTGAGCATGCACTTACAACCAACAGTTAAGCCTCTTGAACAAGGGCTCTAAAAATAGTCTTACTAATAATAGAGATGCGGACTTAAGACTACAACTTAATCTCATCATGCAAACACTCGGTTCTGTCCTCGAAAATAGCTTTTTGGATGCACAGGTAACCGACGCTGGCATCTCTTCAACTGCTCCTGACCGACGTCAGTCTCTCCTGACCGATGCTGGTGATTGTGTAAACTTGCAACTGTTAAAATGCGCTCCTTGGTGAAGCTTTTAGGCTCCACACCTTAACAATCTCCCACTTGGAGATAAACAGCTGCACCAGTACCTGTACAGCAACATCTTTTACCTCCTCCATCTTCAACTCAATCATGAAGACCAACAGAAGTTGAATGAAGATTCAACTTCTCCTTTGTAACTGGCTTGGTTAACATATCAGTAGGATTCCTATTTGTATGGATCTTCTCCAGCTTCAACTCACCATCCTCCAATACCTATCTTATGAAGTGGTACCTAAGCTGTATATGCTTGGTTCTTGAATGAAAGGTTGAATTCTTAGCATAATGAATGGCACTCTAACTATCACTATATAGTCTAAAACTCTCTTGCTCCTTTCCAATCTCTTCCATGAACCGTGTCATCCATATCATCTCTTTGCTAGCCTCTGTGGCTGCAATATACTCTGCTTCTGTAGTTGACAAGGCAACAACCTTCTGCAACTTTGATATCCAGCTAACTGTCGTTCCACCAACAGTGAAAACATAACTTGTGGTGCTCCTCCTGCCATCCAAATCACCTACCATATCTGAATCTACATAACCATGTAGAGAAGTATCTGAACCTCCATAGCACAAATGCCTACTACTGGTTCCTCTCAGATATCTAAGGATCCACTGAACTGCTTTCCAGTGTTCCTTTCTTGGATTGGCCATATACTTACTTACAACTCCCACTGCTTGGGCAATATCCAGTCTAGTACACACCATTGTATACATTAAACTCCCTACTGTGGAAGAATATGGAACTTTACTCATGTAATCTACCTCATCATATGAATTAGGACATTGTTCTTTACTCAACTTAAAATGTCCAGCCAAAGGTGTGCTTACTGGTTTTGCATCCTGCATATTGAACCATTTCAACACCTTGTTCACATAATCCTCTTGAGACAAAATCAACCTATGATTTTTCCTGTCTCTCTTAATGCTCATGTCAAGGATTTTATTTGCTGCTCCCAAATCCTTCATGGCAAATGTTTGAGCTAATTTCACCTTAAGCTCAGAGATATCCTGCATGTGTGATCCTGCAACCAACATATCATCTACATACAATAATAGAATAATATATCTACCATTATCCAATCTCTTAAAATACACACAATGGTCAGATTGACACCTACTATAGCCATGCTCAGTCATAAACCTATCAAATCTTAAATACCACTGTCTAGGAGCTTGCTTGAGGCCATACAAGCTTTTCTTCAATCTGTACACTAACTTCTCCTTACCTTTGACCTCAAATCCTTTTGGCTGTTCCATATATATTTATTCATCCAAATCTCCATGAAGAAACACTATCTTGACATCAAGCTACTCAAGATACAAATCCTCAATAGCAACTAAAGACAGTACAGTCTATATAGAAGTCATTTTAACAACAGGAGAAAAAATCTCACCAAAATCAATACCTGGCTTTTGTGCAAATCCTTTCACTACCAACCTGGCCTTATATCTCATCTGTCTATTCTCACCTTCCTTCAACCTGTAGGTCCATCTGTTCTTCAGTGTCTTCTTACCAGCTAGCAACTCAACCAAATCCCATGTTTGGTTCTCTCTCAAGGACTCCATCTCCTCAACCATGCCACGCTCCCACTGACTCTTGGACTCCACCTGTATTGCTTCTTCAAAACTCTTTGGTTCTCCACTATCAGTTAGCAATAAATAGAATAATGAAGGAGAATATCTAATTGGAGGTTTACTTACCCTTTTTGACCTCTTGATGGGCATCTGAGACTCATCCACAACACGCTGTCCACCCAAATTCTCTGACAGTGACCGACCTCGATCTCCTCTAGACCTGTTACTAGCCGACGCCAGTTCTTCCTGACCGATGTCGGTGCCTATCCTACCGATGTCAGTGCCTGTATTGCTAACATTGGTTACTGTTCTGCTGACGTCGATTCCTACCTTGCCGACGTCGGTCTCTGTGTTTTCCTGCAAGTGATTATTTATTTTTCCCATGAGCTCATTTTGGACCGTCACCTCATCCAATTCTCCATTGCTCTACCCAAATTGATTTAGCTTCTTCAGCTGATCACTATACATCACTTTTTCATTGAAAACAACATCATAGCTCCTAATTATCTTATTAGTTCCTAGATTCCAAAATATGAAACCAAAATCATCTGAGACATAGCCAATAAACATGCACCTCATAGACTTAGCATCCAGCTTCTTTCTATTTTCCTTATCAACGTGCACAAAAGTTTTGCAACCAAAAACTTTGAGGAATGAGAGATCTACCTTTTTACCTATCCATGACTCTTCTAGAATTCCACCATCTAGAGCTGTAGAGGGTCCTCTGTTAATCAGGTACACTACAGTGTCAATAGCTTCTGCCCAAAACTCTAAGGGCAAACCAGCATGCAATCTCATACATCTTACACGCTCCATGATTGTTCTATTCATCCTTTCAGCAATACCATTTTTCTGAGGTGTCCTTGGAACCATCCTTTGCCTATGGATTCCATGTATATAATAATACTAGTTGAACTTATAACTGTATAACTCACCACCATTGTCAGATCTCAGGCACTTCAATCTTCTGCCTATTTCATTCTCAACCATAGCTTTCCAAATCTTAAAAGTCTCAAATACATCAGATTTCTTCTTAATAAAATAGATCCATACCTTTCTTGTAGCATCATCTATGAATGTAACATAGTACTGTGATCCTCCAATAGAAGCAACTTGAGCCGGTCCCCATACGTCTGTGTGAACAAGCTGCAACTTATGCTTCTTCTTTGTTGACCCAGTCTTGAGAAAACTCACCCTTTTCTATTTTCCAAAAACACAATGCTCACAAAAATCTAAATCTATGATTTTCAAATCTAAAATCTTACCTTTAGAGTTAAGAATTGACATTCCCTTCTCACTCATGTGGCCAAGCCTTGAGTGCCACAATTTTGCATCCACATCTGAAGTAGATAATACAGAAGGAGAATTGTTAGTAACACAAGTACATAAATAGAGATTACCTACTCTCTTACCTCTGGCATAACAAGTGCACCCTTGGTCACCTTCCAAGATTCAGCTGTGAGAGTTACTGTACAACCCTCATCCCCTAACTTTCCTACAGAAATCAAATTCCTCTTCAAGCTAGGAACATGCATAACATCTCTCAACACCCATGTGTTGCCATTCTACATTTTTAGCTGCACTTTACCTTTGCCAATAATTTTACAAGGCTCATCATCCCCTAAATACACTATTCCAAAATATCCATGGATATAGTCACTAAAATATTCTCTATTAGGGGTAGCATGAAAAGATGCACCAGAATCTAATACCCAAGATTCTATATTATTATGCAAAGATAATATTAAAGCATCTTGTGCAATACCTGCAACCTTTTCTTCTTCTTTTCCTTCATGTTGATTGTCCTCCTTAGGCTTTGACCAGCAATCTCTGCTTATGTGCCCCATCTTTCCACAATTCCAGCATTGTGGCTTCCTGCCATTTCTGGATTTGGATCTACCTCTCACCTTAGACTTAGATCTTGATCTCCCTTTCTTGCTCCTCTCTTTTTGCCTCCCCCTGCTCTCAAAACTTAAATCATTCCCTGATGTTTCCTCTGTGCTTTTCCTGCGAATTTCCTCATTCAAGATAACACTAACAACATCCTCTACTTTTAAAATATTTGAAGCAGATGCAATATTACTAACTACCATTACTAAGCTATGCCAACTTTTAGGCAAAGAACATAATATTAAAAGAGCTTTTATTTCATCATCAAACACAATATTGACTGAACTTAATTGATTTACAATTCCATGGAAATCATTTAGATGATTAGATACAAATCCACCTTCCTGCATACGCAAATTAAATAGCTTCTTCATAAGATATACCTTATTAGAAGCTGAGGGTTTTTCATACAAATTTTCTAAAGTAGTCATCAACTCTACCGTTGTTTTTGCCTGTGATAAATTAGATATCACAGTAGATGCTAGACTCAGTCTTATAGACCCCAGAGCCTTTCTATCAAGAACTTCCCATTCTTCATCATCCATGTCTGTGGGCTTCTTTACAATCCCACCTAACGATAAGTATAGATCTTTCTGATACAAATAGTCCTCTATCTGCATTCTCCAATGTTGATAATTTTTGCCATTGAACTTCTCCATTCTTAGTTTACTTTCTTTTGCCATTGCTTCTCCCACTCAAACAAAAATCCCTACAAAAACCCCTGTGAGTAACCTATAATCAACACACACTACACAGATCTGAACCACCTGTTAGTGAACCTGGCTCTGATACCATTTGAGAGGACCGAAGTTCCCCAAAGCTCTGACACAACCTTGTAAGAAATTCTAAACAAGTAAATTTTTCTTTGTTATATAAAATGTAGCCTAAGAATTTTTCAAAAGTGAGCCATGATGAACATTGGGTAAAAGTAATGGAATAAGAGAAAAACCAAATTGAAAAGAATGAAATGTGGGAGCTTGAAGGATCATAATGTTATCGGTACCAAATGGGTATATACAAATAAACTAAATGAGGATGGTCAAGTGATGAAAAATAATGCTTGATTGGTATGCAAAATATATGCTCAAATCAAAGGTATTTACTTTGAATAAACCTTCACTCCCATGGTAAGATTAGAGGCAATCATAATGATTTTTGCCTATGTTAGTTTTAAGAACTCAAAGGTATATCAGATGGATGCAAAATATACTTTTCTAAATGGTAAATTAGAAAAGGAAGTATACATAGAGCATCTAGAAGGATCCATTCTATCATAAGATAGAAATATGTATGAAAATTAAATAAAACCTTATATGGATTGAAACAAGCCCCTAGAGGTTGGTATTAAATACTTGACATGTATCTATAAGACCAAAGAATAAACAGAGTATTTGTCAATAGAAATTTATACATAAAAATTGAAGGTGAACATCAGTTACTTATTGTAGTTTATGTTGATGATATAATCTTTGGAGGATATAGTGAGAATATATCCAAAGGATTTACTAAAGACATGTAAAAGGAATTTGAGATGTCCATATTTGGTGAGCTATAATTCTTTCTTGGATTGAAAATATCTTAGTCTAGTAAAGGAATATTCATCTTCCAAACCAAGTATGCTAAAAAAATGTTGAATAAATTTGGAATGGAAAACTATGCATCAGTTGGAACACCTGTGGCTAAATTGAAGACAAGTTGAGTAAGGATAATGAATCAATGGATGAATATCAATCCCTCTATAGATCAATGATTGGTAGTATTTTGTATATAACAACATCCGAGCTAGATATCATGCAAGCAGTGGGCATGGTAGCACGTTATTAGGTAACTCCTAAATAAACACATGTGTAAGTAGTGAAGTGGATATTCAAATATCTAAATGGGACCCTAGACTATGGATTATGGTATCCTATATGGAAGGATTTCACTTTGGTAGCATAGACAGACTCAAACTAGGTAAGATGCCTAGATGATAGAAAAAACATAAGTAGAGTTTTTTTCCTTGGAGATAGCCTAGTATCTTGGATAAGTAAAAAAGAAAAATTCAAATTTCTTATCCATAGTAGAGGTAGAGTATATATTATTAGTATTATGTTGCACTCATATTATTTTGATGAATTAGACCCATAAAGACATCAAGGTAAAATATGATCATCCAATTTCAATATACTGTGATAATACCAATGCTATCAACATCTCAAAGAATCTAGTGATGCATTCCAAAATAAAGAACATTCCATTTAGATACCATTTCATAAGAGATAAAGTTTCAAAATAGTAGGTAAAATGGGAAAATATTGCCACCATAGAGTAGATATCATACATTTTTACCAAGCCACTTCCAAATGACACATTTGAATACCTATGTGAGATGTTAGGAGTAATCTATTTTGATTCCTATCACTGAAGGGAAGTATTGATTAAGTCGGAGCTAAACATTACATTATCTATTTCCTAGGTAATCCCTTTACCATTGATGTCAAAGGGGAAGAAGTGTGGAAAGAGGGAGTCATAGAAAGGGGGAGCTACAAAAAAGAAGATCTCAAACAGAAGGAACAATATAGAAAAGGGGAGCAAATTCAATGTGTGGTTACCATCAATGATAAAGGGGGATGTTGTTAGAATAATTATAATTGATGTCAAAGGGTAAATATAAATAATTTTAATGGAAAATGTATTTCGATGAAATAATTAAATTAAATGAAGGATATTTAATTTAATTTATGTAATTAAACATGAAAGTAATGGTCATATTCTTGCATGGAATTAGAGAAAAATTAACTATGACTAATAGGCTTAAAGAGATAATTATGAAAAAGGTTTTAAGGTATTTTTGAAGGCTAAAATGGTCCCCAACCTTGGTTGACCTGATTTAAAGGAGTTGTGACTGTTCGAATGGACCTTTTTGCTTAAAGAGTCATGACCTTAATTTGTGGGTTTTTGTAGGTTATAAATAAGTGCATAGAGAGTGGAAAATTATTATGTTCAAAAGTGGAAGATATAAAATAAGAGCAAAAATATTTGAAATCATAATTTTGTGAGAATATTGAAAGGAAAAACCATCAAGTATAAGGTAGAGCATAGTAATGAAAACACTCAAGTGTAGATTGAAAGGAGATAAAGTAGTGTTTTATCATTTATTGTGTTAGCAAAAAATCAGAGATAGAAGAGTGATTCTTGTGAGAAGTTTGGTGCCTTAATTTTAAAGATATTGGTGTCTCTTTTTTATTTAGTTCTCGAAGAAAGGGGTTGGTTCTCCTATAGTTTGGTGCCTATAAAATTATATTTTGGGTTGGTGCTCCAGTAGTTTGTGCCTATGAATATTTATATTGAGAAATATTTCTCTTTGGTTTTATCCTGAAAGGGTTTCCATGTATATCCGGTGTCACTTTACATTATGTTATCTTGTGTTATTATTTTATTGATTTGAATATCTTAATTAGAATAAGTGATTAAGTGTTAGAAAAAAAAGAATATATAATAATAATTCACCCCCTCTCAATATTAGTCTATGCTCAACATTCTTAACCTTTATGCTTAGGGAAAGGGTCACTAATATATTAATTATTCCACTCTCACTTAGTTGTGCCTTTGTACTATCATTATATTTACTCATGTCATTGATTTTCTCATCTATGAAATTTTGTATCTTATGTCTCAAACTAATGTATTTGTTAGGAGTATGCCTTGGTGCTCTATGAAAATCATTAAAAATAATTTTGATCAAATCCTTTTGGAAGTGGTTAACTTACATTAACCTCTTTAATAGGAGGGAGTGATATGAAGTTACTTTCCAATAATTTTTTTAACACCTTGTAAGGATATTCTATCAAGTAGGTAAAATTTATCCTTAGAAGAACTGATAATACAATATGTATATTAGGTTATGAAACTACATTCATTATTGTCTTTGGATCATTATTTTTTTCACCCAATCTTACCTTATATGATGTCTTACTAAGATTGTTTGCATGAGAAGTAGAAATTAGGTTGGTTATATACTTTAGCTTACTCATTGTTAATGACTTGACTTCTCTTTCCTTAACTATGTTAAATAAATCCATGAACATAAAACCTTATTAAACATAGTAGATTCATGTAGAGGTGGAATCAAAGTTTGTTTGAATATGTCTTGCAATTAATTATCTACCATAATATTCATCATCTTAGATAACATGGTATTGTACCATAATACATAATCTCTGATAGTATCATTATATTTTTTTTGAGTTGAGTAATTTGATCATATGAAAAATTTTCACTTATATTTATTGATAAATGTGGAAAGAACAAACCTACCAAATAATTTAATGCATGAACTTACTAATGTGGTAAATCATAAAACCATATTAAAAAAATATATTTTAAAATTATGAGAAATAACTTGGTAAACAACCTATCATTGGATGTAAAATCTAAATATGTTACATGGAATTCTCTCAAATGTTACTCGGTGTCACCTTTCCTACCATACAATGTAATCTTAGGTGCCATAAAACCAATAGGTAAAGGATATGTTGAAATATGTTGAGCCAATAGAGTATGAAATAAAGTTTGTGAACCAAGTGCTTGATTAGGTTTCAAATAAGTTTGTTCCATTTGCAAAACCTTAGTTTGTAGAGCTAAAATGGTTTACATAAGGGATTGTGCATCAAGAATAGAATGTGTGTTAACCAAAGGTAGTGTAAAAAGTGACTGATTTGAGATTGGCTTATTGATCTACATAAACCCTTGAGTTTACCCCATAGTATATGTTAATATGAAAGTTGTATTGAGTGATGCACATAAAATAATTTAATTATAGCATTGGAAGTCTCATATTTATTAGTTGTACTTGCACTTTTACTTCCAAAATAGTTTGGAAGAAATTGTATGATAATCTTGAGATTATTCACAAATTATTTATCAACAATTATTAATAATTTTCACTTTAATAATATTTGGTGTTTCATCACCTATAGGTGGAGTTACATCTTGATGTTCAACTTGAGATTCAATGTTGTCTTAATTATATTTTTTATGCTCTGAATCATTGTCATGCACTTATATATATTTGATTTGTTCATTAATATTTGAAATTTATGATATACCCTTGTTCTTGTCCATCTTATGTGCCTTATCAAAATAAATATGAGTATGCTCAAATTAAATACCACTTAGTCTAGCACTTATTCTAAGAGAGGAAGAAACAACTTTCTTAGATTATATAAAATATGAAATTATAGAAACTTGGAAGATTGTTGTTAACAAAAAATTTACCAAATCTAAAAAACCTAATACAGCAATTGGAAAAAATAAATATAAGGAAAAAAACCCTAGAAACATAGATGGTTATGGTTTCCAATATTTAATCAATAGATAGGTTCATCAATATGTTTTATCAAAATAAGTGAATTAAATAAATGTTAATCTAATTATGATAAATTTTTAAATACAATTAGAATGTATAAGATATGCAAAAATTACATAAGACTGATTTAGAACTTATTATTTATAGAAATATTATAAATGGGAAAAATATTAAAGATGAAAAACTTATATGGCACTCAGATCTAATGGATTACAATAGATATTGTGTGATCAACTATGTGACTTGTGAAGTCATGAATCATTATCAAGGCTCCATTTGCATCTGGGACAAGGCCACATAATTCAAACAAGATCATCATGTATTATCATCTATAGAGTGCATCAGCATTTATACAAATTTTCCCTCTATGTAAATATAAATCAATGAACCTTTACCTATAGGTCCTATGTGTGTGATCGAGGTCACTTGATTTGTTGTAAAAGTCATTATGTACCTTATTTTTCACTTAGAACCCTAGCTCAATAGACAATGAAGAACATATGTGGTAAATGGGGGAAAATAATTTAGTGGATGAAGTTGTGCATGACATCCACACCCCCTATGTTGAGTTTTGTCTACATAACAATACTTTGAAGATGGGTCAAACTCCATTTATCTCTCCCATGCTACGATGGTGTGTGAAATACTAGTGTAATGTTATATGTTGGTGAAATCCTAGTATAATTATGTGATTCAATAATTAATTGTGACCTTAGAGGTATATTCAAACTTAGCTCAAGGTTACTAGGATATATGGACTCATAATTATGAAGAATAAATGATTTCCTCTCAAAGTGAAATTTTAATAAATCTGTTGTGCATAATATAGAATCCTCTTGTAAAATAGTGAAAAAATGAATGGAAAATGTGATTTAATAGTGGTATTTTATGATTTCATTGAATGATACTTGTGAAACATGGAATATGACCCATTAGGTGAATTTAAATTTGAGCAATTATCTATTATTTAGTGGGAGAACAAAATTGGTGGCTTTAGACACTTCTAGCGTGAGTTGCCATGAAGAAATGACCTTGTCTAAGGAGTAGATACAATTAAAATAGAAGTGTGAATTATTAAAATAATGAGTTTAAGATAATTGGAATGAATAATAGGAATATAAAGTATCATAACTTCTTAAGGATAAGGATCATCCACATAGAAGTAGATAAATAATGATTCAGAACTATGGAAGTGAATATAGGCTAAGTGTGTATAAGGAGTGGTCATGAGTGTATTGTTTTAGAATTAAATGTTAATTTTAGTGAATACATGTATAATCATAAGGAAAAAATTTCTTAGAAATAAAGAATCTATAAGATGATACATGATAAGGTTTGAAGGATGGACACATATAGAGAAATTTACAAATCCTAAGAGGATAAGAAATATGACCACAAGGATTAACCTTAATATAACAACAAACATATAATCATAGGGTTTTTTAAGAATATATATCAAAATTTGAAACCCTAGTGGAAAATACATTGAAGAAGTGGAAATCAAAAGTCATACCTAAAATTCAAACACTAATAGAGGATAAATTTGAAATCCTATAGAAAAATGAAACCCTAATGTATGAGGAAAGCTAGGGTTTTTTGTGCTCAATTCAATGATTGGATTCACAAAAATGTTTTATTTATTTTGGATTATTGTGATCTAAATAAATTAAAACTATAGCTGATTCAAATTGTGTAAAATATAGAAATAATATCCTAATATAAATGTGACACTAGAATATATTGATAGTACACTTAAATAATTTTAAATTGACAAAACAAGAGAGGATAAATGTTATTAACTTTATTGATATTATATCACTCACAAAAGTCATCACTGATTCTAAGAGTGTTTTGTGTATGATATCTCACTACTCAAATCATAAAATAATAGACCAAACTACCTAGATATTACTAGTAAATAATGGTAAGGTCTTGGCTCTGTAGACAACATCCATGTATGTTATATAGTTATGTAATTCCTCAAATCCCTTTTCCTACACCTATATATGCTTCATATATGTGTGCTCGCCTTCGGTCCTATGCATTGATCCATATTTTCCTTCTTATATTTAAACATTAGTTTTGATTTTGACCAAAATATGACCCTAAACAATGGTTTAGTACTTTGGGTTGGATAACATCAACCAATCCCCACTAAATGACTAAGATTTTCCAACATTCCAATACTCTAAAGATGGATCAAACCCCATATAATTCTCCCACTTAAGTGTGTGAGATCCAAATCATGTGGATGAAATTATAAATCCAATTTATCCTAAGTCCTCCTTCAGTACAAGTATGAAAGTAATATATGCAATTATATTTATTCATTTATAAGACTTCAAAACTATGATCAAATAGAATATAAGTGATCTAGCTATCTATTTCACTCTATGAATGATTTTTTTCATGAATGCTTATTATCCTTAGAATGATTTTAGGTATTTTTACATATCATTTATCTCAAGTTTAAATTAGGGAGATATCATCATCCATAAGCTAACCCAATGAGACCCAAAATATAAAATAAACAAACACAAGGAGTGTGTAACTTAGAATGGGCATGCAAATCACACCAGGACACTATCATAAACCTCAAATTTTGATAGTAATTGGTATTGTCTAAGTTTACTATAATTATCTTGAGTATATAAAATACATCAAAGCTATTAGACTATCGATGTAGGTATGCTAAGGTTAGATTTTAGTAATATGGTTTGAACTTGGCTAGATAATGTTAGAATATTATCAAAATTTTCTAGTGCATTTATATATGCCTTCTGATCAAAAACCTCTCTCATATTTTTATATTGATGCACATGTCTTATATAATTTATTCTCCAATATTGAAAAACCTAATCCACTTCAAAATGTATTACAAGAGCATAAAACATTAAAGTATATATGAGGGATATGCCTTAGTCAAACTCATGTTCTTATATAGTTTAGATATCAACAATCATGCAAGTCAATAAGTAATCTAGTGTAATATAAATACATGAACATTATCCTATGAGATGCAAACAACTAGTGAAGACTATATGCTCTGTCACTACTTCAATTTCAACTTTTGGTACAAGGGGTGTTGCCCTAATAATGTAATTATACTTTTACACTTCAATAGATTTATTATCAAATAATTTGGAGTGTGATTTCCTTATGAATATGTTTATTAAAAATTCATCAATGCACTCATGTACTTATATACTTCTCAAGTTAATTAAGACCTATTGGTGCATAAAGTTAACATATAATAGTCATATAAAGCTAAAAATTTATGCACAAATATCAACAAAATAAAAATTGAGGACCAAATGATCCATAAAAATCAAAATGCCTAAAAATATTAGACAAAGTAAAAATTTAATGTCGCAATATTAATTATGACCGAGATTTAACTTCTTAATTTTGATTAAAGATCAATAGGAATAAAAAAATGAGAAGGAAAATAAAACAAAATCTCATAAAATACATAATATATAATTTATGAACAATATACAATAGGGATAATTTTAAGAATGGACCCCTAAAACTTACTATAAAATCCTAGCAAATCCTAGAGTTCAAATATAATTCCACTAGTGAATCTTTGTAAAAATCACCACACAAGTATAAATTGACTAGTGGTTTCTATTCGCTCTTTCAAAAAACTTATAAATATTTAGTGAATTAAATTTCATATTCAAATTAATAAATAATGGAAAAAACATAGTTAAACCCCTTTCCCCAAACACATTCACAGGGAAAATATGCTTGAGGTGGAATAATTATTATGATCAATAGATACCTTAAGTTTTTAAGAACAACTATTTTACTTTTCCCTATGAAATTTGGGTAGTCTAAACATTTCAAACACTTTCCCAATTGAATAAATCCAAGAAAGGAGGACATGAAAGATAACACAAATAAGAACTACTACATACCCATCCCAAACCTAAACCCTACGTAGGTTGTGTGACTCAAAAAAAAATCTTCACCACATCAATGCCCAAACACACATTCACAAGATTTTTGAGGTATTTTTAATCTTGATAATAAGTAAATAATCCCAAACAAATGTAAATATCTTATCGATCTCATTATTAAACAAATAATCACATGTGATAAATAAATTTTGTCTAATATTAGTAGTTTTGATATAAGATAAAAAAGGATTTTCATAGTAGAAACAAAGGTTTGATGAAAAAACAACATGGCAACAGTTTGAATCCCTTAAAATATAGTCATGATTCATTAAAAATATGAAAATATTTACAGATATATATGACTTGTATTTCTTACTTGGATTAATACTTCATTATTGGTTGCTTATACTCCTCCTTAGCCTCCTCTTGTAATTTTTGCTTGCTTCATGATTCCCATGACATGTAGGGCTTGTATTTCTTACTTGGATTGTACTTCATTATTGGCTACTTAAACTCCTCTTTGGCTTCCTCTTGTAATTTATGCTCACTTCACAATTCTCATGAAATGTAGGACTTGCATTTCTTACTTAGATTTTAATTCATTGTTAGCTACTTAGACTCTTATTTGGCCTCGTCTTACAACTATCACTTACTTCATGATTCCCACAACCACAAAAGAATAAAACTTTAAAATAAATGAAGTTACATGAATTTAGGTTTTAGGTTTTCATGATTTTAGGGTTTTAATCAATTTAAAACACTTATGTAGATTTATTTTATAAGAGTTAATTTGTATTAATTAAAAAACCATTGGAGAAAGAGGTTAGAAGGTAAGAAGTCTAAATTCAAGATCTTGTTTATGGTTCCTTCTTTTTAACAATTAAATTTGTCCTTCTTTTTAAAGATTAAATTTTTCTTTTTTAAATGATAAATTTGATGTCTATATGACTAAGTATAAATTGAGTATAGACCTTTTTAAATCTCTCAAAATACCAACCAAATAATATAATAAATTAAGTATAACAAAAATTATGATAAAAAATGAGAGTATAGAGAATAAACCAACTATGGAGCCATAGGGAAAGACAATTATGAAAAGCAAGGATGTCATAAATAAAAAAATATTCAAAACATTTTCATAGTTTTAAAATGTAGTATATAATAAGGTCTGCCAAAATGTCTTAACCACATCCATATTAGCTTTTCAAATTATTATTTATTGCAATTAACAAACCATGCTAGCTAGAATATAATTATTACCTTAAACATTTAAGAACAAAATATAGTATGATCATGAGGCTCTATTGCATTTATTTTTTTGGTTCTTTGTGCATTTTTAAAAATAATTATATTACATGTCATTATTTCTTAAAGTAAATCAATTTCTTGTTTTTTTATAATAAGTATGTGGTAAAGACCAAATAGATAATATAATAAAATGAGTATAGAAAAAAATAGTGACAAAAAATTAGATTATAGAGTATAAACCAATTATGGGTCATAGGGAAATACAAATATCAAAAGTGATGATGACATAACTGGAAAAAATATTCAAAACATTTTCATAGTTTTAAAATTATAAATTGTGTAATAAGGTCTTCCAAAATTTCTTAACCATGTCCATATTGGCCTTCCAAATTTTTTTTTATTTCAATTAACAAACCATGCCAATCATAATATAATTATTACCTTAAACATTTATAAACAAAATGTAGTATAATTGTGAAGATTCAAGACTCTTTTTCTATAGTACATATGGTAAGATCATGTGAAGTACTTAGTATAAATTGAGTACAGATTATAACTCACTCTTTTGACAAGTTGGTTGATCTAATAGACTCAAATAAGTTCATGTTACAAGGGATTGATTCTTTGAGGTTGTATCCTTTGTAAGTTACATCTTTAAGAAAATTTAGAATGTCTCTCTTCAAAGATTAGATATCATTTTCCTCAAGATGAACTACTAGAATCCATAGCTATGATGTACCCTCAATATTGGAAAAAGGTTAGCTCGTCATATTTTTAGAATAAAATCAACACCTGGACAAACACTTTTGTAAGAGTGTAGAATTGAATGTTTACAAAACTTAAGGCATTTTATATATACCAAACCTAAGGTATCATTCTATTTAATTTTCCATAACAATGTTAGAATAAGCTAAAGTTTTGGACCATGATTTTAAAAATGGATTGATCCCTAGACTATGGACTACCTTAAGTTTGAGTTAAATACTATGTGATGGTATCTGAGAATATTATAAGCATGTTAATTTATGCCAAAAAATGGTTTTGGGCTTAGTGTAATATGAGAGAATTTTTAGTGCTATGTCATTTTTAAATTCAAAGTTAAGAATAAGCTTGAAAAAAATTGGAGACTTGCTTGAGGCTCTATACAACTAGATACAATTTCTTTAATTTTCCATTTGATAGAGCTATGGAAATTTGGAAGTCAACATCTAAAAGAAGAGGATTGACTAGCAATTCTTCAAACACACTACAATTCTACAATAATATATCTGAGCTTAACAACTTTTGAAGAGAATAAAAATAACCATTATCAAGAATAAAATGAATAAAATTGGCATGTTGAAATTTGAAATTTAGGCATCTAAAATCTAAGGTTAATAGAGAAAGGATAGTAAATTTTATGATCAATTTTGATATTTATTTTATCAGGGTTTTGAAAAAGCTTATTGAAGATAATGCAGAGTATATAAATGATTAAGAGGTAATTTATGTATTTTTATGTTATGTTTGATTGAAAGGACATGTTTATAATAATTATAATCTCTATTATAGATATGCGTAAATATATTGTGGTGTACCAAACTTATTTGACATATCGAATAATGTAATGAACTATAAGTATCTATATTGGACTAATAGTTTCACTTTCGCTAATAGCTTGCATAAATGAATAGAAAAAAATAAGAAAACCATCACGTATATATTCGAGCAACTTTCATAAATCCCACAAGTCATGTGTTGGACCAACATTAAATTTTGCCTTGGCCCTTCAATATGCTATCACCAATTCACTAAAAAATGGGGCAAGATCTTAAGCTCGATCCTCATAGTTTTAATTCCACATGCACTGCATTCAATGTTAGAAATAAAATATACATTAGGTTTGATAATTTAGGATGTGATGTCATTTATGTCATTAACCTCTTTTAACATTGCTTATTTTTTGAAGCCTTGAATACGTATCAATTTCAACTTACGAGTTTATAATTATAGTTTTTGTTATTTATTATTAAGTTTTTTAGTCATTAAAACCATATAGAATGAAGATCATGTTTGTTTTACTTGGTTTTATAAATGTGTTAAGGACCACTTATGACTTAGGACATAATAAACTTAAGGTACTAAATATATTTTGGTTGGCATGGTTTCTTAATTGAAATAAAAATATATTTGAAAGGTCATTATTGATTATAGATATGGTTAAGACATTTTGGAAAACTATATTTTATAGTTTATATCTTAGTTATCAAATATATTTATATGTGAATTAGATTTCAAATAATATAATCTAACCTATCCAATAGAGTAAATCCTTTAGAAGAGGTAATATCTTGAAGGAAAGATTTATAATTCTGTGTTTTATCAATATCTTGATATCCCTTTTATATCAATCACTGTATATCATTTTTATATCTTATATTAGTCTTTTGATATACTTATAGAGGTCCGTACTTAATGTATACTAAGTATTGCACATGATCTTACCTTATATATTACACAAAAAGAGCCTTGGAGAACCATATTTTTGGGACATGAAAGACAAAAAAAAAACATTATTCATTTCAACCTCTCACTCAGGCTCATCTTAAATCTTGACCATGTTACATACATTTATTTACTAATTTTGGCAAGGCTAAAACATGATCTATATGTAGAAACAACTTTAAAAATTTATTATATTAAAATAAAATTAATCACTAAAACATTAAAATCAATGTGTGTTTCCATAATTATTTAGTAAAGAGTAAACCATTCAAACATATTGTTATGTAGGAAATAAAATAATTCCATGTATATATCAAAACCATCACAAATAATATCAACATAAAAATATCATGATAGTATGTCATAAGTTCCAAGTATCAACAAAAATTTCAACACAAGTATTTAAGTTTTAACCAGAGTCTAATTCAAAAAATAAATCTATGAAAGGGGCACCTTTATCAATCAAGTACTCAGTATACTCCATGGAAGTAGTGAGAAGATCAATCAAGCAAGTTAGGGCACCTTCAAAATCATCTACCTCTAACTTAAAAATTTTTAACATTCTAACCTCCATAGGTTGTGCTACAGGGCTGCTAGCATACTTCCTGCTATAATAAGTAGGTTTTTTAGGATTAAGTGATGGAATATTAGTGTTAAGTGGAAAAATTTCATTGGGATGCAATTTTGTAGTTAATTCAAGAATGTGGCTCGAGTAATGAAACATTATGCTCATTAAGTTGAGTGACAACATGCATGTGTTGAGAGGGCTCACTTGGAGTGCCTTATCCATAAGGATGATTCCTCCAATATGCTCCCTTCCATCCTCTATTTCCAAATAATTTCAAATAGATAGCAGGAAAAGAGTTGAGAACATTCCAAAAGGTAGGGTCATTGACATCAAAATATAAGGAAACACGGGTTCCTTGATTAAATCATCTAAGAAATATCCATTATCATCATGAAATAATTGACCACCTTGAGAGCTACCTTATGAAGGTGTAACCTCACTGTGTTTATTGTCATCATGACCACAAAAATATCTATCTAAATCATTTGAACTTGGATTCTAACCTAACATCTAATAAGTATGCTAAAATAAGCATTTTATACAATTGAGCTCAAATACTTCATGACTTTTAGGATCTTAAAAATACAATCCATCAAATTGTTCAATTTGAAACAAAATGAAAATAATACTTATAGCCTCAACCATAAATCCATTAGATGGTGATATCATCATGTTACACTCCCAAATTAGTTTACTAGTGATAGGTTTTTAGTTTGTTTGATTTAATGTGTGTTGTGCTAGACCTATGTTATTTGTGAGATGAGTCAACCTTTTACCCAAGCCTATACACACCAATTCAGGCATTCTTCATATATCATCATCTTGTATATCCTTATCTCATCATCATATCATCTTGTATATCCTCTTGTTCATATTTTCTTTTTATATTTATGTACATCCTTTAAGCTTGTCTCATCTTACGTCTTGACCTATCTCTCCTCACCTTTCTCATCTTAGCCACATCCAACTAGTCTCATCCATCTAACACTAGTCATACCCCTACTTCATAATTATTCTTAGCCTAATCTAATCTTGTCCTAACATAGACTTGTATATCCAAAACTGGTCTTAACTAACCATAACCATCCCTAGTCATCCTTACATTGCATCTTGCCATAAAAACCTAATCCCTCATCCTAATCATATTTTTTCATATTTTGTCCTAGATATAACATAATGGATTCTTCATATATACTCATTTTGTATAATCTTGATCATATTATATAACCATCTTTATCCACCATCTTATACATATTTCTTATACATTATCCTAACCCATTAATATCCCTCACCATTATCTTATCATCTCATATTTTCTAGTCATGCTCCCATAACATAAATATCTTAATCAAATATAGTATAACCTCATATTATTCACTTAGCCTTAGAACTAATCATACCCAGTGTCTTCTTAAATACTAAATCCACCTTATCTATAACCAATATAGGTTACATCTTAATCCTTTTGATAACCATATCCTCACATCACCTTGACTTACTCATCCTTAGAGTCTTATTCCAAACCATATTACCTAATCATACAACCTACCTCATCTTAGTTGACACCTTGTCACTTATGTTGACCTTGTCTAACCTAATCACCTTGTCCATCATTGTATTAATTATATATATAATCTAACCTAATCATAGTCCAACCTATCCTTACCTTATCATCCCCCTATGTATACAAGTCATCCTTGTTAAGTCTATAATTATACATTGGTCTTCATCTATGTTGGCAAACAAATCTATCTACATCAGGGTCTTCACTATCAGCTTGTTTGTGTTCAATGAAATTTGAATCTAATCCTATCATCCTCTTATCCTAATCCAATCCCATCATCATCAAATCCTCCTTAAGTCAATTATCTTAGTCTTAATCTAGTATTAATCCAATCAATCCCTAGTTTAAATTAGTCTCTTGGGCCAGTCTATTCCCTCATCAAATCCTAAAGCTTATCATAGCTCACTTAGTCAAATATAGTCTAAATCATTGAATTATAAAGCATGTCCTAATTTGGTTTACTTGGTATTGTCTTAACTTAAACATCACATCATGTCGAACATCTAGTCAAACTTGAGATCAGACTAAATCAATCCTTTTATCCAAAATTTGTTCCATACATCTCATCAACATCCATCAATCTTTATATTCAATCCCCCACACTTATTGATTAGAGCCAAAATAACCCATCATTCATACTTTTTTTCATCTCAATCCATGGCATCTAAAATAAATTTGGTCAATACCCTGATTGAGAAATACTTCATGGCCAATAGGGATGTGTTCCTTTCCTAACTCTTTGAGATGAGCACCCCATATCCTACATAATTTGATTGATTCCAATCAGCATTACCTCCAATTTACACCCATCCCCATTCAAATCTTCTAGCCACCAGTCATATCTAGTTGTATACACCTTCCTCTATTAGTAAAGGGAATCTAGTCCTGGCCACCTTAACTACTACTAGTCCACCCACCTAGTCACATCAATAACCATCTGATCTAAAATCTAATGCTTCCAAATCTAAGTCAAGAATGAAGAGAGTCCCTATACTCCTCCTCCTATATCCTTAGAATCCCTCTTCCACAAAATTGTTGCCTCAAACATGATGGTCTATCAAACCATATGACATCTTGATCTCTCCATGTCTAATCCCTCTTGGTATAAATCTAACCAATATTATGTATATCATCTAACATGGGGCATACCATTAATCAGTGTCACAATTTCCAAAACTATGTCTAAGACCTCATCGATCGTGGTGACATCAAAATTAAGAATTAATCAAATGGGTCTACATCTAAGAGTGAATAACAAGAGGTATTCCAAGATTCTTTTTTTGATCATGATCAATATTTTCCCTTTCTAAGCTAAGGTCAAGACACCAAGACCATCTTCCATGGTCAACCTATCTTTGACAAATCCTCTATTGATGACAAGTCTGATACCATGAACCTATTCCTCTTTTCTCTCATGAGTCCTTTCATGTGATTATCTTTATAAAATCCATTATTCCTACATCATCTTCTTCTAATCCATCATATCAAAGACCCCACATTGAGAGTTCACTTATAGACAAAGAATATTTTACTAACAACATTACATCATGTACATCAGATTCAACATTAGAGTCAATAAAATTCTTATCTGCATCAGGATCATGTCCACCAATGGTATCTGGATTAAATTCTTTATCAAAATCACCATCCTTAATTAATGTTGCAAATCATAACCATGATACCTTTTTGAGGATACTTCTAATCAGGATGTCAACTAATCATAAGCCATATATTTTAATCCCATTAAGGATGATGAAGACATAACAGAGTTCTTACAAGTTTTATATGTTGAATATTGTCAGAGTGAATCTGATGCTACCTTGGATGCGTGTGCTACAACTAGTCTAAATGATCCTTTTATTAATCTTGAGGAAATTTCCTCTGATATCAAAATTGGGTATTTTATGAACCCCTATGAGGTCTATGGTACCCCATTACCACTCACTGATCTCATTCTACCATCTCTCCCACCTTCATCTATCATAGATCCTTTTCTTCCCATAAATGATCATTTAATCATCTCCTTCCATAGGCATGAATAGTAACATACATCATTGGAACCTTGCTTGAGCAACATAACATGTGCCAAAAATATAAAGGTATAAGACCATATTCAAAAAGTCATAAATGATGATCAAATCAAATTTGATCTAATAAGTTAGAATTAAGAAAAGTCAAATCATTGGCCAAATCAAAAAGTGTATTCCTCTAGTGAAACCATTTTAAAGGCACTAGGGGACCATCAAAGTCAAAATAATCATCATCTATCAAGTCAAAGATCAATATCCTCTAGTGAAGCCCAAAGTCAGGCATTAGGAGGTAGTCAAGATATAATTAAGTCTAAAGATAAAATTCCTGTCAAAATTAATATCAATATGGCTGATAATCCTTTAAATAATTAGATTAAATATAATTTCCAAGTCAAATTATCTTGGATCCCTTAAAGTAATTTTTCATATGGCACCAATTAAATGTGGAACATCTGACATGTCCAATAATGTGTGTAAATGCTAGTCCCACTTCACAATCACCCATTACACCTCCCTTGTATGATCCTATCCAAACAAGTCATATATTCCACCAGCAAATCCAAACCCTAAACCCATCCATTCTACACCTCACAAACCTAGGAAACATTCTCTCATATAAGGATAAAGACGTCACCTAGTCTAGATGTCTAGAGGGGTCTTAATAAGAATCAATGAAGGTCTCAATGACATTCATGAATCTAGCAATGATAGCCTAGTATCAAATATATCTACAAAAGGTGTTGTTTAAAAATCAATAAATCATTTTAATCTTGCATATTGCACCCATATCTAATAAATTGAGATTTCAAAAGTCAAAATTCAAAAGTCAAAAAAACATCATTCATTCAATGGTGAAAACCAATCTTATGGTTCCTTAGGTAAATACCATGATGAAAATTAATTTTAAACATCATGATAAAATAACCTATTGTCTACATTATACCTCAACACTTAGGGGTAAAATCCATGGCATATCCCTCTATCCATTATTCCTACCCATCATTTGACATCATATCTTTCATCTTATTATGTCAATCCTTTCTTATAATCTTGACCTATGTAAGGGAGTGGAATATGTCTTGGGAAATTTTCTAGAATCATCTTGGCATATCCTCCAATGGAAACTCAAGAAACTAGATATTTGGTTCCCTCATGATGTGGTCATTGGTAATCCCTAGTCCATTCTTCCTTTATCCTCATCCCCTTTTATTTCACCCTCATCCTTTTATCATCCCATCCAACATTCCATCCATCCATATTATATTTTTTAATCTCAGCCTTTCCTTTGATAGTAACCCCATTTGTATAATGTACATACATATTCTCA